>CANTUT010000200.1:2500-602500 GCA_947687605.1 Reutealis trisperma
GGCACAACATATTAAAATTTAAGCCAATTTTGAGCTCTACGTGAAATTTGGTGCAATTTCTAATCCTGCTCTACATTACCATCCTAGATAGACTAAACTAGTCATAATATTGCCAACATAACTCACAATTATTAAGTCTTATGTCTCAGATCTTCTACGAGGTGCTTATCTTAAGGACTATTTAATTAGTCTAGAGTTTGGTCAAATTCTATCTCTAAGGCCCTTCAAACATCCACTCAATTTCTATGTTTTTATTAATCTTGCATACAGAGGAAACTCCAATACAGGTTCCTTAACTCTCAAACTAATAAGAATTTAGTAAAAAACTTTCATGGAATTCTTATTCACACTCATGCTTACATTTTTTTAGTTTTGGATAAGGTAAATTTGGATTCCAATGTCCTTGAATTTGAGCCTTAAATTCCAGCAATAAATTTCTCACCAAAACTGCTTTCTCTATACTTGTTTACTAGTTTTCCACGTAGTGTCTTCATACATCAATCCAAATTCTGCATTTTTATCAAGTTCCTGACTTCTCTATACTTATATAAGCCTTCACTATATATTTCATAAATTAAAGGAACCTAACCTAAGAACTCAAGTTCTCCTTCATCCTTTCATCACCTTATCACTTCTACTCTACTCCCCTTTGCTTAAACATCCTCAATTCAACTCCTTTATTTCATTCATATATCAAGCAATCATCCTCCTTCAATCCTTCCCAAATCAAAATCAATACGAGAAAAAAAAGAGGCAAACATTAATCAAACACAAGTTGTATACATAAGATCATCACATAAACTTAACTAAGACATGAATCTTACCTTTTCCTTTCCTTTTTCTTTTCTTTTCTATTCAACTTTGTGCTTCTTTATTTCTTTCACTTCTTTTTGTTCTTTTCTTTAATACTAATTCTTAGAGTTAGAAAAAGAGAATTATTGGATGTTAAGTGATTCACACTTATCCAATAGGTACATAATTTTCTTTTTTTTATTATTTTAGTTATGACCAAAATTTGAAAATTTCAATTCATTATTTTCTATTCAAATTTCAGTAGCCACTTCAATATGTAATTAATAATTTTTTTTATTTTTTCAATAAATCAAAAGTCAAAGATAATAACTGTATATTACCTTTAAATCTCAAAATTACCATTTTCTTAAACTTAATTATCCTAAATTATCTAATTATTATTTATTAATATTTTTAACTTAATTTTTAAGGCTTTAAGACTATAATTAATTATTCTCTCAACTAATTCTCCTAAGGCAAAGCCTAGAAAAAAAATCACAGAACTGAAATTTATCGGTTTTGCTTTTAGCGTACCAATTTTGCTTAGTATTTTCTATGCTCAATTCTAACTTAATTTTGACTTCTATTATTTCTAATATCTTCATACTTATCTAAATTCTCTAAATAAAATTTAGAATTTCTTTCTGAGGTTGGAATTCACCGACCCATACTCATTGTCTCAATTTTCAAACTTGTAATTTTTTTTAGGGTTTTGGTTCCTAACTTCTTATTTTCATTCTTAGATTTTTTATTTTACTTATTCTTAGGTTAAATCTAGTTCCTCTGATTATTTTTCTAGGATTCTCAACCCTATATTATACACTCAGGGGCTCGGTTTTCGAACTGACTTTGTTTTGGAGTCCTGATTTTTATCTTCCTATTCACCTCCTTACTTCTTCCTTTCACTCACCTCCATTTTGGACTTATCATCTCTAATGACTTTTTGGGGTGTTACACTCAACCTCCCTTACAGAAAATTCATTCTCAAATTTTCAAAATACCTTGCATGTCCAACTTACAAAATGCATAAACATTCAATTTATATCCCTCAATCTTCCTCAATTCTATATTTTTGTTGATTTCTCTTTATATGATCTAATTTCCCTTTTTTTTTTTTTTTTAATAAGCTCTTCTTCAATCATTACACTCCACATCTTACTTAAGATTCCCTAATTCCATCCATAGGATCTTGTATTCACATTTTCTTAGGAAATTCAAGCTTTGCTCTAATTTTATTATTTAAAATACTTATCTAAATTGCATCGCACTCCTACTCATTCATACTTATATCATGTCAGTCTTAGACTCTATGGTATCATTTGTATCTTGCGATTTATACAACTTTTTCTTTTTTTACAATCTATTCTTTATTTATTCACACTTCTGCTCTATCTCCTCTAATTCCATAAGTTTCTTAATACCATGCTATTACAGTTCATATTTTAATAACCTACCTATCTTATTGGCTATTTCGTTACCCTTTTATTGCATTTCATGAGTAACCATCATTTTTACCTTCCCTCGATCATATACATCCGCACACATCCCCCTTCCTTCTTTATTTTCTATGTCAATGAATATTCTTTTGGATCCTAGCTGACCTTCTACCTCTTCCCCCTTTACTTTACTCATCATATCTCATAAATTACTTAAAGCCAACAGTTCCATTCTTAGGGTTTTTCAATTACTAGCATAGAAGACCCAAATTTTACTCCAATCATATTATCTATGGTGCTTATCCATAGTCAAATTTTATTCCTACTTTTTACACTTATATCTTAAAAATTTTATTTTTTTCCTATTCATTCACTTCCTTTACTATCCTGACTTACCCAAATCACTCCTACTTTATGCTGCTCTTAATTCTAATTAATTATTTGAAGAAGACATATAAATACATTGATTAAGCAACTTTCTACATCATAACCATGTACAAATATCTATGTATACTTTCATTTATACTAATCATCATAAAATTTTTTATCACTAACTCCTTTATCATACCCAAACATAATACTTAGGAAACAACATTTTCATTATCAAAACTATCATTCATTCTTATCACTCACACCATATAAGACTTTCACATATAACTAGCTAATTTATCAAAAAATAAGATAATAATTTTCACAAAGCTTTCTTTTATATAATATTTACATCTATTTGTATATAAAAGGTATTACATTTTATTTTTATACATCCTAATTAGAACATTTGTAAACACCCTTATCATCCGACCGCAGTGTAGACACTGTAATTTGACTAGTAAATTTCTAATTTTTTAAAATTTTTGATAAATTAAGTGATTATTTTAATTTTAGCAAATTTATATATTTTTAAATTTTTCTTTAATTTTTATCGTAAAATATAAAATTTCCATATTTTTCAATTTTAGAAAGTGAAATTATATTTTCATAAACCAAAAAGGTTAAAATTTAATTTTAAAAAAATTATTATAGTTTATAAATTCATTTTTCATATATTAAGAAGTCTTTATTTTATTTTCTTAACATATATAGATATGAAAGTGGACTAAAAAAAATAAAAAAAAGAAGAAAAATTAGAAGCTCAAAAGATTCCCTCACTTAGCACAGCTCATCATCTCCCTCTCACGCTAACACTACTGGGTTTTTTACTTATTTATGTGAAATCTTAAAAATATTTCCCTGTATAGGTTCAGGTGAAAAATATTTCCTAATATATGCTTATTATGGACAGGTGGATAAATGGGAAGTCAAAATCGCCAGTAAGAGTGGCGATGAAGCAGTCCAGACCACATCGCCACTTTAACTGGCGATATTATTAGTGATGTTATTTTTTTTAACTTATTTTAAATAAAGTTGGTAGGCGTAGTGTGGTGGGGTTGGGAAGAGAATTAAATTTTAATAATATCGCCAATTTAGCTGGCGACACTGTGAATTTAATGATTTAATGAAAACATTAAATTTAAAAATATCGCCAGTTAAACTGGCGATTAACTGGCGATAATTGCCCACAAGCCCAACAGTTATTACCTACAGCAACAATTATCGCCAGTATGACTGGCGATAATTGTGCTGCCAAAACTTCGCCAGTATGACTGGCGATTTTTTGCTACCATTTTTTTCCACCCCTCCACCTGGCACAAAACAATATACGCAGAGAAATATTTTTCTTCTCAACCCATATATGGAAATATTTTATATTTTTTGCATATATAGGTAAAAGACCCAACACTACTCCCCCTCTCATATTCTTTACAAACACGCCTCACCTCCCTCATCTCTCTTGCATAGCATGCCTCTCACCCTCTCTATATAGCACAAGACCCATATTCTTTGCCGGCTCTCTAAAAAAACAAAAGAACAGACAACCTCACTCTCTCTCTCACGCACGCCTCTTCCTCCTCACCCATAACCTCTGCTCTCTCCATCAACATATCTCCTCAATCTTATGCTCTCTATCCATACACACTCACATTCTCACGTTTCTCTCCTTTAACAAGAGAGAACGTTCTCTCACAAAACCCACTGACTCTCAGCCTCACCCTCAGCCCTCACTCCCACAGATTGCCGACTCTCACCAGAACCGCCATCTCTGATTTCCTAATCTCCTTTCATCGATTCCACCATCGCATTCACCCTCACCCTCACCCTCATTGGTTCTTTCTATTTCATAGATTTAATTACCTATCTACTCACATACTCAATTTTTAGCTTGGTCTTTGGTTTATAAAATGAGAATCAGGTCTGGTGTTTCTTTGGTGTCTGACAATTCCAAGGAATTTTTGGCTTTTGGTGCTTGATTTTGGGTTTGGTTACAACATTGTGTAAGTTTATTCTTTTCCTTGTTTTCCTTTTGATTTGTTTGATTTAGTCATGGGTTTTACAAGATTGTTTGGTTGTCTGGGTTTGTTTAAACTTGAATTTTTGATGGTCTAAAATAGGTTTTCTATTTGATTTTCTTTACTATATGATTTAATCCAACTTTCGCATTATTTTCGCTATTTGGATTATGGGTCTGTTGTCGTTTGAGTCTGGTCCCTTGTTGATTTTCAGTTTAAGATTGGGTTTGATAAAATGAGAATGAGGTTTTGATTATCATTGTTGTAATAGGTTATTCGGATATGGAAGGCAGTTTGATTTTTATTTTGGTTAATGGGTCTGGTTGTAATCTAAAATAATATTATTGTTTCATCTTGCTTCCTGAGGTGCTTCAGTCGATTTCATTTAGGGATTTATGGGTTTCTTTATTGCTGGAATATTTGAAACGGGTCTAGATTCTGAAAATTTTTAAAGCTTATATCGCTTGTTGATGATTTTGATACTCATATGTTCATGCGACTTAGATTTGCAAAATAGTTATGTTTGCTGATTTTTTTAGATTTGTAGTTCAAGTTTATGAAATGGTTTGATTGAGTTTACAATTTCAATATGATTTAATTGAGTATAGAGTTGTCTTGATGTTTTTCTAAAATTATTAATATTGCTGGCTTTGGTTACTGACATGCATGTATTTGGGTGGTTTTGTTTCCTTGAAAATCCTGAAAAATTTTGAAGATGAATGGCTTGATATCACTTTTATTTATTTTATTGGCATTTTGATAATTTTAGTCAATGTTATTCAATTTTAATAATTTTAATTTAGTTTAGTTTCTTGTTTTATAATTTAATGTTGAATTTACTTTTCCTTCAAATATATAATTACATGACGGATTGGACATTATGAAAAAAAAATAAAAATTAAAGGATTTTTATTAATTATATTATTTTTCAGGTGTTTGTTCCGTTGGGTGGAGTCTGTTAAATGGTAGGGGAACGGAGTGCCATGTCTTATCATGAATTCCTCTCAACATAACAAATTTTCCCTTTTTAGAATGGAGTGCCGTGCAAAAAAAAGGGAAGGACCCATAAAAATTATTTTTTTAAAATGAAATTGAATTCAATTTGATGTTTAATTTAATAAATTGAAATTTTCTTTTTGATTTGGGCTTGAAATTAAATCACCATTTTTATTATTATTCTATTTAAAATAAATACAAAATAAAGTATAAAAAAGGTTGTTTTAAATAAAAGGCTATAATGATAAATATATTAAATACAAAATTTTCTAAGTGAAAGCGATTTTTTTAATTGTGGGAATTTTTAAATGGATGAAATAAAAAGATGAAAAATGGTTTTTTCTTTAAAAAGATAACAATAGAATTAATCTTATTCCATAGTGTATATTTTGACAAAATTTAATTTCAATTTAATAATTATATTATCACAATTGAAATTACTCCTTAGTGATTTATGAAAATAATATCTTGAGCTTTCTCTTTTAAAAAAAAAGATAATAATAATAATAACTTTTCTTATTTTTAATGAAATTTAGTTGGTTTTTTTTTTCTTATATTTTCTTTTTTTAAGTTTTTGGGCAATGATGAGACCAGACCCACCAAAACATAATTTTTTAGGTTGAAGCAACATAAATTTAGGCACGTTGAATTAGATACAAATAGCTTAATTTGGTTAGATTTGAAATAGCTATCACTTTTTTTTGAAAAATATTTAAAATTAAAATAATTTTTAAAATTTTTTAGCACAAATTATTCGATAGCTAATTTCGAACTTCGAATCATTTTATTTGTTTTCTAATTTAGATGCGTCAAAGATTCAAGTTGCTCTCTAAGAAATTTCTAACTTGAGCCCATTGTTTTAATATATATATATATATATATATATATATATATATATATATATATATATATATATATATATATATATATATATATATATATATATATATATATATATATATATATATATATATATATATATATATATATATATATATATTCAGATAATTGACGTGTGGGGCAGCAATATAAGTCGAATTCGCGAGTCAAGAGGTCCGTATTATAATTTAATTTATTTATACTAATATATAAATATAATAATTTGGAATGTTTTTTAATTATGTTATGTATAATTTGTAATTTGTTATGTTTATTTGAAAAATATATATGAAAAAAATAAATATTGTGATTTGAATTTGTAATTTTAAATTATGTTGTTAAATTTATGTGAATTTGTAGATGTATATATATGTGACATAATTTTAGTTTTATTTAAATATGTTATTAATAATATCAATAAAATGAACCATAAATTTATATTTAATTATGCCATAAAAAGTGAAATTTATTTTTTATAAATTTCATAAAATACCAAAAATTTACTAATTTTAAAAATGAAAAAAATACACGAAATATGCTACAAAAAATTGAAATATAAATGCATTTCATAAAATACAAAAAAAAAAAAGAAATTTTTTTAGTTAGGAGTAAAAATATTTCGACAAAAAATAAAAAAAATAATAAATTATAAATATGCCATTAAAAATGAAATTTTATATACATTTCATAAGATTTTATGAAAAATGACAAATATCCTCTTTGAGGGAAAATATAATAAAAAAAAATTGCATAATGCTAACCAATAATTAAAATTCAAATATTCAAAATTAAAATGATTAAAAAGAATTTTAATTAAAATTTTTTGTAAATGATATAAAAAAATCTAATACAATATTAATATCTTTATTGTTAAGTAATAATATATATGTGTAAAATACAATATTACGGTAAATAATGGAAAAAAGTATAATGAATTTAAGAATTTGTATCGTATTCAATAACATTTTACATTTATCTTATGAATTTATTTTATTAATTTTGATTATATACTTTTATATTGTGATGTTGCAATTGTTATTTACATGGATAATCTATATCATTTTGTTAATGAACGAATTTAAATGATTTTAATTTTATTTTTGGACTTCTACAATCAAATGTCCAAAAATATTGTTAATTAAAATGATTAACATATTTAGGATTAGCCGTAGATCCCATTTGATATCCTGCTCATCGAATAGTGAGAGGATATCGAATTATACAAATTGAGCAGTTTAGAAATCTCGTTGTCTGTGTATATTTTTATTTCATACAAATATATGAAATTTCGGTACTACCTTCCATTATGTTCTCTTAGTGCACATTGAAATAATATCCTGATTATTTGAATTTTTTCAAATGCGGTGTACTAGGAGAACTATAGGGAGATACTACTGAAATTTCAGCAGATATATGAGTGTAGAATGTAACAATAATAGTTATGCAGCAATGAGTTTTTAAATGGGTTAGGTTCTTACCTTATAGGGAGAGAGGTATAAGGATGTAGAATTAAATGTTGTGAACTTAATTAATATTATAACCAAACATATAAGTTTAAATGTAATTTTGTTTGTGTGATTTAAAAAATAAATTAATACTGTTCATTATGCAGGGAATAATTATGCGGACCGATAGGAATTGGATGTACTCTAGATTTATTAATGGGTATTTAAATCTAAAATTCTTGGAGGGTTTAGACCAATTCATTCAATTCGCGATATCTCAGCCATAGTGTATGAGTGGGACTAGTGTTCGATGTCCTTGTAACTATAAGAAATGTCAGAATCGAAATTTCCTTGAACTAGATACTATCAAGTTGCACATTCTAAAGAAGAGTTTTGTACAGGGGTACTATGAATAGTATTTGCATGGTGAAGTTAGTAGGTCTGGATCTTCAATTGCGGCAGAAGTAGGTGGTGAAGATACGTACAGTTGTCCTCCAACTACATACCATAATATGTTAATGGATGCGAATAGGCCTGATTTTGATTAGGATGGAATGGAGGAAGCTCCAAATCCGATCGCTTATAAACTGTATGATATATTAGAGGCAGCTAATGAAGAATTATATCCTAGTTGTGAAAAACAGTCTAAGTTATCTGCTTTGGCATGACTTCTAAATATCAAGTCAAAACACCATCTATCTAAAAGGTGTTATGATGAGATATTACAATAGTACAACAAGTCATTGCTTGTAGATAACATAATGGTTGATAGTTTCTATAGCACCAAGAAGTTAATGCAAGGTTTGGGCCTTCTAGTCGAGAAAATTGATTGTTGCAAGAACAATTGCATGCTTTACTAAGGTGAAGATGGTAATCAAATTGCATGTAAGTTTTGTGATTAGCCAAGATATAAGCTAAGAAGTCAAGGTGCATGTCCATCAATAAAAAATATTCCACATAAGATCATGTTTTACTTCCTTCTGACTCTAAGGTTGTAGAGATTGTATGCCTCTGAGGCAACTACTAAGCATATGAGATGGCATGCGGAACATGCACAGGAAGATAGGGTGATGCGACACTATTCAGATTCTATAGCATGGAAGCATTTCAATCGGGTGAATCCATATTTTACTTTTGAAATTCGCAATGTCAGTTTGGGCCTATGCACTGATGACTTTTAACCTTTTGGACAATCTGGACAATAATACTCATCATGGCCAATAATAGTGACGCCATATAATCTACCTCCAGCAATGAATATGAAGAAGGAGTACATATTTCTGTCTGTAATAATTTCTGGGCCAAATAATCTAAAATAAAAGTTGGATGTATTTTTGCAGCATCTAATTACGGAATTGTTACAATTTTGGGATATAGACATCAAAACATATGATGTGTCTATGAAACAGAATTTTCATATGCGAGTTGCATTTATGTGGACTGTGAGTGATTTTCCTGCGTACAGTATATTGTATAGGAGGAATACTCAGGGTAGACTTGCTTGTCCATATTGCAAGGAACTAATAGATTCTTTCACTCTTCCTAAAGGGGGTAAGCAATCATGGTTTGATTGCCATCACAAGTTCTTACTACCTAATCATCCTTTTAGACGGAACAAAATAGTTTTCATAAAAAACAGAGTTGTTTGAGCATCTGCTCCGCCTATGTGTTTGAAAATTGAATTGTTGTAGGAAATAACTAGTTTGAAGTTAATGAGAGTGACTAAAGTAAGAGCTGATAATGTCAATGCTTAAATTGCAAAGCGAAGTGGATGTGGATGAAAGAAACGAAGTATATTTCAGGATTTACCATATTGGAGGACTAATCTAATTAGACATAATTATGATGTCATGCATATTGAGAAGAATGTGTTTGAAAATATATTCAACACGGTAATAGACATCCCAGGGAAAACCAAAGATAATGCTAAATCCAAATAAGACTTGAAACAGTTCTGTCTCCGTAAGGAGTTAGAGATGGATGAAGTGTTTGAAAAATATCCGAAGGCAAAATATGTGTTTAATAAGCGAGCCAAACAATTCTTATGTGAATGGTTGAAAGATTTGAAATTTTCTAATGGGTATGTATCTAATATGGGTCAATGCGTTGATCTGCGAAAACTAAGGTTGTTTGGGATGAAGAGTCATGACTGTCATGTTTTTATGCAATGCTTACTTCCTATTGCCTTCCATGAAATTTTGCTGAGGGATGTCAAGTAATCATTGATGGAGTTGAGTTTATTTTTCAAAGAACTCACTTCAACACTTCTTAGGGAAGAGGACATAGCGAGGCTTGAAAATACCATTCCAATCATCTTGTGTAAACTGGAACGCATTTTTCCTCTAAGTTTCTTTGACTCCATGGAGCATCCACCAGTACATCTTGCTTACGAAGATCGTATAGTGGGTCCCGTTTAGTACTAATGGATGTATCCATTTGAGAGGTAAAATATTTGCCTATTTTAATATTTACAATCAAATCCATTCATTTATACTCAAATGTCGTAATCTATGATATTTACCTGCTGTAGATTTAATGGACATTGGAAACATAATGTTAAAAATAAAGCAACAGTTCAAGGCTCCATTTGTAATGCATACTTAATTAAGGAAGCTACATCATTATGCTCTTATTATTTGAACCCCATGTCTATACAAGGCATAAGAGAGTAGCTCGAAATGATGATGGTGGAATGCCTGGAGGAGCAAATACTCTTGGTATTTTATCAATATTCACTCATCCAGGAAGACCGTTCGGTCGACCTAAAATAAGATTGATGACCGATGATGAATATAAGGTAGCCCCATCCTACATTCTTCTGAATTGCATTGAAGTTGCAAAATACGTTGAGTAAGTTACAACTTAATTAAAATAACTCATTCTTCATAAAAATGCAAAGTTTTCTTTTTGTTTTACTTACTATTTTCTTATGAATGAAGCTTATACATTGATATGTTGAAGCAAACTCTGCTGAATATAACAACAATTAATATAATAAAAAAATTAGAGACAGAATTTGCACACTGGTTTCATTCATATGTAAGTATAATGTAATACCATTACTTAAAAATTAATTTTAAATATGTATCATATACTATAAAATTGATGTCCAAGGATCTGTCATGATATGTTATTACCTATCCTATTTACTTCATGAAAGGTTACAAGTTCCATACTAAAAAGTGAAGTTCGAGTAGGTTATCAATAAATTACGGGGGTATGTATAAAGGGTTCCAATTACAGTGAGAATGCATTTGACTATTAAGGTCGATTAACTGATATAATGCAATTGGAATACTCTGCATTTCTAATTAAGAGGACTATTTTATTTAAGTGTGAATGGCTTGATCCAACACCAAATGTGGGAACGAAAGTTTATGAGTAATATAATCTTATTGAAGTCAACCACAGGCGGCAACTCAATAAATACAAGCCATTTATACTTACAATGCAAGCTTGTCAACTGTATCATGTTTCCTATCCGAGTCTACGACGAGATAAAGCGGATTGGTGGACAGTATGTAAGATTAAAACTAGATCAATCGCAGAGATTAAGGAGGGTAGTGAAATAAGTACAACATCTAAAGAACCATTTCAGGATGATAAAGTTGATGAGCCTATGCTTGAAGTTAACGATGACGAGGCTCCTGCAACTTTGAATGGTCCTGACGAGCCATTAGTTGAAATGGATGACGAAGATGATAATGATATAGAAAATGAATCCGAATTTGATTCAAATGTCGAGATATCTAAGGAAAACATAGACGAAGATGAGTTCGAAGAAATAGCTTCTGAATAAATGTATTTATATTTTACTTATTGTGTATGGATTTTTCCTAAATGTGTAAAAGAATATCATTTTTACATTTACAATATTACATTATATTTCAATGAAATCATTTTTAACTTGCGTTATATTAATATTTACATTGTTATTCCACGATTACGTCATATCAATTTTCAATATTTTGTTTTTGTTTTTTTACTTTTTATGTAACATTAAATAATGAATGAATTTATTAAACTTTACAAAATATATAGATGTCGATTCTGAGACATGTATCGACTCCTAGAGGTACTTCTAGTAGCAGTACATCGACATCTTAGAAACGGTGTCTTTCCCAGGGAAGGCCTGCTACCACTTATGATATTCCCACTACCCTTTCTTCTTTATCATCTATCTCTCCTTCTATACCTCCCACATTCACCCTTTCAACCATCACCACACAGATCCTTTTATCCTCTTCTCCTCCTACATCTACTACTCCATCCATCAGTCCTATACTTTCATCACCTTCCATTATTTCTTTTTCCATTTCCCCTCCATTCACTAAGCCTTCTTCTGTTACCCCTCCATCCATGGTCCCTTCTTTAGTTACCTCTTCATCTATTATTCCTTCTATTACTCTTCCATCTACTATTCTTTCTATTACCCCACCATTCACTATTCCTTCTATTACCCCTCCATCCACTGTCCCTTCGCCCATTTCTCCATCCACCCATACTTCATTTTCTACACCTACCGCCATTGCTTCTGTAACTGCTCCTACCACTGCAGTAGACCCATCCTCAGCCCCACCAATCCTGCTACTAGATTCGGGGTGTAGGCAGCATCTCATACTGGTTGGAGATGTATATGTATTATATTTCTTAAGGTAATTCTTTATTTATAATATCTTACTTTTGATTTAACTAACATTTAAATTTTTTAATTACGGGATATATCCGCTAGTGTCAGTGCAGACGATTTACAAGATATTCAAGGACCAGCTAAAATCTGAAAGCATGTGTTGGAAATCAGTGCCTTAGGAGACGAAAAAGTTCTACTGGAAGGAGTTTTAGATAATGAATAACTTATTATATAGAATTCGAAATTATATATATATATATATATATATATATATATATATATATATATAATTTATTAGTAGTATGTATTAAATAGATACATATCATTAGTAAATTAATTTTGAATTTTATATATTAATTATTATTTATATACTAACTTGTATTTTTATTTTTATTTTTCAGAAGTACTACTATTGGAACCTTGCTATATCATAGATGGTGAAGACAATCTTCTTTAAGAAGGCTACAATTCTGTATAAGAACTTCCTTTATGAAGTCAAGAGGAAGGGAAAGAAAGAGACGTGGATCCCTTAGGAGAGCTAGGATGTTTGGAAGAAACACTGGGATTCTCTGGAGCATAAGCAGCTATCCCAGAAGGCATCCCTGAACAGAAAGTCAGATAAAGATGGTCCAACGAGTAGACCATCTAAGCATATTGGAGGGTCTATCCCTGCTACAGAGCATGCCAAAAAATTAGTAAGATGTCGATTTTTTTTATAATAAGTAATTAAAAATTTTCATACATGCTTTAAAAATTCATTTATTTTTTTAAGTTATTAATTTCATAATTTTTTTAATTTACTAATTTTGGGATCATACTTTTAATTTTTAGCAAAAAAATGATCTTGATTGGGATCCTACTCATGAAGAGATCTTCGTGTGTATGCACGTGAAGAAGGAAGACCGACAAACCTTTGTCGACCATCACTCCCAGCGGATTCATGTAAGTTTTAATTAGCAATTTTCCTATTCAAGAAATTAAAAATTTTAAATGCTAACTATTATTATATAAAAAATAGGACGATCTCAGAAACCTTTGTGAGCAAATGTCGTAGCTGGCTCCCGAATCCACTGAGCCACCTCAGATAGATGAATTTGAGCTATACTTCAGAGCTGTTGGGGGTCGGGAGAAGGGACGAATCTATGAGATGGATTCGATGGCTTTCTCATTTGGCAATCCTGGAGCCAGTTCTTCCTCAGCTCCACCGCCGGCGCTGCCTCCTACAGCTAAGCATATGTAACATGAGATAGATAGGCGAGTAGCTCAGATGCGAGAGAAGAAGCAGCATAAGATGCAGCGGACAATCCTAGCTGGTCGAGCTGCAGATGCAGTATTTCTTCTCAAGGTACTTTACTGGTGGTGCTGCTCCTACACCTGTTCCATTACTGGCTTCTACTACTTCTCAACACATTTCAGGTGGAGATGTTGCTATTACTGATGCGTATATAGTAGATCTAGAGCATGGCCAGCATCATCAAGAGAGCCACGAGGAGGAGGATGCTCAAGTGCACGATTAGTTATTTTTTTCTTTTTTTAGTTTAGTTATTTGTAAAATTTATATGGTGTACAATATATTACATTTTTTGTAAATATTATTACATTTTATTGAAAAAATTTTTGATATTCATATTATATATTAATTTATAATTTTTTAACTAATATATATTTTATAAAATTAATTTATTAAATATTTTAAAATTTCTAAAAAATATACTGTTCAATTTACTGACGGATTACTGACTGAAAATATTATTAAATTATTTTTTCCTTACAAATTACTAATAGATTACAAACCGTTTGTCATAAAATATTATTTTTTATCTCTACTTTACTGACCGATTACTAATAAATTACTGACCGTTACATTAAAATATTATTTTTTGCTATAGATTATTGACAAATTTTATTATTTTATTATATCTTAATGATAGATTACTGACTAATTACTGACAAGTTTTTATTTTTACCGACGGACTACTGACGAACTATGAATATTTGAAACCTTTTTCAAACGAAATTACTGACCATTTTTTAATAAAATACTAATTGAATTCTATTGGTAAATTTATTGATAGATTATTTTATCCATCGCTAATGAATTACTAACCATAATTTTACCAACGGATAATCCGTCAATAAAGTAATTTATGGACGGATTTTTTATTATTACTGACAGATTTTTCTACCGGTAAATCAATGCATTTTTATAGTGATACTGGAAATTCTTCAAGATACTGGTTTCACAGGTGCAAAACTAGCTTCAACTCCCTTTCCTGCTAGTGTGAAACTTGCTAACACTAAGAGTCCTCTTTTTGATCATCTAGGCAAGTACATGAGACTAATAAGAAGGTTGCTCTATCTTAACTTAACAAGACTAGACATCCATTTGCTATCCAATACCTTAGTCAATTTATGAGTGCACCATCAATTTCACAATGGGAGGATGCTCTTCACCTGGTTAGACATCTCAAAAGTTTTCTTTCAAATGGTTTGCACTTTCTACTTCATTCTTCCTTGCAGATATGTGCATGTTTTGACGCAGATTGGGTTGTATGTCCAATAACAAGGAACTCAGTTACAAGGCATTATTTCTTTTCTTGGTTTATCTCTCATAACTTGGAAGACTAATCAATCCATAGAATCAAATAAAAATAATAGAGATAATATTTGAATATCCTTTATCATAGATTGCTTTCTAGGAGTAGATATTTAATACTCTCTCCATCTCAAAAAGTTATCTATTATTCTTTTTTAAGATGTTATAAAATACTTGCCCACTTTAAAAATAGTTATAGGTATTTATCTATTTTATTCTTATTAATTGAAAAGTGTATATTCTCAAAATTAATAATAAAAATAGTAATAAATAAGTATATGTAAGAATATAAGTGAAAAAATATACTAATAAAATTTCTAAGTTGACAAGCAATTAATGACTAATCCAATAAAAACTGTGTGAGAAAAAAAAAGTGAATAATTTTTTTGAGATGGAGGGAATAATGACTAACCCATTAAAAACAGCATGTTAGGCCAAATTTTTCTTACAATTATAACTATACTTTGTCATTTCCAATTTTTCTTACAAGTTGGACCAAATTTTCAAAACCACAAGTATTAATAGGGAGAATGATTCAGAGACCCTCATAGTCACTAATTCTCGTATCTATCTCAGTAATACCACTAATATAATTTAATTTTTTTTAATTTCATATCAACTTCATTAATTTAATTTATTTAAACTCTACTCTATAAAATTATCTAACCTAAGAGTCAATCAATCAAATTCTTAATAGTCTTCAATTAGAATATACTTTGTCATTTCCAATAATTCTCCCTTCAAATTTAAGGCACCATGAAAACAAAATCATGTAGAAAATGATGCATTTAATTAATTTGTATACATATTGAAGACAACAGTTATGCAAAAGAAAAGCAAAAGACATCAAATTTCTGACAGCAGAGCAGGCATAGATCCATTTTTGGGCCCATAAAAAGATTAAGCAACCAGTGGCACAGTCTACATTGATGCCATGACAGATACTATATTATTTTGTCAAAGGCATGTGTTTGAATACAGCGGCCGATGCAAAATTTTAAATGAGGGAGACTGATAATAATAATAATAATAATTTATAATTAAAATATAAATTATAATTAATAAATAATAAAAAAAATCACATAATATTTTTATTATAATAATATTTTTCTAGATATCATATTTTAAAATTTTTGAATAATATATTTAGTTTTCATTATATATAAATTTTTTCTTATTTTAAAGTTTATATATTATTTTTAAACCTGCAAAATGGTATAATTTTTTACTGATATATATGTATACTCATTCTGAGAATTTGAGTGGAGGCTGGACTCTTATTGGGTCCGCTCTTGTTTGAATAGATGTAAAATGCAATTACAAAAATGAAATAAAAAATACAGTCATATTATAAATTTTATTTAGTTTTTTTAAGGAAAATTTACACAAATGTTTATAAAAGGGAGAGACTTTACGAATATATCCTCACTGAAGTTGTGTTTTTTTTTTTTTTTTTAAACTCTATTTTTTACTTTTGTACGCTGTCAAATCTCTAAAAAAAGTAAAGCCTTATTCGCACACCAGCCAACCAAAAGCAAACATTTTAAAGTTATATGGATAAGGAACTAATAACTTGACTCCAAATTTCTAACTTTTGATTGGTTAATGTGCGAATATTCCTTTCTTTTACTTAATATAATTTTTTTTTAATTTCTTTAAAGATTTGTCATTTTTATATTTGTCTGTTATATTTGTTATTAGTTAAATTTATGTATATCATCTTTAGCATTTTTTGGAATTTTTTATTTTTTTTAGTATGAGTTTTTATTTTTATCATATTTTTAATTTTTTGAGTAAAATTAATACAACTAACCATGATTCAATTTAATATAAATTACGTGCAGCATTTTTATTTTAGCTTTTTTATGTTAGCTATGAAAGTGTGGTACTTTAAACCAAAAGTTTATCCAACCACAAAGGGATTAAAAATTTAAATTACAAAACCAGATTCTTCTTCCATTACTATGCACTTTTATTTTTCTCCTTATGTTGGTTTTTTTTTTTTTAATATATATATATATATATATATATATATATATATATATATATATATATATATATATAATTGAATTTTAAGTTTCTATGGGTTTATAACATCAAAATCCTAAGGGATGAGGTTCAAATATACTCTCAGGATTTGAAAAAAATAGCATATTGACTCTTTATATTTTTCAAATTGTGTAATATTTTTAAAACTTGCTATATATATATATATATATATATATATATATATATATATATATATATATATATATATATATATATATATATATATATAAAATTGAATTTTAAGTTTCTATGGGTTTATAACATCAAAATCCTAAGGGATGAGGTTCAAATATACTCTCAGGATTTGGAAAAAATAGCATATTGACTCTTTATATTTTTCAAATTGTGTAATATTTTTAAAACTTGCTAACTCACCCCATTACTTAACCATCCCGCTAATGACTTCTTTCCTCCATCTAATGGGGCCTGATACACTTGAGTTAAAATATGATCTTAAGTATGTGAATTAACAATTCGAGAAGCTTGCAAGACAAAAAGTTAGAGGGGTTTAGGAGATGTGCCTAAGGACCACTCCTATGCACCTCCTATCTGTGCAACAAAATGATTTCAAGATACATTACATAACTCTCTATACAAAAATGTTAAGCATGCACCTCCCTAACTATAATGCATGATCCTTCCAATGTCCTTAAAATATGGCAAGTGGACCAATGATACTTTACCAATACTCTTGTCACAGAATAAAGTGCCTAAAATGAGGCGCAAAATATAAGCATGCACATGACAATGTACTGTAGCTTATCAGCATTAGCAGGTAGCTTGTTAAAATTATTATTGAACTAAGATACTTTTAATGAAGATCCCCTAAGATTTGTATCACCAGGTCTAAGCCCTAGTAGTCTCTCACATAGGTTTGCCCATGCATACGTTGTATGCCCAATAAGTGGTAGACCATCAATGGAAAGTCCTATCTGGATAGTAACATTCTGTAAAGTGATAGTGTACTCTCTGTATGGAAGATGAAAAGTATAAGTCTCGAGTCTCCATCTCTTTATTAGTGCAATAATTAAATGATGATCTAATTTGAAATAATCTAATTGAACTAATCCACATAATCTTGTATCACAGAGTATTTCTAAAATGCAAGGATCTGTATTGGCAATATGGATTGTTCTATTGTTCTGCCGACAGTCGAGCACCTTTTCATGTACCTGATAACATATATTGCACTCTTATCAATTTGAATAATATTACTTTGTATTTAATTGTATAAATTTAAAATTTAACATGTATCTCATTAAATCATATGGCTTGGGATTTATGCTTAGCCTGTAAATGTAGTAAAGATGGATCATGTGCAAGTGCTAAGAACACCCGTTGATGCTAACTAGTGTGAACCCTCATTTTAGCACCTTCAAAATTAACATTAATTTCTCCAAAGCTGGCTGGAGCAGTCTTGGCATAATCAAACGCCTTTCCACCCCTGACCGGACCTTTTGTATCAGACATCCCTTTTCGGAACTGAACAAAATCTACCTCAAAACTGACTGTCAAAATATCCTAAAATTAATTTTGATCTTAACGACACTGACCGTTAATTTTTCTGAGCTCTATAACTCCCAGAAACTAACCTGGAAATCTCAAAATTTGACTCAAAAATTCTTGAAAAGCGGGCCGTCAAGAAAAATCTCAGGATGCGTGCTGCGCCACATGGCTCGCCGAACAGGAGCTTTGCGGCACTGCGTTAGGTCTGCGCAGTACCGCAAGTCTCATTTGCGGCACGCCGCAAATGCCTGACGCGGCGCAGCGCCAGCGCACGTCCTTCTCTGCTCCAATGGGGGCCCACACGCGTAAAATGACCTTTTTACCCTTCTTTGTCCAGTTATTAGTCATTTTCTGACCCCATCCTTTTGGTCTTTTCACATTTCTAATACCTAAACTACCCTCTACCCATTTGCCTATAAATAGGCTTCCCATCCCCTCATTTTTACACACACCAAAGGTTGATATTGATAGCTATCTATCAACCTTCTTTCTTCTTCTCCCTCCATCCACTCTCTAATTAATTAATTAATCATTTTAATTAATTAATTTTTCCACCCAAGCCTAGTTAATTAATCTTTTTAATTAACTAAAAAAAAATCCTTTTATTTACAAATTAATTAATTAATTAATTACCTTTTTAAATTAATTAAATCAAGAAAGAAAATATTTTTTTAATTAATTAATTAATCATTTTAATTAATTAATTATCTTTTTTTTTAAAAAATCTCCTTTTTACTCAATTACTATTTTTAATTAATTAATTAATCATTTTAATTAATTAATTCACTCACCCATCACTTTTTTGTCATCCATCAACTCGTTTTGTCCGGTCCGATAAAACGGAACTTCGGTCTGGCAAAATACTTTTTCCAACTCATCCGTCGAAATCCAAGGTATTTTTATCAAACTCGTTATTCAAACCCTAAAAATCATTTTTAAACCCCTCCATTTAACCGTGAAACAAACTACGTGGGTTTTGATCCCCATTCAAACGGGGTACGTAGGCACATTTGGAATTTAAGTCCAAATCTCAAATCCAATTTTCTTTTTAAATTGAGCATTCTTTTTCTTGTTTTCCTTTTGTAAGTCAATTATCTTTTTACAATATGTGTAAGGGAATTCGTGCCTTTCCTAGAATCCCATAAGGGCTAGAGAGGGCACCCCACTTTTTTATGTAATTATCTTAATTAAGGAGCGATCATGTGGTTCTCCCAAATCTTTAAAGATTGGAGGGAACACTCTCCTTTATCTGTGAATGTTTATTGTTCCATTATTTTTTCATGCATTCATCTTATTTCATGTTCATGCATTCTATTTTGCAATTATTAATGTCACTCATGAAATTAATTTTTAAGTCAAATTAAACCTAAAGAGCCAAATTTAGATTATTCTAAAATAAAAAACCTAGTCCCCGAACTCAACCAGATTCGAAGACTAGTGATTTTTATCTTTGGGCAAATTAATTTAAAAATTAATAAATTTGAGTCAACTGGGTTTTTCCTTAATTTTTCCATTTAAAAATAAATTAGGGTGGCGACTCCTAAAAATCATTTTTCAAAACCAAATCCGAACCCAAGGGTTCCATCGTGAGTCTAAACCTGAATGAGCATCCCGGTTCCCTCTAGCGGACCAAGCTGGTGCTCGGGGGAGATCTCACAACTAGCAGACATCTACACTCATATAATATATTTTATTAATTAATTGGACTAATATGGCTGTACAAAAGAACATAATATATAAATTTTTAAGAATACAAATGTTTTAATTAAAATATAAAATTATATGGTTATAATATAGCTACATTGATGATTAATTATTTTTCGTAATAAAATTATTAAGGAAAAAGAAAAATACTTTATCATCATACTATAAATTGAAATATATCGATTGAGCAAGATATTAATTACAATACATTGGCAATATATATTCAATTTCGTCCACAAGTTCTATAATTATGACCAATTCAGCCACACTTATTACAAAATAAGCTACCTTTCAGATCTTCAGAATTTTTCCAATCCATCTCGGTCTCGGTTCAATGTGATTTTTGTCGGCCTTTCTTCTACTTCAATTCTAGATTTGGCACCATGGGTTTCTCATTCCACTCTGGCCAATAGTTTTGGTCACCTAATGGTATGAATTCAGCAAACCAATACTTCAGTGTATTTTCAATGGCATAGTATGGTGCAATATAACTCTAATAATCCAATTTGGCAATCATATAAGTTGCAATGGCATGTGAACATGGTATTTTGCTTTGTTGAAACTTTCCATATGTGCATGTTCGATCTAGAAGATTGAGCACTGGAGTATGCCCTCCCTTTTTAGTAGTATGGTTTCTCACAGTCAATATGAAGAACGCACCTGTATTTCTATTAAACACTTTCACTTGATGGCCATTGGCCTTATCAATTTGGTGTTTCAGTGTCTTAATGCAAAAAGGTATGTAAACATAATTTTCTGCAAGTTGATCAAGATAGATTGACTATTGTTGTTCAAATATATCAACTAATTTCAAGAATAAAACCTATGCATCATCATAGTAACAGGCATTGCTCTTAATTCCTTGAACGATGAATTTATCAATTCAACATAATTCGTTGTCATGACATTATGTCGATTTTTACCATCATATACAAGTACTCATTTGCTCTTAGGTTTTTTTTTTAAGCTAGTCTAGGTATGTTTATGCCTTGCTTCAATTTTTCTCATATTCCTATTGAACTTTTGAATTTGTGGCTCACGACCTAAATGACACGTATGATTATTGGTGTTACTTACTAGTTAGTAAAAGGTAATAAATTACAAAAATGATCATGGTATTTTCAAATTCTAAGTCACATACCTGTTTGTTCCACTAGTTTCTTCATAGGAGGAATTTGGAATGTGGTATTATTGTTACTTGCAATGTGTTGTATGCAATACCTATACGGATTGTGACACCATAGGGATTGATTTATTGCATGTTTTATACCAATGTGTCTGTTTGAAATGACACATACATCGCTCTTATTGGGATATACATATAACTTCACATTTTTTATAAAGTAATCCTAATTATCCTTGCTTTCCTTTTCAACTAATGCAAATGCAACAGGCAGAATTGCATTATCGCCATCCATAACTTCAACAGTCAACAATAAACTCTTATATTTACCATATATGAATGTTCTATCAACAAATAAAATAGGCTTGCAAAATTTAAAGCCTTCAATATAGAGTTTATATGCCCAGAAAAACCTAAACTGAGAAATGCTTTATAAAAAGTGCCTAAATTAGTAAAAATCCCTAAATTTTATGTAATTTTAATAAATTTTAATCGAGGAATTTATGCTATATAATTTTTTTTATATGTTTAATATTTATAGCTTTCAATTTTTTTTCGTATTTATTTATTTTTTCAATTTTTTTCTTTTTTAATTTATTAATTTATTTTATAATAAATCATTAATTTAATATAATTTGTGATAGCTTTCAGCTAGTTCAGTAAATATTTTATAATTTTTCTTTTAGAAAATTATCTCATTTTAATATTTAATTTTTTTTAATTTTCTTGAAAAATAAATTAAATATTAAATAATATATGAATATTAATTATTTACTAGAAATATTTTTTTGTTTAATTTATATTATTTACTATAACTTTTTATTTTGTTCGAAATCTATAGCTCGAGTAAATATTAATATATACTAATTACATTATAGAAGTATATTTTATTTGCTAGAAATATATTATTTTTTATTTAATATATAGTGTTTACATGTTGTGATTTTTTATTTTGTTTGAAATTCATGATTTTTATAAACAGTATTATATACCAATTACATTGTAAAAATATATTGAATTTTATTTAATTTATCCCATAACCTAAATGTTAAACAATATCACTATTAGATACTACTCATTTGCTAAAAGTATTTTTTTTTTATTTAATATATATCATTTGCTATGATTTTTTATACAGTTAAAATTTAAAGTACAAGTGCTGCACTGTTTATTACTGAGGGAATAATAATAAGTCGTGGATTTCAGTTGTTGGTTTTTCACTTGAAATTTAGTATTATTGAATTTATATTTGTTATTGGTTTGAAATACTATGAATCATTGAAAATATTATATTCGTTAATTTTGCTTACTTTCAAAATTTTTTAAAATATCAAGTAAAATGTAATTTTAAAGTATTTGATTTTATATATGAAATAAATGATATTGTATAAATTTATGGAAAATCAAATACATAAATTTAGATAAATTATATATTTTTCAATTTAAATATAGATTAGTAGTTAATTTATTTTGAATTTTCATAAATAAAAATTTAATATGATTAATTTTTTAATTTTAAAAGAAAATGAAACCAATACACGAGAGATAAAGAGAAAAAAGTCAGACTTTTTTAGGCAAAGAAAAAAAAAGAGAGAGAAGATAAATTAGTAAATGAGAGGAGAAGCATGGCAAATTATAGTATAGATCCATGTCCATATTGCAATATAGACATGGGTTTAAGATACATATGCAGGGCATTTATTAAAAAGAAACGTGCGATTCTTTTATACGATTTTTAGGTAGCGTGTTTTGCTATTTTCTTTTTCACTTTTTTCTGTTATTTTATTTTTTAAAGTATCCAACATTTCAAAAGGCTATTAATAAACCACAAAAATTTATAAATTAACTGCTAATTATTCTTTTTTTTTTTTATTTCAATACTTGGAATTAAAAATATAATAGTTAATTTTTTTTATCCCATCTAATAATTTTTATAATTTTAATTAAATATATTTAAATAATTATTATAAAATATTTAATAACTCAAGTTATTGAAGTATGTATGTTAAATTTTGTTTATCTGTTGTTTCTGGTACATTGATATTGAATTTGAAGTATATTACTATTATATTTTAAGTAGATTGGTATTTAATTAAAAATATATTTTATAATTAAATGATAGTTCAAAAGTAATATACATACATTTAACACTAATGTATATGCTTTTAAGTAATGATATACTTGTAGTTGGAGAGCCATGTACATACAGTTAAATTGTAATGTATCTCTAGTATAAGACTAATATGCATAAACTACTTGTTATCATAATATTTTTATCATTAATATTGTAATTGAATATATATATTTTATCATTAACTGACAGTTTTAAAGTAATATACATGCAATTCAACACCAATGTACATATAATTCAATACAAATATACATACTTTTAAGTAATAATATATCTGTAGTTGAAAAGCTATGTATATGCAGTTAAATTACAATATATCTCTAGTACAAAACTCATGTGCATAAACTAATTATTATTATAATATTTTTATTATTAATATTATAATTGAAAATATATTTTATCATTAATTGACAGTTCAAAAGTAATATACATGCTTTTAAGAAATAATGTATCTGTAGTTAAAGAGTCGTATATATGTAGTTAAATTACAATGTATCTATAGTACAATATTAATGTAGAATAATTATTATCATAATTTTTTTTATCACATATAGTTAAATTACAATATATCTATAATACAAAGTTAATGTACATAGATTAATTATTATCATAATATTTTTTTTGTCATTAATATTATAATTAAAAATATATTTTATCATTAACTGATAGTTCAAAATTAATATACATTCAATTCAACACTAATATAGCTGCATTTTGAACAACATTATACCTGGTAATTTAAAAAAATATATAATAATTTAATTTATATATTTAATTATAAATTATAATTTATATATTTATTAGAATTATAATAATTATTAGATGGGAGAAACAAAAAAAATTTATATATTTAATTATAACAATTCAATTTTAAGTATTGAAATAAATAAAAAAATAGCATTTAAAATTAAAAAAAAACAAAAAATAAAGAAAAAAAAAAAGCAAAAACATGTTTAGCCAACTGAATTTGTTAAAAAAATCGTGCATCCTTATCTTGATATATCTTTTGCACGTGTATTTATGGACCCGGACTATGATATATAATGGATACGGATTTATGATATACCAATTCGAGAAGCAAAATCCCATTTCAATTTTCGTACACTTGGGCCAGGCCCAATGGGGTAAGCCCAAATAGGTTTGGCGTTGAGGAGCACTCAAGGGTAGACCCCAATAGGTTTCAGCAATTTTAATTGGCATCAAAAAATTAAACTCAATTAGTAAATCTGATATATTATTCACTTTATTAATCAAAATTACATTCTTAAAAACAATATTTAGATTAACTCTTGAATACCCCAATACAAGAGTATGTTATTAAATTCGCTCAATATATATATATATATATATATATATATATATATATTAGAAGTGAAAATAAGTATTTAATGGAATCAATTCAAATTTAAAATTAATATAAAATTTAATTTGATCTAAATCGAACTTGATATAATTTTTAATAAACTAAACCAATCCAAAATTATTAGTTTCACATCATTTTAATTTGATTTCGATTTAGAGATTTGTTAAACCACATATATCAATTTGATTTGATATAATACTCACAATCTACCTAAACCAAACTATGTACACTCCTACATAGGGAAAACCAGAAATGCTCCTTTAGGTAGACTATCAATAGAAGTAAAGAGAAACGGTAAAATAAATAAAAAAGAATAAATGGATTTTAATTATTTTGTAAAAATAAATAAATATATTCTATACTTAAATGAATAAATCGGCTTTATATTTAAATGAATTTCAGATTTAAAATTAATATGTGAGCTATAAGCAAATAACTTTAAATTTAAATTCAAACGAGGCTAATAATGAAATATTAAAAGTAATAATATGAATTTTCTAAAACCAAGTTAGGCTTCAACAATTAGCGGCTAGCTGCTGACAACTGTAATTAATATTGAAGTGTTTGGTAACTCAACTGTTGGAGTTAGATTATTATATTGTAAAATGATAAGCAAGGGATATTATTATCCTGTAAAATGATAAGTAAGGGAATTGGCATTTTATTATATATCTTAGATTTTATATTCAAATATTTAAATTTTTAAAATTTATCTTATGTATTATTAATATTTGAATTATTTAACAGACAAAACGCATTTTTAAGCCCTCAAACTTTTATTATTTTGACTATTAAACTTCTATAGATTTATTTGTCTACATTAAACTCTCAAATTTTTATTTTTATTACATTGAAAGACTTTTAAATGAAAATAATAGAGCATGAATATTACGCGCATTAAAAACACGTAAATGCAAAGGAGACACATGATTAGGATCATAGTCATTATTGAGAAAAGCTAAGTAGCAAAATATTTTTTATTATTTATTTTAGAGTAATTAAATAAATTAAAAAATTTAGAAATTTAAGAACATGAAGAACAACCTCAAGAATTAACCCAAAAAAATCAATCCAGAAACACTATCACAAAAAATTAAAATCCAAACAAGAACCCAAAAAATAAAATTCAAAATAAAAAAAAATAAAAATAACCCCAAACATTCAAACTAATAAGAACATCAACCCAAAAAGCAAAAAGAAACTCTCAAGATTTAACCAAGCAAGAACATCAACCAACAAAAAAATTCAAAAAAAAAATCTAAAAATTGAAACCAATCAAAATGTCAATCCAAAAACTAACAAAATCCACCAATATTAGAACTAACAAACTTGTATTAGATCTTACCCATCTCTAATGTCTCAAAAAATCCTCAATTCACACCACTCCATTGATCAATTTGTTTTTGGTTGGAGTTCCTATCGAAGTGAAGCTCGACGATGTTGCTTTCTTTGTTGGCGTCGACTGCTCTTGGGACTTGCTTGGATTTTCCCATGGCAGTGGGGACTAATGAGCATTCTAGGACTGGTGAATGAAGTAAGAAATCATCGAGGATAGAGAGAGAGAGGTAGAGGGATGGGAAATACAATTTGGGTGTTGAGTTTGGCCAATTTGGAATTTCTCAAGGGGATGAGATTAGTTACAGTAGTGAAGATAGAGAAGTTGCATATTTAGAGAGAAGTGATTAGGAGAGAAAGTGATTTAAACCTTCTCTACACTCTTCCTTCTCAAAATACCCCGAAATCATTGCATTCCAAGAAATTCTCTCTCTCTATGGCATTTTATCAAACATGCTAACTCAATTTGGCTACATTTCAAATACATGGTGACCAATGAATTCAACATAGCTTTACACACATAATCACCCTCACTGTATCCTCTCTAGTTCTCACATAACCTTATCAAAGCAATAAAATTTTCTTTCTTTCTTTCTTCTTATCCAAAATCTCTATTTCTCTTCTTCCATATTCCTCAAATGTAACATAAATTCTATTCAATCTTTAGATCCAAATACCCAAAGATCTGAAATTTCACTCGTGCCCATACAATAGCATATATATTTATACATATATATGGCAATTTCACATTGAATGTACACTATTTACTATAATTTTTTATTTTGTTTGAAATTTATGGCTTGTGTAAATATTAGTATATGCTAATTATATTTTGAAAATATATTGAATTTGTATTAAATATTAATTATTTGCTAAAAATATAGTATTTTTTATTTAATATATATTATTTACTTGCTATGATTTTTATTTTGTTTGAAATCCATGATTTTTATAAACAGTATCATATACTAATTATATTATAAAAATATATTGAATTTTATTTAATTTATCCTTGAATTTTATTTAATTTATCCTATAAATTAAATGTTAAACAATATTACTATAAGATACTAATTATTTGTTATAACTATATTTTTTTATTTAATATATATCATTTGCTGTGATTTTTTATATAGTTAAAATTTCAAGTACAAGTGGTGCATTGTTTATCATTGAGGGAATAATAATGAGCTGGGGATTTCAGTTATTGATTTTTCGCTTGAAATTTAGTATTGTTCAATTTATGTTTGTGATTGGTTTGAAATATTATAAATTATTGAAAATATTATATTCGTTAATTTTGCTTACCTTGAAAATTTTTTAAAATCTCATGGGAAACGTAATTTTAAAAATATTTGACTTTATAAATATAAATTTAATTTTTATACGAAATAAATGATATTGTATAAATTTATGGAAAATCAAATATATAAATTTAGATAAACTATGTAATTTTCTATTTAAATATAAATTAGTAGTTAATTCATTTTGAATTTTCATAAATAAAAATTTAATATGATTAATTTTTTAATTTTAAAAGAAAGTGGAACCAATATATGATAGACAAAGAGAGAGAGAGAGAAAAAAAAAAAAAAAAAAAAGTCTCACTTTGCTAAGCAAAGAAAAAAGGACAACGTAAATCAGTAAAAAGGGAGAGATAGTTCAAACTAGTTTTGCAAAATAAAATGTAAAATAAAAAAAAAAGAAATAAAGAGCTTTTTCAATAAGAAAAATATAAGAAATAGAAAGATTTTTTAATAAGAAAAATACAATTATGAAAACTAAAATATTCATGTATACGAAAAAATATTAATCAAATTTTATAATATATCATAACATTTTTTTAGTTTTTAAGCTACTTTTTTTTTTTTCTGCCAAATAGTTCTTAAAGCTACTTGTGTAAAAATTCCAATTCAATTTTCTTACATTTGGGCCAGGCCCAACAGCCCAAATAGGTTTGGCATTGAGGAGCACTCCATGTTAGACCAAGAAACTTTCAGCAATTTAAATTGGTATCAAAAAAATTAAACTCAATATATAACAATTTTTAGAAGTGAAAATAAGTATTTAATGGAATCAATTCAAATTTAAAATTAATATAAAATTTAATTTGATCTAAATCGAACCTGATATAATTTTTAATAAACACATTATTTTAATTTGATTTCGATTTAAAAATTTCAAATCAAATATATCAATTTGGTTTAACATAATACTCACAACCTACCTAAACCAAACTATGTACACTCCTGCAGAGGCAAAACTAGAAATGCTCCTCTAAGTAAGCTATCGATAGAAGTAGAGACAAATAGTAAAATAAATAATTACCAAAATCCAAATATACATTACAGATATATATATATATATATATATAAATGAAAAACTTTTGTTTAAAGTGCGAATGATTTAAAATTATTGTAATAGAAATAGACAAAGACACCCACAAAAAAAATGAATAAATATGTTTTAATTATTTTATAAATATAAATAAATAAGTTCTACATTTAAATGAATAAATCAGCTTTATATTTAAGTGGGTTTCATATTTAAAATTAATATGTGGGCTATAAATAAATGATTTCAAATTTAAATTCAAACTAAGCTAATAATAAAATATTAAAAGTAATAATATGAATTTTTCTAAGACTGAGGCAGGTTTCAACAATTAGCGCTAGCTGCTGACAGTTACAAAGTATTTAGTAACTCAACTAGTGGAGTTAGAGTATTATATTGTAAAATGATAAGTGAGGGCATTGGCATTTTATTATATATATTAGATTTTACATTCTAATATTTAAATTTTTAAAATTTATCTCATGTATTATTAATATTTGAAGTATTTAATATACACCTTTGGCCAAAAATAAAAAAAAAAAAAAAGTATTTAATACACACAAACATGCCACATATTTTATTTTATGAATGTTATTTAATATTCCTCGTATTGGTGAAAAAAGCATTATTGTGATTGACAGGCGTTGGTGATATTATACTCCATCTATTTCATTTTCTTTTAAATGTACCAAAAAATTGGTCTTATTTTTATTTTTAATATTTTTTTTATCTTTTATATATATTTTATCATTAGATATTAATTTAATTTTTCTTCTTAAAATTTCAAGAAAATAAAATTTAATTGTATTTGATAAAAGAAATAAAAAAAATATATTATTTAATAATTTCTTAAATTTTGTAAAAAAATATGTCCTGAAGGGAATAAATCTATTTTGATATTATTATAAATTGTGAAACATTAAATGACAATTTTATTTAACTAGTTCAAAAGGGCAATGCTAGAGTAACAATGTTGTGGCTTCACACACTAAAGCAAGGCCACGTTTGATGACTCTAAATTATAGTTATATAAATAGCTAGATAAAATACATATAAAATTATAAAAAATAATTAAGAAAACTACATAAATTACCTATAAATTATATATGTTCACATTATGTACCAAAAACATTGCAACTAAATATAACTTACATGAGTGTATTAGATTAGGAGAATTAAAGATTGTTATAAACTTAAAAAGTTATAGATTATTCAATAATAACTTTTAACTTTTAAAAACTCTATAAAAGTTAAGTGATATTCAAAAATGACTTTTAAAAATTTTAAAAAAGTCTATAGAAATTAAAAGGTATTTAATTACTTTTACAAAATCTATAAAAATAAAAATGTATTCAAAAAATCATTAATTTTTATAGAAAATATAATTTTAATGACATTTTATATAGTTATATGAATAAAAAATTTTAAAAATTCTCTTTTACTTTTTCTTAAAATTTCAATAGACTTTTTTTTCTCCATTAATAAATAGTACATAAATATAAGAACCAGCTTATATTTTCTCATCAGTATAGTTTACATTACAAACTGAAGTATATAAGAATATGAGTTTACTACAGAAACCCATCACAGTAATGATATTCTAGATCATGAATTTATTATATTCCCAGTTCCTACATAAAATCAAGCAAAAAATTATTTGCCTTTATTTTATTCTATACAATCTATATATTTGTTGGCACACAACATTTGATTATATTATATAATATGTCTTATAGTTTAACAATTTATCATAAAGTGAAAATTAAAGAGTTGAAAATATGATTAGGATTATTTTGATAATAATAAGAATGGTGACGTATGTATTAATCAAGACAATAATATTCAATTAAAAACTTAAAAATAATGAATTAATTAAAACTAGACTTGTTTAGGAATCACATATGAATTTAAAAAATAATAAATTTTTCAAAAACTTAATTTGTTTGACCTGCAAAAATAATTATTAAAAATCTATTAATGTCAATAAAAATCTATTAATATTTATAAAAAAATTTTAAAATAAAATTTTTAAAATTCACTTATAAATTATAAATTCTGCAAAAGTCATTAAAAATCTATAAATATTTTTAAAAATTTTAATTGAATACACTTTCCTTAATAACTGTTAGAACTTTATTTAGATCACCTTAAATTATGATTACATAAAATATATATAATTACATAAAACAGATGTAAAATTACAAAAAATAAATAAAAAAAATTACGTAAATATAATACGATATGTACACATCATGTACAAAAAAATCATTTAAAATAATTTAAAGCCATCAAACATGACTGCACTATAGTAGGAAATGCGATCGTATTGCTGCGACCTCTGAACCAAAGGAAGCCAATCTTTCTTGGAAGTTACGCCAATTTTTCAAAATCAAAAGTATGAATAGTCTGTTCTTCTCACCATGGAATTCAAGGCACCATGAAAGCAAAAGCAAGCAAAAAATAATGCATTTAGTCTAACATTGAAAACTACAGCTAAGTAAAACAAGCAAAACAAATCAAATTTGTAGAACCATTTTACATTTTTCTGTCGCTTGACCTATAAAAGGATCCCCAATTCCATAGTTTACATTGATGTCATGATAAGTATGGTCTTGGTCATGTTTAGTTGTAGAAAATAAAATTTATTTTTTAAAAATTATTTAAAAAAAAATAGAAATCAGAATTTGATATTATCTAAATTTTCTAAATGTAAATTTAAAAATAATTTTCCAAAATTTCTAAAATTACACTATATTATGAAAATCTACTTTATAATGTTTTCCCATTCTTTTAAAATAAAGAGTAATGGCAAAAAATAATTATATATTTAATATAAAAAAAAATCTTAGAAATGAAAATGGAAATGAAGGAATACATAAAGATTTAAATAGAAAGGGATTTTAACATTTTTTCTTATTTTTTAATTTTCAATTTGGAAAATAGAAATATAGAAAACTAGAAAATGAAAAAGAAAATTTATTAAAGGAAAATAGAAAATATTTTTCATAACTGATATTTTATCAAAGGCCTGCGTTTGAATATATGTAAAATGTAATTACAAAAACGAATTAAAAATACAGCAATATTATTATAAATTTCATTCAGATTTTCTAGTATTTAAAACATCTTTTGAAAGAGTAATTATAAAAACAAAAGCATAATAAGAAATTAATATGCCAAACAAGTCATAAGAAAAATGAATAAAGTAGCAAAGCAAGACAATACTGCAATCCATTGTGGGCCAGTCGTAAAGCAACCTGCAAATGAAATTTTGGCATATAGAATATTTTGTTCACCTAACTCCAAGTGAATAGCCCCAACATCAGAAGAATTAGATAAGAATGTACCGCATCATCTTTCACTGTTAAATCTACCTAACAGGCTAAGGCAGCAATACATATGCACCAGTTTTCCATGTGTGAACAAATGACCATTTTCTTCCTTTTATTAAAAATGATATGAAAGATGATAATATCACTTGGAAACGTCATCATTGATTTTGAAAATAGGTTTCTTTAATTTGTTAATTATGTCTTCTGGAAGATCCATTATAATATCTATGGAAATAAAACATTGACATTTAGGGTAAAAAATATATATTTTATCAGAAATAATAATACCTGCAAACTCTCTGCAAAAGGGAAACCAACCTTTTCAAACTTTGCACAATGGCTGATGCTGTAAAATTGCTTTTTCTGATACACTTCCATTTGTGCATAATTTCCTTAACCTTGGCTCAAATTGCAGACCAATTCATCTATAATGGCTTTAAGGGAGCTAACCTCCATATGGATGGAATTGCAAAAATCCACCCCAATGGTCTGTTGCAGCTAACCAACACTTCAAATAACAAAATAGGTCATGCCTTCTATCAATTCCCTCTGAAATTCAGGTCAAACTCTTCCAATTCAGCTGAATCTCTGTCATTTTCCACTATATTTGTATTTGCCATGGTCCCTGTGTTGCAAAATCTTAGCGGCCATGGCATAGCATTTGCCGTTTCACCATCCTTGGACTTCAGCCATGCTGAAGCACTTCAGTATTTGGGACTTCTCAACACATCAAGCAATGGTAATTCTACAAACCACATTTTGGCAATTGAACTAGATACCATTCGTAGCCCGGATGTCCAAGATATAGATGCAAACCATGTGGGAATCGATGTGAACAGTGTGAAGTCTATCCAGTCAGCTTCAGCAAATTATTTTTCCAATACAGAAGGGAAAAATAAAAGTTTGAATCTCCTCAGTGGAGATCCCATGCAAGTTTGGATAGACTACGATGAAGCAGAACAATTACTCAACGTGACACTAGCTCCAACCAGTAGCACAAAACCAAACCAACCGCTCTTATCAGCACCCGTCAATCTTTCTGAAGTTCTTCTTGAATCTATGTATGTTGGTTTCTCTGCAGCAACTGGAGCACTTGCAAGTGACCACTATATTCTTGGGTGGAGCTTCAGCAAAGCTGGAAAAGCACAAAGTCTTGATATTTCAAAGCTTCCTTCGCTTCCCCCACGTGGTAAAGAAGGAAAGAAACCAGTAGCAGTGATTATAATTTCAGTTGCAGCAGTAATGGCTCTGTTGATAACAATCACTGTAGGCATTTACATTATAAGGAGAAAAAAATATGAAGAAATACATGAAGATTGGGAAAGCGAATATGGTCCTCAAAGATTCTCCTACAAAAATCTCTATAAAGCAACTAAAGGCTTCAAAGACAAAGAGCTCCTTGGAGCTGGTGGTTTTGGAAAAGTTTATAGAGGAGTACTCCCTTCTTCCAGTATCCAAGTTGCAGTGAAGAAAGTCTCACATGATTCAAAACAAGGGATGAAGCAATTTGTAGCTGAGATTGTCAGCATCGGAAGGCTCAGGCACAGAAACTTGGTGCAGCTTCTTGGCTACTGCAGGAGGCGAGGAGAGCTCCTTTTGGTCTATGATTATATGCCTAATGGAAGCCTTGACAAGTTTTTATTCACCAATGAAGAGCCGGCTCTTAATTGGTATCAAAGATTTCGAATCCTCAAAGGAGTGGCATCTGGCTTACTTTACCTCCATGAGGAGTGGGAACAAGTTGTGCTGCATAGAGACATAAAAGCTAGTAATGTCCTGTTAGATGCTACTTTCAATGGACGACTAGGAGACTTTGGCCTCGCTAGACTATACGATCATGGTTCTAATCCTCAAACTACCCATCTGGTTGGAACTGTGGGTTATCTAGCTCCCGAGCTTGCTAGATTTGGCAAGGCAACCACTAGCACTGATGTGTTTGCTTTTGGGGCTTTTCTGCTTGAGGTGGCTTGTGGAAGGAGGCCTATAGAGCTTCTAGGACCTCACGATGAGGCAATTTTGGTAGATTTGGTCATCGAGTGTTGGAAAAGAGGGGCTATTCTTGATGCCAGTGATCCTAGATTGGAAGGAAATTATGTGAGAGAAGAAATGGAGTTAGTTTTGAAACTAGGCCTATTTTGTTCACATTCTGTGGCAGCAATGAGACCTAGCATGAGGCAAGTGATGCAGTTTTTGGATGGTGATGCTACTCTGCCAGAAATACCACTAGACAGTGCTGCTATTGATACATTTTTAACAAGTAATGAAGTATCTGACTTTGCCATGTCATTTCCTTCCTCTGTTGGGAAGGGATCTGTTTGTTCCTTCTCTACCATGGATTCAATTCTCACTGGAGGTCGTTGAATCAGTAACATATCATGCAATGAGTACAACAAATCCTAGAGCTTTCGAGAAATTAACCAGTGACATGCAAAACTTATAGCTAAATCATGGTGGAGAGGTGGAGAAGAAACTTGTGATGAATATATCATACAGAGTTCTGGCTGTGTAAGTTTCCAGAATGTATATGATAGCCTATTATGAAAGGTTAATCTGGTTTTATGGGAGTCGATGTAACAGTTTTGATGTAAGGGTCTCTTGTCAGTCTAAGAAAGTGGAAAATCCCACAGCCACCAATTAGCTTGGAAGAGCTGGAGTATAGTTTCCCAATAATATAGCTGCCTGAGTGGTTTGTTTACACATTGCTAGTGTAATGAAGCACAAGAAAGGAGGTTGTGATAATGTACAATTTTGCTACTATGTACATGTTATTATACAAACAAGTTTAGACCTATTATCATATAATAATTTAAACATTACAACTAATAATTAAGACTCAAGAGCACACAAAACCTAACTCAACATTAGTATTGTCAGCAAGTCAGCATGAAAGAACAAAAGAGCCAATTAAGAAAAGAATCAAAGATTAAGGGTACATTGCAAGAAAATTAACAACGGAAAGATTGATCTCTCTTTCGTTCTAAATAATAATAATAAAACAAATAATAAATTTTCACTTTTAAGAGGTGTATAGAAAGCACATTACCTCAAAAGCTGGACATAGGTTGTCAATCCTTCCTAGATGGTGCTCAAACTTGGTCACCAAGGGGACATCGTTAACGGTCATGGAAACACAGATTCACTCATTTGCTCCCTTACCTGCATCCCATAATCCTAGGAGATTAAAACAATACCATATATTTTCCAACTCTGATTATACGTTTAAAGACTCTACACTAAGGATGCTAACCAAAAAAAAATCTCCTCTGTTGATGGCATCCTCACTTGTATTTGCAAAAGCTGTCCTGCTAAACTCCTCTTTCAATTGAACTCCATTCATTTTATTACCTGGGCAGGCATGTTCCTGCATTCTAATAGCTCTTCCATCACATTGGGAAACCAGTCATTATGTTTTTTTTTTTTTTTTTTTTAATACTAAAATAAAATGGTGCCATTTCTTTTGTGCTAGATTAAAACAGAAGAAAGATATAACAATCAAACCTGAATCATCAGTAGTCTTCTATAAGGGGTTCAAAAATATTAATAGCTGGTTAGCGGGAAAGTAAAAGTTTAAATATAATAGGTGCAATATTAAAATACTACAATCTTTGTTAACAGCAACAGCAACAACTCCGTACCTGTGCACAAATGAGGCTACAAAAAGTAACTTGATTTTCCACTGCACTTAGATTCATAGACCTATCTCTCTTCTTTCATCCAATTTGCACATCTGAACGTTGTTCAGTTGTAGTTTGATTCACAAAAGGATCATTGTAGTTAAATCATTTTCCTAAAGTCACTGGCCTATCTGAAGCTCCTCCTAATAGTAGTGTAAATGGTTTTCATGTTTATACAACCTCTTTCAATTGAACGTCAGAACTTTCTATTAAGACAATCAGTTGATCTTTCTCCTAGCCAAAAAGCCATTGATCATTATTTTCTTTTTCAAGTTTCAACCAGATAACTTCATTGATACCAGATTTTAAAGTAGCACTTGACCCTTTTTCCATTTCTCACTCGATTGCTTAAACTAGGACAAGTCAGAGAAAAACCAGCATTAGGACAGTGAGTCCTACATATACGGATAATGAGCTAGTAAGGAGAATTTCATGCCTTTCTGTTCTCCTAAAAGGTTAGGCCTATCTGATGGTTGATAATTTCTCTTTAAGTGATTGCTATGACTAAAGTGAATGCAACTTATTCCATATCAAACTCAAAAGACGTTAGAAACTGCATAATTTTGTACTTGTCACAGGAGAGAGATTAAAATTCACTGACAGGGCCATAATACCCACACAATATCCAATGTATACTCTAATTTACCAATCAGCTTCTAAGATAGATTATTTCCTCATAATATTTACAAATATATTGTTAAGGTTGCAATTAAATCACCTTCCAATACAACACCAAGATATGTTTACAAATTCATAGCGTTTGTGCACTGAAAGTATATGACAAAAAGTTCCAACAGTTTTGAGCTTTCACTTTAAGATTTTAGATTCAATTTCTTCCAAGCTCAAGCCTTTAGTTTCTGGGACAACAAATATGGTGAATAAGAGTGACAACAAAGCTATAGCAGTGAAAAGAAGGAAAAGGTTTTCAGCTCCAAGTAACTCCTGCAGAATGAACAGATGTTGATGAGCATAGAAAATGTTTTATCATTGAGCAACTAGGAGGGGGAAATCACACTGAAAGGGAATAATAGGATCAAACTAATACCTTTAATGGTGAGAATGCAAAGGTTACAATGGCATTGGAACCAAAGTTAGTAAGAACTGCAAGACTTATTCCCTTTCCTCTAGTGCGAAGTGGGAAAATCTCCGACACCATTAGCCAACTGATAGGCCCAAATGATATCTGAAATGGGCATGTAGATAACAGAACTTTCAGGATCAACCTTTACCTTGATCTAACAGAAACAAGAAAATGTTGCAAGAAAATTTTCTCCCAAAGTCAATTACGTTTGGGGAAGAAGGAACATATGTTATGTGTTATGAAAGATAGCAGACCATGTATTAATTTTCCTTTTCCTTTTCTGGGAACTCTTTTATGATGCCTACAGCTTGCTTTAATATAGTATTTCCACAGGTTTTGCATACTAGTGTAAGAGTGCGAAATCCAACAGAGATGTGAAAAAAAGGAACAATTTGCCAACAACCACAAGGAAATTCACTTGCCTGGTAGCAACCAACATAGAGAAGCAGAGCTGCAACAGCAACAAAGGGAAAGCCTCCAAGAAACTTGTAATAAGCAGAAAGCAAAAACAAGGAAAGAGCCTGCAACATATAGAGAGAACAGAATTTAGCTTAATATTCTTAAGGGAAAAAAGGAAAAAAAGACTCAAAATAAAATGTTAATAAGGTAACAGCATGCATACAATTCCACCGACACCTCCAATCAAGAGGGGTCTTCTTCCAAGGTCATCAACTTTTAGGACAGCTATCCCAGTCATCACCAACTGCAGATCAATAGGCAATCAAAAATAAATTCCATCAGCAATAGGATCAAACTACGCAGGGAGAGAGAACAATGCGACATTCCAATAGGAAAGTTACCTTGAAGAAACCAATAATAACAGAAACTCGGGTAGCATCAGCAGCTGCAGAGAATCCAGCACTCTTGCACAACACAATAAAATATATTAAATGATGGAGTCCAATGAGAGAAAAGCACATCATCTACTTCAATACTCAGAAAGGCTCGACTTCAATTATCATGTACCTGAAGAATTGGACCTGCATAATATAGAACACTTGGTTGCCCAGTTATCTATCACAATCAGGCCAAAAGTCAGCTCACAAACATGATATTTCCAACTCTCTCTCTCTCTCTCTCCCTCTCTCTCTCTCTCTCTCTCTCTCTCTCTCTCCATTTTAAGCAATTCATAGACACGAGAGAGGAAGAAGCACCTGTTGGAAAAGCACCAAACCTCCACCAATGATGAAGGCTTTCAAACTTGGTCCTTGAAACACCTCTAAGATACTGCCCTCAGATTCGTCTTCTGAATAGGCAGACTTCAGCGAGACAAGGGTATCTTCTATTTGCTTTGCAGACTCTTTGTCACCAGGAGGTCGGCCCCTTAGTTTGCTCAAGGCAAATATGGCCTTCTCTTTATAGTCTTGTAAAGATCCTTTACCTTGAACTGCCCTGAGAAGTAACCAGCGGGGAGAGGCTGGGAGACTCCACATTCCTAGCCCCATAAGGAATGCAATTGGGACACCAAGTCCGTACATGTAACGCCAGCCCCCAACAGCATTAATTTGGAAGCTTCCTACAAAATATCCCAACTACAAAAAATTTCATTAACTTGGTTTTTTTTTTTTTTTTTTTTTTTTTTCGAAGAAGATAAATATGATGATAAATCATAAATCCTTTTTTTAAAATACCAAAATTCCCAGAACTATGAAGAGTTCCTTGAGAGATATTAGAGTTCCACGGATCTGTGATGGACAAGTTTCTGCAATATAGAGAGGAGCCCCATGCATGGCCTGTCATATGAGAATACAGATTATTAGAACAGGTGATGCACATCGTACTATCAGCAAACTCTACTATACGACTGATAGTAAGCATGAAGAGGCTAACCAAACCGATGCCAAGACCATAGATAAGACGTCCTCCTAAGAGCACCCCTAGGGCTGGAGCATAAGCAGTGATCAGACCACCAAGCACGTAGAGCAGAGCTGCTATAATAAGTTCCCGCCTCCTTCCTTTATGCATAAATCCAAAAAATTGTGTAAGAACATTTAGTAAGATTTTCAGAAATTTAGGGATAAATCTAATAGCTCACTGATTTACCTACAAAATCTGCAATTGGGTAGACAAGGAGGGAACCAAGAAGAGCCCCATAAAGAGAACCACTAACCTACATTCAAGGCAATCTAATTTAACAAAAGGAACATGCATTAATCAGAAAACGGGAACAAGTTATTAGTGCACTTGAAGCATACCACAAGACCAAGCTGAACAGCTGAAAGGTTGAACCATGTTGTCCCACTGAGCTCAGCTGACTGAAAAATTGAAAGATAAAGAAATAAATTAGATTTACCAAGAACAGAACAGCTCATTGTATCAATAGTGAGCCCAAATTAATTTCTGAAATGGAAGGTCCACGGTAAAATTATAAGAGAAACCACCAAACCATGAAGCACCTTCAATGATAAGGTAGCACCAGATGTGGCACCAATGTCATATCCAAATAGCAATCCTCCTAAAGCAGGGAACAGAAACCTAAAATCCCACAAAACAAAAAGCACCAAAGATGCAAAATACATTCAGTGAAAACTTCACAAGCATAAAAGACAATTTGTGTACAAATTAAGGCACATAAACGACATTGTCCCCTCCCTACACTTCCAAAACCAAGAAAAAAAAAAAAAAAAGAGAAGCCTTTCCAATATTCTTTTTTACTTCAACAAAATTCGCAACTGTATGTCACATTAATTTACTGAATCTTCTACTGAACTTCTACCAAGTAGCTCGCTAAAAATGCACAAAAAAAAAATCAAATACTTGCATATTGCAATTTATTCAAGAATCCACTTATCAAACACTAATTAAAAAAAAAAAAAAAAAGGAACACTCATGTAATAAAAGAAAGAATGATAATAACTCACGGCAAAATCACAGAAGACCAAGAAAAAGCCTCCTGCTGTATAGCGTCAGGTACAAGCGACTCTGCTTCCTCCCCAGCAGTAGCATCACACTCAACCTACCCACAAAAAACAAAATCAAAATCAAATTCAATATCTCGATCACATTTCAAAAACAGAAAAGAACATTTATATGGGTTATAACTAACATTGAATCGAAGCTTGGACCCAGAAAGCAATGGCTCTTTTGATGACATGGGAAAGTTGGGCTTGAAATGAAAAGAAGATTTTTTTACTCTTGGGTTTCGATTATTGACGGCATTGATGAAGATAGAGTTAGATTTGCATTTGGGTTTGTTAAATAATGGAGAATGAAATTGTGAGAGTTTCAAGGTACGTGAAGTCAACACAGTAGTGGAAGCCATGGCAAGATTAATCATCATGGATCAGACGGCTGGTAGTTATTGCGTTCCCGCCTTCCTCGTCTCCATTATCTTATTGTATGTGTCTGTGAGGTATTTGCGGTGTGCTACAACTCCCAACTTTTCAACGTTGAGGAATTTGGAATTGGATTTGGATGCTTTTAGTTTTGACCTGTCAAGAGATATAATTGACTCTTCAACCTCTGACCTCAAAGAAACTACATGATAAATAACAACTTCTCAATTACAGAGCTGTTAGGTAATGGTGAATGACAAATCGATACAAACTCTCAAAAATTTTTATAATGCCATCATCGGCATGTTTTCTCGCCAATTGAGAGAAATTGCTAGGTAAAGTAAATTTACTGTGTTACTCATATATTACAAGTGAAATGATAAAATTCAATTTACCTTAAAATTTTTACAATAACTAATGACAATGTTACTAATTTTATAAATTTAAACTTACAAACTCGCTAGTTTTATCTATTATTTTAAAAATGGGACTGATGATCGAACCAATTGATTTATTAGTTTGCAATTTAACCAACATGTGGAATAAAATTTCCTTATTTCTCTTTTTTTATTTTTTGTTATTTTATAAAAAATTTCTATTAATAAATGTCTAGTCGGTTAAAAAAGTTAAAATTTTATTAAAATCGATCAAAAATCGACCAAAGGACGGTTTGACTGAAATCCTGATTTTTTAGTAAATTAAACTGAATTGACCAATAATTTTTTATTCAGCCGGTTAAATCAACTAATCTTTTAAAAACACTTTTTTCATCTACTTCCTTCTTTACAAATGTTTCTCCTTGATATAGACACTTAAGTCTAATTGTTTACTAGCAATCTCATACAACTACAACTTTTACAAACTACCAACAATGAATTACAACTTGAACTATTCTTTAATCACCTAGCAATTTGCAAATCAAAACTCAAATTTGAATATATAGAGATAAAATATGTTGGAATCACTACCTTTACAGTTAATAGCTCAATCAAGGTTGTTAATGTTTAATAAATATTGTTCGATAGTTATATTTATACCCTCAATTTTTCAATGACTGTTTTAGGGTCATTTAATGCAATTTCTAACGTTTAAATGCTAAAATTAGCCGTTATTCTATTTTTTACATTTGAAACCCACTTTCAAAAATCAAAAAGTAGCAAAAATTCACACTATAGCTAGACCTGACACTTTCAGCAACCTAAAATTTAAAACCTAGAAAACCATTGCAAAATCTTTCACGTCAGAAAATTCAAACTTTGAGCTATTCGAAAATTATTTTCAGCAGTTTAAAGTTCCTTTCAGAAGTTTAAAATATTTTTTAAAAAACACTCTGAAACTTCAAATAAAATCAAATTTTCCAAGAATTTTTAATTGGGATTGTCTTTTAGAAATCTAAGGCTTCATTTGGATTGAGAGATTCTTAAATCCGTGGATTTAAGAAAATCCATAGATTTTAAATCTATAGATTGTAAAATTCATATATTTTAAGAATTCTACCATTTGGATTGATTATAAAATCAATAAATTATTAGAGACAATATTGGAATAAAAAAAAAATTATTACAATCCTCATACATTAACAATGGTGGATTTTTACTTTCCCACTTAAGAGGTGGGAAATTAAAACTTTCAAAAATAAAGGATATTGGAGGGTGAGAAATTTTGCAAAATTTATGAAAATTTTGCAAAATCTATGAATTTTAACTATCTTTTGGATTGTCAAACGCTGGATTTAGGTTAAATCCATAGATTTTGTAAATTCCTTCATTTGAAATTCCTTGTACTAAACAAGGCCTAAATGATTTTAAATAAAAATGAGAATGATTTCTAAGGTCTAAATTAAGGTTATGAATCAAGATTTGCACATTTTAAGTAATTAAAATTACAAAGACACAAAAATTAAAAATTACATATGTGAAGAGATAAAGTCCTTCAACTTTGGAGAGACCTATTATTTCATCTTTGTCAACTTTAAGTTCCAAACTGTTAATGAAAGTCAAAAAGAAATCTAGAATTTAATCTATCCAACATGTGCAGCCTGTATATTATACAAACCGTCCCATGTGCAGCTTCCATTGTAGTCAAGAGTAGCTCACTAATCACGCCTCTAAATGTGCCAAGATAACTCTATATATATGTATTCATTCTTATATATTAAACACACAGAAAATACAACTCTCTCTCTAATTTTCACTAGCTATTCTGTCTGATATTTCACATGGTATCAGAGTCTAGCTATTCTCAGTTTTCTGCATTTTATTTTTAATCTGCAAAACAAGTTACTGTTCATTCAATTACATGCAACACGTTGATAATTCAAGAAAAACATACCATTAGAAAGCCCTTGTCACAAGCTTTAAAACAAGACCAACCGGAGCTCCAGAAACATCTGCACGCGCCCTCACGCGCTGCCTGAAGAAGCTGTCCAAAAGTACACGCGCCACCACACGCACCAGAGGTAGAAGACGAGACACGTAAGCACACCAACATGTGTCAACATCTCATTGATCCACGTCATCGACATGTCATCAGCAATAGTCCAGTCAGCAAGAGACACGTCATCATCCACGTGTCCACCACGTCATCCGACACGTCAGTCAGTCGTGTCCACGTGCCTGACACGTCAGCAAACTTATCCAGTCATCAGTTGACACGTCATCATCCACGTGTCCAGTCCACGTCATCTGACACGTCAGCAAGCTGTCCTTTTTCTGCCACGTCAGTATTCCACGTGTCTGCCACGTCATTGTTCCACGTCAGTGCTCCACATCAGTGCCTGTCATCAGATACCGACCAATCAGCATCCGCCACGTGTCATCCGGTTCGGTTCAATCAAACCAGTTGACTTTAGCTTTGACTCGCCGGTTTAACCGTTTCTGTACCGGTTTTCAGACATCAAGAATCGATTCCTAAGGCTTTTCGACCTCCTGATTTCATTTTTGCTGTCAGATTTGTAAAATTCTTTCTCTATAATAAAGTTATGGAGAAAATTAATGCTGCTCAACCTATTGTGACAATTTTAAATGGCACTAATTATAACATTTGGGCAAGTAGTATGAAAAGCTATCTTGTTGGAATCAAATACTAGAGGATTGTCACTGGTGGAACTCCCAAACTTGTTTATCTTCAAGATGAAACTGAAATAAAGCACAATGATCGTGTTGATGATTGGGAAAGCAAAAATCATCATATTATTACTTGGTTTCGTAACACCTATGTTCCAAGTATTCATATTCAATTTGATCAATTTGATACTGCCAAAGAAATTTGGGATTTTCTTAACAACAGGTATACAATTTCTGGTCTGACTCATCATTATCAGTTATGGAATACTCTGAATAATATGAAGTAAGAAGTTGGACAATCTATCAATGATTTCCTGAGTCAAATACAATCTGTCTGGAATCAGCTCTCCCAAGCCAAAATTACTACAGATCAACTCCATCTGATACAATTTCTCATGGCTCTTCGATCTGAATATGAACTTGTTCGTGTATCTCTGTTGCATAGAGATCCTCTTCCAACACTAGAAACGGCTGTTAAGGAATTAATTTTTGAAGAAACTCGTTTGCAAATTAGCAAACCGGCTTCCTTTGATCAGGCTTTGGTTACTCATAGGCCATCATCGATTCATTCACTATAACACTGTAAGAATTGCAATCGACCTGGTCACTCATTCTCTAACTGTCCAACTATTAAGTGCAGATACTGCCACAAACTAGGACATGTCAAAAGCAACTGTCTTACTCGTCCAGCAAAACCAAGACACAATCTTCCTAAATACAAAATTAGCTCAGACACCAGGTCCTCCAGTGCCAATGCTGACAACTTCTCTGCCTCCTTCACTCTCTCTGACCTTGAATCCATATTCAAAAAGGTTATGTCTTCCAATGCCTCCTCTTCTAGTGTTATGTCTGTCTACTCAGGTAACAATCAATGGTTAATTGACTCTGCATGTAGCAATCATATGACCTCTGATCCAAATATTTTTCAATCTAAAACCCAAAATAACTTTCTGGCCCCTGTTCACACTGCTGATGGAAATAAAATGGGCATCAGCCATGTTGGAACCATTTCTACATCTACTCTTACTGTACCTGATACATATCTTGTGCCTTCCTTAGCTGTTAATCTTCTCTCTATTGGTCAAATATGTGAATTAGGATTAACTGTGCATTTTGATTCTAATGGTTGTCAGGTACAGGACCTGAAGACGAGACAAATTGTGGGAAGTGGAATTAAAATCGGGAGGCTATTTGAACTTCAATCTCTTCAAATACCTCACAATGCTCTGTCTGCCACAAGTAGTTTGTCTCCTTTGTTTCAGTGGCATTTACGACTCAATCATACCTCTCTTAGTAAACTTCGTCCCTTAATTTCAAATGGTACTTTAGGAAATATAAAAATTGCAGAACTTCAATGTACTCATTGTCAACTTGCAAAACAACCTGCATTATCATTTAATAATAATGATTCTATTTGTGATACTCCTTTTGGACTTGTTCATTCTGATATTTGGGGACCCTCTCCAGTTTCAACAGTTTGTGGCAATCGCTATTTTGTTATTTTCATTGATGATTACTCACGTTTTACTTGCCTCTTTTGTATGAAGCATAGATCTGAACTTCCTCAAATCTACATTCATTTTGCAAAAATGGTTCACACACAGTTCTCACGTCCTATTAAAATTTTTCAAACTGACAATGCTATGGAATACAAAGAGTCAAGTATTTTGAAATTTTTTCATGACCAAGAAACTTTAGTTTAAAGATCCTGCCCTCATACCTCTCAACAAAATGGCAGAGCCAAACGCAAACATCGTCACATCTTAGATTCTGTAAGAGCTCTCCTTTTGTCATCCAGATGTCCCGAAAAATTCTGGGGAGAAGCAGCTTTAACTGCTGTTTACACAATTAATCGTCTCCCCACTCTTGTTCTCAAAAATATTTCTCCTTTTGAGCGACTCTATGGTAAGATTCCTGACTATCATTCATTAAAAATCTTTGGATGTGTTTGCTTTGTTTTACTCCAACCTCATGAATACACTAAACTAGAACCTCGTGCTCGTCTTTGTTGTTTTATGGGATATGGCATAGAACATAAAGGATATCGATGTTGGGATCCCATCTCTAACAAATTGCGCATATCCCGACATGTGGTCTTCTGGGAAAATACTATGTTTTCCGCTGTTTCTAAATTCCATGACTCTGACACAAATCATGTATTTACTAATCTATCCAATGAGTTTTATCCTGTTCATGATATAGAGCTGCTTTCTGATATTGATTCTACTCCTCCACAACTAGTCCCGTCTGAAGAGAATGTACCTACTCCAACTATTGATCCTGCACCTACTCCTGAATCTGACCTTGCCTCTGAAGTCAATCTTCGTCGATCCACCAGGGTAAGAGAAACACCTTCTCACCTTTGAGATTTTCACTGTTATTCTGCTATTGCTACACTTCACGAACCTCACTCTTATCGTGAAGCCAGCACTAACCCTTTATGGCAGCAAGTTATGACTAAAGAAATTCAAGCATTGGAGAAAACTCACACTTGGGAACTTGTTGATCTCCCTCCAAACAAGATCCCTATTGGCTGTAAATGGATTTACAAAATCAAAACACGCTCAGATGGATCTGTTGAACGTTACAAGGCTCGTTTAGTAGCCAAAGGATATACTCAGGAATATGGCATAGACTATGAAGAAACATTTGCTCCAGTTGCTCGCTTGACTTCTGTCCGTAGTCTTTTAGCCATAGCAGCAGTCCGCAAGTGGAAACTATTTCAGATGGATGTCAAAAATGCTTTTCTTAATGGTGATCTATCTAAAGAAGTTTATATGAAACCTCCTCCTGGTTACCACTCTCCTCATAAGGTTTGCAAATTGAAAAAGGCTCTGTACGGTTTGAAACAAGCACCTAGGGCATGGTTTGCCAAGTTTAGTTTCACTCTTACTAAATTTGGCTTCATCTCTAGCAAATATGACTCAGCACTCTTTGTTCGACATACTAGTCGTGGAATTGTGCTTCTGTTACTTTATTTTGATGATATGATCATTACAGGCAGTGATACAATAGGTGTTTCCGAAGTTCAAACATATCTCAGCCAACATTTTGAAATGAAGGATCTTGGAACTCTCAGCTATTTTTTGGGCCTTGAAGTTTCTCACACTTCTCAAGGGTACTACTTGTCTCAAGCAAAATATGCCTCTAATTTGCTTTCTAGGGTTGGTATTACTGATGGAAAAACAGTATCTACCCCTTTAGAGCTCAACTGTAAGCTTACCCCTCTGGATGGCACTCTTCTTAATGATCCTACCTTATACCGCCAACTAGTTGGAAGTCTTGTTTATCTTACAGTTACTCGACCAGATATCTCATATGCTGTTCATCTAGTTAGTCAATTCATGTCTGCACCACGCTCATCCCATTATGCAGCAGTCCTAAGAATCCTTCGTTATATTAAAGGAACACTTTTCCATGGTTTACATTTTTCTGCTCATACATCTTTGGAATTATCTGGTTATTCTGATGCAGATTGGGCTAGTGATCCAACTGATCGTCGTTCTACCACTGGTTATTGCTTCTTTTTAGGAGATTCCCTTATTTCTTGGCGAAGCAAGAAACAAACTGTTGTTGCCCGCTCTAGCACAGAATCAGAATATCGTGCACTTGCTGACACTACATCAGAATTGTTATGGTTACGCTGGTTGTTAGCAGATATGGGTATCACCCATTCCTCCGCCACTATACTTCATTGTGACAATAGAAGTGCAATCCAGATCTCACATAATGATGTGTTTCATGAACGAACAAAACATATTGAGATTGATTGTCATTTTATTCGTCATCATGTCCTTCAAGGCACCATTTGTCTACAATTTGTTTCATCTGCTAATCAAACTGCTGATATCTTCACTAAAACTCATCTGCCTACTCATTTTCAAGATCTTTTGCACAAACTCAAGCTGGCATCCACTATTCCACCATGAGTTTGAGGGGGGTTGTTAATGAAAGTCAAAAAGAAATCTAGAATTTAATCTATCCAACATGTGCAGCCTGTATATTATTCAAACCGTCCCATGTGCAGCTTCCATTGTAGTCAAGAGTAGCCCACTAATCACGTCTCTAAATGTGCCAAGATAACTCTATATATATATATTTATTCTTGTATATTAAACACATAGAAAATACAACTCTCTCTCTAATTTTCACTAGCTATTCTGTCTGATATTTCACACAAACAAATTATTCTTGACATTATTTATGCTTCAAATAATCATGAATTTGCTTTACTCTTAAAACTATTGAGTTAATTAGATGATCTCTTTGATATCTTAAGGGACCTACAAACTTAAACAATTGAAATATAGTCAGTAGCTACCATAGTGCAGGGGTGTTAAAACATTGTCAGTACAATTTCCTGGTAATTCTTCTTCTTTAAACATCCCTTCTTCATCTTCATCTTCCTTCATAGCTACCATGCTTCTCTTTGCGGCCTTATTATCATCTTCTTCCTCTAGACTCGCCGATGTACCATGACTCTCACTGACCAATGAAAATCCTTTAATATATATATGAATATGATAATTTTGCCTCATTAACATTATTAATTTTACCCCCACTAAATTTGTTAATTGTCTTATGAAATTATGATCCATTTAATTTTAAAATTTTTTATTTATTATATTTAATTTGAGTTAAAATGTAAATTATTATTTTGATTTGGTTAGATCATTAAAGAAATAAGACAGAGAAAATAGAACTAAGAATTCGATTTAATATATTTATTTATTTTAAAGTATAAATTTTCTAACAACGCATATTATAATACTAAACAAAACACTCGTGCGTTGCTGCGGACGAAATTATAATATTATAATATAAAATTAATGCATCAAAATTAAAAGATAATTAAAATTAAAATATTGCACTAATTGAGTATTTTGAGCATATTATACTAATATTGTACTGATTAAGCAATCAAATGGAAATTATGTTATTTGTAAGAAATAAGGGTGAGAAAATATTCTTCATGAAATGTAGCATACTCTTCTGATACATCAAGAAGCCTACAATATTAATGATGAATAATTAGGTTCTTATTCATCATTAACATTACAAAAAATAACCAAAAAATTGTACACATAATAAAATAATATTTTTTTTTTTTGCCACTGTTGAAAGTTATGAGTTTTTTCCTACGGTAAAAACGATAAATAAATATATATTTAGAAAATCTCATATGCTTATATACTCAATGGCAAATGAATAGCTATTAAAAATATAAACTACAACCTGCTGCAACTTTTCTTCATTTTCAGGCAAGATATGCTTCTCATAAAAATTCTATAACTACAAGCAACTTGAACTTCCTATAATTATCATTAGAAGATCCCACTCAATGATTTAATATTTCTTTCTACGCATCCAATAGGAATATAGACAAACATTAAGATGGCTGAGCACGGATTAGGAAAATTCAGAAACTTGAAAATTTTCAAAACCGAACCGAACCAAATTTCAGAGATTCCCAAAATGATATTTTCAAAACCGAACTATGAGAAAAAAATCTCCATACCAAATTGTCCTATTTTTTAGAATGATTCGGGACGAAGGTTCGAATCTAATACAATAATTTGGTACGAAATAGAAAAAAATAGAGATTGGGATATTTTCTAATTTTTAAATAATTAAAAATAATTATTTTTTTCCATTTTAAACCTGAAATTAAATCAGCATATGCAACAAAAACAAAAATCAAACTATATAGACAAACAGGAAATTAAATGCATTCAATAGGAATATAGACAAACATTAAGATGGTTGAGCACGGATCAAGAGAATTCAGAAACTTGAAAATTTTTGAAACCGAATCGAACCGAATTTCAAAAATTCCCAAAATGTTATCTTCAAAATCGAATTATGAGAAAAAAATCTCCACACCGAATTGTTCTGATTTTTTAGAATGATTCGGGACGAAAGTTAGAGTCTAATATGATAATTTGGTACGAAACAGAAAAAAATAGAAATTGGGATGTTTTCTAATTTTTAAATAATTAAAAATAATTATTCTTTTCCATTTTAAATCTGAAATTAAATCAGCATATGCAACAAAAACAAAAATCAAATTATATAGTACGTAATTAAAGAAATTTATTTACAATCTCTCAAACTAAAGTAAAAATCAAAGTACAAAGTGCATAATTAAAGAAATTACAAAAATCAAATTAGATGGTGTATAACTTAAGAGTACATTTTAAGACAATAGCTTCTCTCGAATGATTTCTTATGCAAATTACTGATTTCAATGGCCGGCACGTCTTGTGTTTCTTGTTCCGATTACATCCGTCAAATGGACATGAAAATCGGGTTTTCTTTATCTTCGCCAACGATGATTCATTAGTAATATTAAGTATGTAAGAATTTTTTTTACCTTTTTTAATATTAGATTATGTATCGAAAGAGCAGTATGAGATATTAAGAGTACTTCTGATTTTATTCTATCAGGAAAAACTTGGCTTTTTTTTTTTTTTTTTTTAAACCTGAAAAAGAAAAGCTCTTCTTTTTAATTTTTATCCCCAAAAGAAGGAAAATTAAAAAAAAAAAGTCTAAAATAATTGTAACTAACAGTTAGGATTTTGACTGTCTATATAGATGCAACTGTAAGAGAAATTATGAGCCATCCAGAAATTAAGAAAGACCAAGTCTATGATTCATTTTGAGCAAATGACAGTTATTATAACTAACCAATTCATAGCCAATCCATTTTCTTTAGCCTTCCAAACACAAAATCTTTTTATTAATTGACCTAACCAATTATCCTTTTCTTTTCTATGTGATTGTGAGTGTGTGAAAAAGAGAAGAAAGAAAAGGGGATTGAGAGAAAGAGTAGAGAAATCAATCAAAATTTCTTGAATTCAACAAAACAAAAATGAATTCTTTTCTTGCAAGTTAATTATTTTTATATCGTAATTGAGAGATAGGAAAAAAAAAATCTTGCAAGTTTATAAATTGCATATATATATATATATATATATATATATATATATTAGAGGTTCAAGAATGGATGAAAATGATGATAATATATTCCAAAGGCAGGCACAAGTTATAGCCAAGACCAAAACCAAAGTGGGGAAGCCTCCAACGAGGCTACAAACCAAAGCACCTGCTTCTCTTTTACTTGATCATGGCAACATTCTTGTGCCTTCCAAGGAGAAAAAATCTCCTCTCACTCCAATCCCTCTTCTATCACCACTCATTGTATCACCACCACCATCACCACAACAGGGAGAAGAATTCAAGTTCCCTATAATAACTGGTGAGATGAACATTGCCAGCGGCAGCCAAGACAAAAAAGGCACTTACTCCGCTCCCCCGGGAGGGTGGCAGCATCCAGCCGTGGCGGCCAGTGGCGGTGGGTACATGGAGCCATCATCTTTGTTCACATTCTTTCAATCTAAATGCGTGCTTGTCAATCATGCAGAGTGAGTGAAAGCAAGTTGTTCCATGTATTGTTCTCGTGTTTTCAACGTCATGGTAGGTTCAGTTTTGTCAATCCATCACTTGGGGATTTTTCTTCTCCCACTCACCAAATTTATCTATTCTCATTCATTCAGGATTTACAATTTTTAGGCAGGAAAATCCCTTATTAGGTGGTTTGTCACTGTTTGCTTTTTCCACTTAATGGAGAAAATCAGAGTTGTATCCTTTTCATGAGATTACATTCACAATTCTAATGCGTTAACATATTTATGTTTTTTATCGGTTATGATTAATCGTCTCTCTCTTAAAAAGCACGATATCAAATGTTGTCTATAATAACATTAGCAATCTCTTTTACTATATATTATATGTACTCAATGTAGATAAGACTTAACCAGTATTTAGAACTGTGTTTCTTTAAATTGTTGTTGAAAAGAACTGTTTGGAAGTAATGTTTGCCTCTTATAAAATTTTTATGATTAGAACATTCAAAATTTAAGTCAAAAACATATTCCAATGATCTCGTTCTTACATTTCTTTTACATAATAATTTAACTTTGCAATGCCAAATAAATTCATGGCTTGACTTTAAATGGAAAGATGCAAATACCCCAAAATGATTATGATAATCCATAAAAATACATCTTTATAATCATGACATTAGATCCAAATTGTTCACCATTTGAACTGGAAGATGCAATCAAACACATAAAAACGGATGTTCAATAGTTTGTAAACATGAAAAATCCACACTAAGAGTAGGTTAAGAGAGCAAAATTTTGAGCATCTTCCAACGGAACCCCAATATATGCTAGTCAAACAACGCGTACCGGAATCAAGCACAAAGTAGTTTTCACAGCTCAAGCCGAAGAAAAATAAGCATCGGAATTTGAAAAAAAAAAAAAAAAAAACAAATATAATTCCTAAATTTTATGTCCAAGTGTGTAGTATAAATAAAATTACAAATTTCATTAGAGAAATGGTAAACCTTCAAGAGACTCCTCAAGTTGCCATCCATTAAGGCTGAAAAAGCTCTTCCTTTATGTACAATAGGCCAACCATCCAGATATTAAAACCAAGCATCTAAAATTTTCCCCGAGCTCCCCCTTAACAACGATTACAGAAAATTTATGGAACACCCAATGACGCCTCAGAATTTGCTACTTGATGACAAGAGGAACATTTCTCTAACAAAATCAGAAGTCGAATTCTCCTGTTGCCTGCAAGATAAAGATAGCATGGTAATGAAAAACTGGAATTTAAATATGATATTACTAATCAAAGAAAACCTTACATGTATTCACTCAAAAATTCACCTTATTAAAGAGAATATCTTTGTTGTTTATGTGCATGATGCCATCTTTGAGTGTGCATTTCCACCTGCTCTTGGTACGAGTCACCTTTCCATGCAAATTACAATATCAACATAATGAGACTAGTTAATTACTTACAACCTTTGAAAACTTTGAAATTTACATATCAAAGTAATCTTTATGTTTAGTCCCTCAAATCTGAAAATTTTTACACGTCTCCTCAAAATTCTGCATTCTTCCATAGTTACCACTATGTTTGGCCTCCCAAAACCTATAAATTTTCATCAACTCTTTTAAGCATTCTAGCTTTTCATTGTCATCATTACTCTTGAGTCTTGACCCCTCCTATCTTCGAAGTTCTAGTTCTGCCCCAACCAACAACCCAGCAAGAAACAACAGAAAGAGGATTATTAATACTACCTTATCAAACTGAGCCAAAACCAAATGCTGAGTGTTCATATCCTCTCCTTGCTCCACATCGTCCAAATCATCATCATCATCATCATCTTCGTTCAATGGCTCATCGTCATCATCATCTACAGCATCATTTTGAGGAATGATAGCAGGAGTGCTTGCTTGTATGTCTGGGAAGCCAGAAGATCGCAAAACCAAAAGTACAGCTCAGTTATATATCTTAAACACAAAATACAGAGGCTAAATTCACCATTGGAAAATAAACTTCAACAACTATTTCACCAACTTACCATTAGGAGCTGGTGTGTTTGCGGTGTTGTAGTCTTCATTGACAACTTGATAATTGTATATCTTAAAGAAAGGAATTTTTGAAAAGAAAAGAAAAAAAAACCACTTGGTTAGCAAACGAATATAAAAATCTCCTTGGCAAACTTCTAGAAACTTAGTGCAAAAAGAAATGGTATACAACACAAAGATAATGAATTGCTCAGCATCCTTCAAGGGCAGCCTGATATTTTTTTTTTTTCTAGCTCAGCACATTTAATAATACTCATTTCAGTCCAGTTTTCAACAGTAAATTGTGTATGGGTACCACCAAAAAGGAAGAAAAGCGTGTGCATGCATTTATATAACCATGTGACCATGAATAAACTTCAAATGAGTTAAACTGATGGCAGAAGAAAGCATATAGGTTACTTGATCAGAAGGAATGAAACACCAAGGGGATGTCCTTTTCTTTGTGTGTTTGACAGAACATTAGGACAAATGTTACAGGATATATGGAGTGTGAAATATGAGACCCTGCAACAGCAGGGCAAACACTAGTTGCCTCTTCTTTTACGGGTCAGGAAATATTGATGATTAGACAAACAGATATATTCAAGGATGCACAGTAGCTCTTCTATTAAAACACTAATTTATTAAAAACAAGGAATGTGAATTAACGTATCATCCAGATATTTCAGGGAAATTACAGCAGGTACAATTACTTACATTGGGAGTTGAAAGCACATCATCATAAGGATCAGGTATGGGCCCATCCAATTGAGGAATCTTCAAAGCTCGCCTTGCAACATGCGATAAGATCTCTATATTTGCAGTGGTGATTGTGTTGCATCTACCTAGGGAACCATTCTCTTGGCTTGCCTGAAATTTACCATTATATGGTTAATAGATAAGCAAGCTTCTCAAATTAAGCAGGCCTCTTAGAAGAGAGAAACAGTTTACACACTAAAACAATTCAAAGTTCAAATATAGGTCCTTTTTTCCATTAACTTTCAGAGAGACAGAGAGAAAAGGTGATAACTGCAATTACCACAACAGCCAAGCACAAGAAAACGAAGAACCCTCCAAACAAAAGAAAAATTTGGAAGAACACCAAAATAAAACAAATAGACTATACTCCTTAACTATCACAGTTGCATCGCAATAGAGGAATCAAAGATTACCACAAGCTGAACAATGAATCATTTCAGACATCGAACTGACAATGAAAATTATCATTACCTAAAACTTCTGAGAACACCACCAACTTGGATACATGGAATTGACAGTAATAATTTAAACTAATTTCCATAAATTTGAAAACATAACAAGAGTCAGATCAGCTATATCGCCCAAATTGAAATCCTTCTCAAATTCTTATTTACAATACATTCATTCCATCTATTACAGCAACTACAGTGTGCTCAACTTCAATAACTTCAAGGTGCAGGGCCCGTTTGGATAGGTTGGTGTATTTGGATTTGTATTTCAAGTGAAAAATATATCATCAACATAATGTGAAATTCAAATACCCCTTCAATTCAAATCCTAGTCTATCCAATTGAACCCTCAAATTTTCCCTCAATAACATGTCAACATCATTATTTCATCATTTGCAACCATTACAGCAAATAGTGCATCCACACGACGGCCTTATTCCAAGATCTCCCGCAACAAGAACCTAACACAACGTTTATTGATAGTAAACTGATTCAAAAAATGGATCATAGGTTGGTTTTTAATATTTAGTTCCGCTTAGGCTACATGTTCTGTTCATGCACTACTAAGCCGCATACAGGATCTTAGACAGGTTTCGTCCCCTTTTGGGAACACCTTCTTACTAGTAGGGGCTAATGTAAGAAGGTAATCTGTGCAATAAGCTAATCGAGCAAGTAATCCACATAGATGCATTCCTGCCTTAGTTATCCCCTGGCATTGGCATTAAAGGAGAAGAATTTGCTGCTTGATTATAAATGTACTCCCCGTTAGTATAAAACTCAATTCTCTTCCATTCCCTAAGGGGTAGTGAGACAGAGCGAGCTCTGCCCCCGACCCTTGACTTGTAAATCTGTGTCAATCAAAGTCCTTATTGGTAAGATAAAATAGGGCTTCTACCTCATAGGATAATAGAGATATAAGACCTCCATCTTAGAACCTTCAACTACATTGAAAGTACAGTAAAAACTAGCTATCAATTCAAGAAAGTAGAGGTATGAAACGACTTGGATGGTTGGTCCATGTCTATTAGCATGAACATGAATTAGATTCTATTCATCTTCTTTATTCTTACGAGAACCCCCCACCCGAACCATTCTTAAGACCACCAAGCCCTCTCGAATGAGTTCTACTATAGAAGCTTTCAACGTACACCCAGGGACACATCTTTCACTCTCTGAGAAGTAAAAACCTGTAACTAGATAATTTCAATGGCAATGACTCAGCCAACACCCATAATATAAAGACCAGCTATGATGACTCAAGATAGTTTAAATCAGCCTGGTTATTAGTGACAAAGGCCCATCATAATAGAAAAACAAAGAAGCTGTCCGATATATCATTCCTTGTTCCAACAGTTTTTGAACAAGTCAACATTCTACTGAATTTTTGTTTTGATTTATGATCAGTAACCAAAATTCTTACATCCTTTAGAAGAAACGAAAAAAGACTCCAATTTTATCCCCTTACATAATATCACCATCTATTTCACACAAAAATCATTTGTCAATCCTGAAAGTAAATGAAACCAATCACCATCCAGCCAGAATTTTGCCAATTCCCAACCAAATTCTGTCATTAGAAGGCTAGAATTATTCACCTGAAGGATCACTGATTTAAGCACAGCCTGGAGTTGTCAATTTTTTAGTTGTGTTTTTGCATTCATCAAACACATTGCTTCAGAAATGAAAACCAAAACCAAAACTACGTAAACCAGAATTTAAAAATAATACCACAGAGTTCCAAACATGGACTTTATTGTCTACAACAAAACACTGCATAGGACTCATTTACATGCCCAGCATAGTTTGGAACAGTTAGCAAATCAATTTACATGTACATGTATTTATATAGATGCAAGAGGATTTGTACATTATAAATATATGGTAATCATCCTAAGATTTGGGGAATACATAGTTGTCAATGGCATGCCTCAGGCACAACATGTAAGAGGCACAGATCCCAGCATCTCAAAACCCTAAAGGTGGGTGAAGTTACACAAATAGCACGCACCTGAGAGAGGGTACACAGCAAGTGACTTGGTGACTTTTCCCACTCTGCCCCATTTTTATTTTTTATTTTTGTTGTTGTGTGAAGATCAAATTTGGATAATTGACCTAATCTAATTCCATAAGCTTAGCACATTCCAATGCACACCCAAGTAAAACTACCACATAAAAGAAAGAAAGGACCATTCTCTCCCTCAAACAAGAAGAACAATGAAGGAGGCCTCAGACTAGGGTTTTCAGCAGCAAACTACAGGTTCTTTCCCTCACTACCCCACTGCGGCCCCCCCAACCCCAATCATTCTCTACTTTTCACTCCAATTTTTCTTTTCCTCTTTTCCTTCTCCTCAAAAGAGATGGCCTGGCCCTCTTCAGCCTCTGGTGCACCCCCCGGCCCCCCCCCCACCCCTTTTTTATGCTTCCCAACTCTATTATTTCCTTTCTTCTTTTCTTCTTCTCCTGTTCTTCTCTTACCTCTGCTTTTTTTTTTTTTTGGCTGCTGCTACTCATTGTTCTTAATTTCTAATTCTAGAAAAGAATTTTGCTTGCCTAGTTTCTACTAATCTTAGCTATAACACGAGTTAAGCAAAATTTTAATTGACGACAATTGAATTCTAACACAAAAATATGTACGGTATTTTTTACCAGCTCTTTTATTGCAGTAGAAATACGTATGGTGCTATTTATGTTTGGAAGTGGATTCAAAAATATTGATGCTAGAATTTTAAATGTTTTATGTTATCAGTATGAATATAATTGTCTTATGTAGGATTGGTATCTTCTTTTATTTATTGTGCTCTACTTATGTGCTAGGACCCCTTTGCCCCTTGCGCCATCAATAACTATGGGAATATATTTGCCTAATCAATTGTTCGACTAGTAGAAGATTGAATTCAATGCATATACAGTAATCATCCCAAGTATTGAGGCATGATCAATTGAATAACTAGGGAAAGAATGAATTCTATATAAAAACAAGTGGTTATAACATTCGAGATGCCCAAATCAATTGGTTGACTAGGAAAAAACAGAATCCTATAAACATATGGTAATCATCTTAAAATTTGGGAGAGGATAGGGATATGATTTGCCCCAATCAATTGGCATAGTTTGATGTTCTTTTTTTATTTTTTTTTTTAATCTTAAAAAGTGAAAAAGTAGCAGAGTCAGACGCCTTGCGCCTCAATAACATTTCCTACCTTTTAAGGTTTGAAGCATGCCTTTCACAACCATGAAGTTTCCTGCCTAAAGCAGTTCCTCAGAATAACCATATAGATCAGAATAATCATATAGAAGCTAACCAACCTATTTTGATCATTATGGCAACAATGGAGGAGATCATGGTAACAGGGGATGATGGAACTGGTGGAAGCTATACGCAGGTGAAAGAAAATTTGAACAGAACTTCATTTTATGTCTCATGCATATACACATTTCACAAGGAAATAAAAAACCCCTGCCCTTCATATTGAACCCGAAATTTTGCTCAAAACCAACCAATTAAAAGGGCAATGAGCTCATTTTAAAAAAATAAAAAAAAAAAGCCGAAGAAAAAAACAGAGGATAAGCTCACAACCAGCACTAGCCTACCATGCCTGCACCCTTAAAAAGCTGCATTCAGAATAGGTAGAGTCCAGTATAGCGCTGTACAAACTCAAAATAATGGTGATTTAACGCAACATCACCAAACTCTGCTCAACCCCCAACAACACAGCATACACATAAAGTCCCCTATAACAGACAACACATACACCACCTCTAGTTCTCTGTAATTATCAACAAGAAAAGATTATGCATGCAGAAAAATACCAATAATTTAAAAATAAGACAGACAAACATGTTTCCAACTAGCACAAAAGAGCAGAAAATAACTCAAAATTTCCTTCTCAAAAAAATTAGAAAATTTTACATCTGGATGGTGAAATAAATGGTCCAAGCTTAAAGATCACTCTATTAGTCTGCTGTGCTTGGTGGAAGATGGTTGTACAAATGGTTTAACATCTCCGAACTTACAGCATTTAGAACACTTTGAACAATGAACTATAAAATTAGTCATTGAAATAACATGATGATCCTTACATAATTTATACATGGTCTATTCATCAAAAGCTGTAATGCAGTCTTAGGTACATCAAAGTTATATGCAAAGCTATGAAAATATCAAATTGTCATTAGCAAGAAACCACAGGAATATATTACACATCTACTAATCATTTATTCATTCTCATAAAAGTTGCGTTTTAACAATTCCTGCTCTCTTTACGTCCTAGTGCCCTCAACCGAACAATCCAATGTGCATAAACAAGCACAAAAATATAGTTTATAATAATCTACCACTTCAAAAAGTGGGATTTATGATGGCAGAAGATAAACAAAAAATCTAGTTGTTTATGGTTATCTGGCACCACCATTTTTAATCCATCTATTAGAAGAAAGGGTCTCAAGGGCCATTGAAGTGCTTTAAAGAAATTAATCAGGTAGCAAAACGAAGGTCTAACAGCCCCACTATGATCACCATCCCAATTGGTCATCACCATTCACATGACACCACTATATAACTGTTGGCATAGATCCCAAAAAAAAAAAAAACTAGGTTAACCCAGAAATACTTTGTGAGTAACAATGGAATTTTGCAAAACAGGAAATTCCATGGTCCACTCGTCACCATATGAATGGAGGAGTATATAAAGAAGAAATTATAAGATAGAAATACAATGAAATGAATTCAATAAAAAAAACTAAGCAAGAATCCACATGGAAACAAACAATTCAAATTGATACACAGATGATCTGTACTAGAAATGTTCTCCTTTTATGGGTGAAGTTTGGATGAGATCATGAGGACTACTTAAAACTCACCACTTGCTGGCTGGCAAAACTTATATGCACCTTTAGCATATGATGTAATGTTATCATCTTCCACTTCTGGCTTATCAGATGATCCAACATTCAAATAGTTCATGCAAATTTCCTCCATAAAAGAAAACATTTATCATAGATCCAAAGGCTCACACAATGAATAGAATAAAAGAGCGCAAAAGCTCATAAGCACTGTATAATGCAGAAGCTTGTGGCCAGAAAAGTTTAATGCATCTTACATAAAGTCTATGGTGGTTATTTTCTACTTCTGGCAGATCAAAAGCTTCATAATTCAAATATCTATCCACCAAAAAATTCCATTTTAAAAGCATAAGGCAGCATATGTATGGTGGAAAATGGATAAACTGAGTAACCGACAACAGTATGAACTTACTATAACAACAGCATATCCAACAAATAAATAAATAGGAGTGAATATGCCACTCAACTTGTAAAACCTCATATGTACCAACACCCTTAAGCCTAACAGTTAAGGTCTTAAATGTAAAGCAATAGAACATCAATAAGCAAAGTACACAAAATACGGAAATGCAGGAAGTTGATACAGCTCCTTGATGAATAAAAGACAGCATAATGCACATATAAAAAATATATGAGAAAGATGCAACTCAACCTGTAAAGCCTCAGAGGGGATATCCCCAGCTCCATCCTGCTGAGGTATGAATCCACCATTGTTATATTGAGCAGTTAAATCTTCACGCTTCCGTTTTCCAGAAGTCATCATGAAGAAGTCCTGAATTTTTTTCAATTATTATTTATTAAAACTGATAACCAAGTAACCAACTATGGTATATAGTAACAACAGTAAGTTACCATTTTAGGCTCAGAAAAAGAACCATGGGAAATATTATAAAAGTACATTCATAAGCAGTTTAATATTCAGATCCTTTGAATGGGAATTTTCCTCAAAGCACAGAACTACACAATAATCTGCAGTTTCAATATCTTCAAGCAACCAGCTACACTCTACAGATTCAATATACATATTTACATAAGCAACAAAAGTTACCTGCGTCAGTGGTTGATGAGAGTTTCCTCTATCTGCCTCTTCCCGTCCTTCCTCATAAGCTACAATAACATCACTTCAATTAGTTAAGAACTATTTAATAGGAAGCAACTGGATAACATACTATCAAACTTACCAACATTAACATCGAGATTTGGCCTTTGATTCATCCAAGAAGAAGGAGGTTGCTGTGTAAAAGACAACAGGGAAGAAAATCACTAACCACATCCACGGCTAACTAACAAAAAGTACAATTAGGAAGCAATCTTCTAGCTTCTAATATTGTGGAACAAATACCCTGTAAAATAAAAGCTTTAAAAGACTGAAATGGGGACGAGAAGTTAGTGCCTACCATGTAAGGGCTAGGCCTCCCAGATTTTGCCTCAGTACTGCCTCCAGTATCACTTACAGGAGTAGGATACTCACTAGTAGGTCCAGTAGGAATGTTATACATAGAGGAGTTGTCCGCACTTCCAGGTAAAGGTGTCTGAACATTTCCTGGTAGAGGTGTTTGCACACTTCCTGGCAGTGGTGTCTGAATGGGAGTTGGAAGCGGTGTCTACAAATTCAAACATCCATATCAAATTATAAAGGAGCCATAATAACCAAAATGTTGGAATTCACTTTAATGGTCACATACAATCAATAGATATCACAACCATCTCAGGCAGAATGATCACTAGATGAAAAATTAAAACAAAACCCATAAAACATACATGTTCAAGTTCTTCAATTCATAATACTATAAATACATCAATTATCAAGCCAAGGACAAACAAATAATAACTTGAAGAAACAGTATCCAAAAGCTCAATCAACTCAGCTAATTGATAAGATTTCACAATTGTCTACTCACAGGAGGAAAAAGGAGATCAGCAGTGGGAGTCTCATACTCCTCAGGCCCTTCATACGGTACATTAAGGTCGTGCACTGGAGTGATAGGACCGCCAGGTACAGGCTTAGCAGCTGATGACCTCTCTATTGGAGCCAATATCACACGTGCTTGCATCATTTTCGCCTCCCAAATCTAACCAAAATAAAAGAAAACTTCAGCTACTCTAAAACTCCTTAAATTAACAACAAACCCTAGAACTCAATATCAGATCCAAAACAATACATCCCATTCAAGAAAAAGAAAAAATACAAAAACCCTAACCTAAAAAAACGAAAATTAATAACAATAAACAAATTAGTAACAAAAATAGAGAAAGGAAATACGACGATTTGCTTTGCTTACTCCTTGAAGTTCATTAAGAACACTCTCACCGGGACCGCCGTTGTTGATGAACTCATCGCGTACCTTGTTGATTACGTCTTCGATGACATGGATATAGACGGTGCTAGTGGCCGACGACGTCGCCATTTCTCAATTCTCTCCTCCGTCAACAAAAACAAAACAAAATTTCAATTCCACAAATTGTATATTTTCCTTCTTATTTTCTGGGGAAAATTAAAAATCTTATATCTATATATATGTAAAAATTCAAAACAGAGAGAGATTATTAGAGAAGGGGATGTTTAGGGTTTGGGCCTATCACACAGAGAGAGAGATAACGGCGAAGAGAGAGAGATCGGCGTGAGAGACAGAAAGAGAGAGGGGAGCGGACCAGAAAGAAGAATAAAGAGTGGAATATAAATAGGTTTGCATCCGATTATATGGAGTGGGTCCACGTGTCAAGATCTGCAGTGGTGTAAATTCTTTTGCCCAAAACAGGAGAGGGGGTTAATGGGCTATTTTGCTTTGTTTACAACGAACGATTGTTTTGATTGTGTTGTTGTTGTGTTATTAGTACATTTGCTACTTATACTAATCGATCACCGCCAATGATGTGTATTTGTTTTGTGGCCCTTTTGTTTTGAACGGTCTTGATTATCCTAAAATTTTCTATTTTTGCTTTTTGGATACGGTAGACTAGAGATTTGATCTTTAGCTAGAAAGCACGTAGAAGGCTGTTCGTAATAATTCAAGGCATAGGTGAGATTAATAGGAATGCAAATGAGATTAATAGGAATGCAAATGATAAAAATTTATTCACATTAAATTTGAGTTTTAATTTAAAATTTAATTAATAAACAAATCGAATTTGAGTAAATTAAGTTCGGTTTAATTAAACTCGGAAATAACTAGATTAATGGGCTCAAGAACAAACTCGTTTATAGGTTTTATAATAGTTATATATATATATATGATTTATATTTTGTAATTATGAAATTAATAATTATATATGCATATAATTAATTTTACTAATATTATGTTTTATAATTTTAACAAATAATTGAGAAGTGGAATTTTCAAAAAAATGTGTTTATGTTACATAATAATAATAATAATAATAATAGTGATAATTTTCACTATTATTATTATTATTATTATTATTATTAGCCTAATAATTTTAACACTCTAAAAAATATATTTTAACATTCCTATTATGTTTTAGGTAATTCAATTTGATTAAAATATACATATTTTTAATTTTTTCACATATTTCTAATTTTTTGAGACATGTAATGTTCAATTTTATAATTAAACTTTTTTTTTAACTAATTTGATGGTTTTGCTTTTATATTAATTTGAACACGATTTTCAAGTTCGATTCAGACTCGAGTTCGAAATTAGCTTTCAATTTTATGATTAGATTTTTTTTTAACTAATTTGATGGTTTTGCTTTTATATTAATTTGAACAAGATTTTTAAGTTTGATTCAGGCTCGAGTTCGAAATGACCCAAGTTTAAACATGATTTTTATATTTAAATTAGCTCAAGCTCAAAAAAAATAACCGAGATGAGCCCAAGTAAGCTAAAGTTTCAACTTGGCTCGGCTCATTTGCAGCTCTAAAGATTAGTATTGAAATACATAAATTATAAATGAATTTTGATAAGGGCTAAAATCTGCCTCCAATAGCCAGATGATAGATGTACATAAAGGATTCCTATTCTTCCCTATATATTGGTAAAAGGTAAAGGTAAAATGAGGGGAATCTCTCTCTCACTTTATCTCTCTCACTCGTTTCCTCTCAACTCTCTCAACTCATATACTGACTTAGGTATAACAGACTCCTTTGGAGGTTAGCCCCAAGCCTTTAATCCTTTTTTCTTCTTCCATACAGGTCCCAGGGACCCCTCCAACATAGTAAAAGATGATTCATACTCATTAAAACGGCACGGTTTATGTAAAACAATATAGGAAAATCATGTTCCTAGCTCATTATTTTCACAAAAATAATATCTTCGATCATAGATAATTTTTCCAGTGTCAATTCTTCGTCATCTTCAACAAAAGATAAAAAAAAAATATATCATCAAAGCAAGCCAAAAAAAAAAAAAAGAAAATAGAGAGAAGCAAATTAGGAAAATGTGAGAGAAGAGAGAGAAAATCACGTTGCCACCCTGATTTGCGTGCTTCTAGCCAGCGGTGGCCTACACTACCACCAACACCAAGACCAGCACCCTACGGCGGCCGCAGGGTAAGTAATCACGGCCTGCATCTATGAATGATGGCACACACAAGCCATGAAGTTTTCCAGTGATGAAAATTTTTTATGCCAATTTCGGCCATTTCCAGCCTCCATTTTAAGTGATTTTAGTGGCGTTTGAACGATCTCTTCCCCAACTTCATTTTGGTACCCATATTATCCCTAATCTATCATCCGAAATGCAGATAAAAATATCGACCACAAAAGATTCTTGGTCATTTTTTGGCCAAACGATAACAAGTTATAGCGAGTGGCAATCATATTTAGATTCCTGGCAATAAGGCATTTTCGGTGATATGTCGACCTTCAAAGCCACCGCTAGTGGTGGCATGTCACTGGCCAATGGCGACATGTGGGCCTTAGCTTCGACAGCTCCATTTGGCTGTTCAATATATTTAATGACTTTGATTGCTTCCTTAATGTATTATGTAACCCTAGTTCACTCAAATTTGCATCGAAATACTGCAAAATAATCAACCAAACTGCGAAAAAGCTATTCTTTTAGTTCACAATGTGCTTTTATGGATATAAAATCAGTCCAAACAATCTCTGATGCTAATCGCGTCATGCCATATATGTTTTTAATACTTTTCATATTTTAAATTTAGTTATGCATTATTATTCTTCTAAATACAATGTGTGTATATTAATATTCCGGCATGAATAAATTATCTGCTATGATTTTGCATCACGAATGCAATGCCATATGTGATAATCATACATGTTTAATAATGCATCTTGAATGGCATTTTTACATGCAAAATGATGCTTAAAAAGGATATTTATTTTAAAAATATATTATTTTTTCAATGGATTTTATGCAAATCTATTATTTTCACTAGGAGTAAGAATCCCTCAAGTTCCAAAAATTCCAAATCATTGCTAATGATTTCATTAAAATTCATTATTTGAATAAATTGATTACTTTGAGCTTAGAACATTCTTTATTTTCAAAGAATTTGCCAATAACTCCTTATCACACGGTTAAATTCATTAAGTTACTTACACCTACTAGGGCTTTGCATAATTTATTATTCACATGGATATTAATTATCATCACATAATTGATATATGTATCATGAATGAATTTGTGGTTCATAAATCATATATCTTATATCTTATCTTTAAATATACTTGTATAACCCTTGTTTGTGAAGGAAAAGGTACATAATTTATTATCTGATGAAAATAACAATATTTGATTTAGTAGAAGACATCAAGTTTTTCAATTTAGTTTATAAGTTGCACTCAAAAAAAGGCATGCATAATGACAATCAAAAGCCCTTCCACAGAGAAGGCACTTAGAGTTGCATTGGTTAGGCATTAAGCCCTACATAGTGATAGGCAAAAGCTCTTCCATGGAGAAGGCACCAAGTCTTACATTGGTTAGGCATAAAGCCCTTCCATAGAGAAGGCATACAAAGCCTTACATAGACAGGCAAAAGCCCTTCCATAGAGAAGGCACACAAAACCTTGCACAAACAGGCAAAAGCCCTTCTACAGAGAAGGCACACAAAGCCCTGCATAGAAGGCAAAAGCCCTTCCATAGAGAAAGCACCTAAAGCCTTATGCAAACAAGCGAAAGCCCTTCCACAAAAAAGGCACCTAAGCCAACCATGGCACCTAAGCCCTCTTCCAAATGAGGCATTAAGACCCACATTAATAGACATAAAAGACCTTTATCAAGAGCAAAACAATTTAACTTTTTCAAGACGAATCACAGGAGCTCTGCACACAAAGTCAATTAATAAGGCTAATTAAGACCTATGATTCAAACAAAGAAAGCTGCTAAAGGGAAAAGTTTCCTCTTCACGAGGAAAAGATAACCCATTGCGAAGCTAGTTAAAGCAAAAATTACTTCATTCATTTTGCTGTATCATTTAATTGTAAAAAAATAAATGTATAAATGTATTAAGAAAAGAGAAAAAATATTAAGAACAAAAAATTATTATTTATAGACCTCCCAGCAGGGCCAATTATGAAAAAAACCTCGATAGATGAGGCAATTAAGTCCTCTTTTAATGAGGCATATTATGCAAAGGCCTTAGAGTGAGGTAAATTATCTAAGACCTCTATATGGCAAGGCACATTACTATTTAGGCATTCAATTACCTCCATACTGAGCCCCTAAACTTGCCGTATCACTTAGGCACATAACTACCTCCATATCTAGTTCCTCAGCTCACCATATCACTCAAGCAACCAACTGTCTCCATACTAAGCTTCTTAGCTTGCATTACCATTTAGGCAACCAATTGCCTCCATATCAAGCTCTCTAGCTCACACATCTTTCAGGCATCTAAACCCTTGTTAAGGTAAAGCAGAAGTTCTCTTATGAAAGAAGCAAATTATTATTAGTATTTGAGACTTCAGTTGACGAAGCAGTTTATTTGAAGTCCTCTATAAGAGGTGAATATTTAAAGTCCTCTAAGTGAGGTATGGTTGTCTATGTCCTCGATGAGTCAAGCCAGATTATTATATAAGTCCTCTTTCAGCGAGACGAGTTATCATTTAAGCCCTCTATTGATGAGGCAGGATTTTTTTTAGTCTTCTGTAGACAAAGCAAATTATTATTATTATCATTATCTAAGCCCTTATATGGTGAGGCACTACATTATCTAAAGTCCTCCACTAGAGAGGCAGGTTTACTTGAAGGCCTCTAAGTGAGGGGGATTTCTAAAGTCCTCAATCAATGAGGTACATTATTATTATTGTATTATCTAGGTCCTCCATCAGTGAGGTAAGTGTTCACAAAGGCCTCCAACTGGGGTAGATTACTATCTAAGACTTCCTACCGAGTCAGATTTCTCAGTCCTCGATAGTTGAGGCATATTATTATAGTAAATCCTCAATCAGCGAGGCAAATTGTTTGAAGACCTCTATTAGGAACTAGAGGGCTTCTCAAGTTTTTAAAATCCTCCATCATCAAGGTAGATTATCTAAGTCCTCGAACACTAAAGTGTGTTTTTTAAGTCCTCATCTAGTAGGCATATCATCTAAGTCCTCTACATGAGGGATATTATTATTATTAAAGTTCTCTATGTGATCTTATCTTAGACCTTATTCAATGAGGTGAATATCTAACATCCCTAGGTAACAAAGTGAATTACCATATAAAACCTCAAACAGCGAAAAATAAATTATTATACAAGTCCTCAATTAGTGAAGCAAATTTCTTAAATCCTCAATAGATGAGGCACATTATTTTTGCCAAAGTCTTCTATTAGGGAAGCATGGTTTGTTACTAGTGAAGCCTGTGATTATTATATAATACCTCCAAGTGAGGCAAATTATTATCTAAGTCCTTAATAAGTGAGGCATATCCCTAAGCCTCCATTAGGGAGACCAATTTTCTTGAAGACCACCAAGTGAGGTGGATTTTCTTAAGTCCTCAATCAGTAAGGCAATCTTAGCCATATTATTCGAAGACCTCTTTTTATAAGGCATGTCATCTAGAAACTTCAAGACAAAGCACACTTTTAAAGTCCTCAAGCAGTGAGGCATATCTGAAAACTTCAAGACAAAGCACACTTTTTAAGTCCTTGGCAGCGAGGCATATTTATTATTTGAGTTTTTTACAGATGAAGACCCTTTTACAGCAAAGCAAAACTCTAAAGTCTTCGATAGACAAAGACTCTTATTCTGAGAAATGAAGCTCTAAAGTATTTGAAAGATGAAGAGTGAAGCTCTAAAGTCTTCGATAGACAAAGACTCTCCTTCAATGAAATAAAGCTCTATAGTCTTCGACATATAAAGACTCTCCTTCAGAAAAGCGAAGCTCTAAAGTCTTCGATTGACGAAGACCCTCCTTCAACGAGGCGGAGCTTTGAAGTCTTAGACAAATTAACCGCCTTATCTGAAGACCTTTGTTAACGAGTTGATGAAGTAGTCATTTAAAGATCTCCTTTAGAGAGGCGATGCTCTAAGGTCCTTGATTAGAGAAGCATATGTCATTATCACTATTTGAGTCTTGGACAGACAAAGCATCTTATACCATAATTACCACTAAAGCCTTAGACAAATGAAGCATTTCATTCAATGACCTCCCTTCGACTGATGAAGTAGCCTATACAAAGGCCTCTTTTAGTGAAACAAACTTTTAAAATGCTTTATTAATGAGTTAAACTATTAGAAGATCTTAATAAATAAGATAAATTATATAAGCTATTTTCTAGTGAAACAGTTTTATCTGAGTCCTCTATTAATGAGAAATATCATATGAGACCTCTCAATGAGGCATGTTACTAAGACCTTCCTTATGAAGGCATATTTTCAAAAACTTAAAGCCATATGGAATCTATAAGTCCATATGTTGTGGCATCAAAGGCCTTGGCTAGTAGGAATATATAAGTCCACATGTCATGGCACCGAAGACATAAAGCTATTAAAGACTATATGTAATATCCCAACTCAATATAAGTCATATGTACAAAAGTATATATGAAAATATCCGATTAGTATCGTAATACGTGCCCAAATTAAAAATGAATATTTTCAAATATTCAAATAATTTGAATTTAAATGTTTTAAATAATAATTTTATATGGAAATATTTTCCTTATTGTTATAATTATATTGACTTTCAAAGTTACAAATATTTATGAATTTATATTTGAATATTGATATTGATATTAATATTTATTTATATTATTATATTGATATTGATAAAGCAAATTAATATTTATATTTGATATTATATATATATAATTTATTAATATAGTTATATGAGTATTTATAATAGTTAATTATTTCAAATTTAATATTGATATTTGGAATAATTTATTTATCATATTTTATATTAATATTTGAAAGGATATTAATTTATTATATTATGATACTAATATTTTTAAGAGAATATTTTGTTAAATGAAGTATTGATTTTTAAATTTATTATTTATCTAAATGGGAAAGTTTAAATTAGAAAAAAAGTTTAAATTAGAAAAAAAATGAAAATTTATTATGTAATATAGAAAGTTATGTAATTAATATTTGAAAATTAATATTATGATTTATATTGTAATTATTGAATAATGTTGGGGATTATGTAAAGTTAATATTTTAATTAAAATTATTGTTTGAAAAATTATGTAACTAATTGTTATTGTTATTGTTATTGTTATTATTGTTATTATTATTATTATTATTATTATTATTATTATTATTATTAGAGTGTGTGTGTGTGTGTGTGTGTGTGTGTATATATATATATATATGAAAAAAAAATAAAAACCTGTATAGCCCAAACAGGCAGAAGGAAGAAGAAATAGAATAGAAAGACAGACAGAGCAGAGAAGCAAAGCGAGAGAGAGAGAGAGAGCCCATTGAGCCTCGGACCATCGCCCTCCGGCCACCGCCGACAGACATGTGCCCCACTAGAGGGAAAAGCGCTTGCCACCCAGTCGATCGGTAGAAGCCTGTTGCCAGCAACCACTAGACGGCGACACACGCGCCATCCAAAGAGTCACCGGCAGTCATCTTCTATACCATTTTTTTTTTACCATTTTTCAATCTCCATTTTTGACAAATTGATATGGATGAACTTCTCGTGATTCCAGCTTTAATTTAGTATATCGTTTTCTAATTTTAGATAACTTTTATTTTGACCGAAATCCAGCAATTCCCCCTGCTGCCATGCCATTTCTGATTGTTTTTCGGTGACTTGCAAAAAGCGAATGATATATTTAGACTCCTCAAGCTATAAGCTAACCATTGGTATCCTCGAATCATGATTTGGCCACCGTGGAAATTTTTCAATGATCGGATTCCGACGACCTCTGAAAGTGACGATTTTGGACAGCAGCTCCGACTCATTAAACTGAGTCATATGGTATAAATCTCGACTCCTAATTATGTATAGATAGTGAATTATGAATTTATTTGTGAGAATTTGGATAAATAGTTTATTAGAATTAATTAGTTAAATTAGAGAATTGAATTGAGATAATTATTATTTATATGATTATTGAGTATTATTAGTGATCAAATTGAAAGATTAAAGTGAGACGTTGAGATTATAATTGATTTAATTGAATTGATTGGATATTAGTTTGATAACGAGGAATGAAATTGGTATATGGGATCAGTAAATTGAAGGTCCCAGTTAGACCATTTAATTGTGATATTATGATTACTGTGGATAAATTGAATTTATGGTAATGAGGAGTTAATCTTAGTTCAGAGGAGATACTGCCAAAATTTCGGTAGATCATGTAAAGTTTAAAGATAGATAATAAAAAAAATGGTATAATAGTATTAATCGATGATATTGCGTTCTTGGGAGAATTTCAAGGGAGAATTCGAAGGATAACAACAAGAAGTGGATATTTAGCTGGATAGTGATCGATAGTCCAGATGAGTGAAGAATATATAATATTATGTTTAAGTTCAAAATATTCAAACTAAATGAAATATTCTCATTATGGAATTAGGAAGCATGTTTATGGTAATATGACATTCTATTATTTATTAATAAGTAATAAACTGTTAAAATGTTAATATTTGTTATAATTGATTTTTTATTGATTTCCAAAAATTACAAATTTAATTAATATTTTAATAAATATGATATCAAAGGTACTGTCATAAAATGTTAAGAAAATATATATATTCCCAAAGTATTAAGTAAGGAAAATCCCAATGCTTCATGGAAATAATTAGAAAAGTTACCGAAAATGATTAATGTTATATATAAGCATCTTGCTTATGTATTTGTATTTATATCTAAATTGTAACTATACAAAAGTTCTTAAGGTTAACTAAACAAGTTAAAAACATAGGAAGCTGTATGTAAGATTAAATTAATAGTTAATATCCTTTTCTAAAGAGGAATTACTTGCATAATTATTAGTAATACCGTTATTATTAAATTGTTGAGCCTTAAATGCTGAAGGACTTTATATATGTTTTAAGCGTTACTTAGAGTAACTCTTTCTTATCAGTATCTAAAAAATCTTTCAAAAAGTACATGTGAACTCTGAACTCAAAAGTAAGCCATTTGAACCTTGGAAATTATTGAAATTCGAAATTTCCTTTTTTATCAAGGGTTAACCCAAACACAGAGATCTTTATCTGATGTGGGTAAGACATTAGACTATGTGCACACAGGAATCAGATTGTATACAAGTGATATGGGAGTATGTTATATAAAGAACCTCTGCCTCGGGTATGCCAAAGCGCCTCTACCCCAAATTTAAGGGAGCTTTATACTTCGATTATGCTACAAATAGCCTTTACCCCAACTAAATGGGAGCATGCTCATATTAAGAGCCTCTACTTCAGGTATGCTCAAAAGAGCCGCTACCCCAATTAAAGGAATGATCTCTTTCAGTCTCAATGTTATTGTAACCTAAACATATTGAAATTCTTGTTCATTGATACCTAAACAAGTTGATTATAAGATCCAAGAATGTTGTCACCCTATTTGCCAAATGTGATCCAAAAGTGAAATGACTAATTGACACTACAATCATAGAATATCCATTCCAATGGAAATAATTATAAGTTTGAATATCATCTCCCTTGAATTTAAAAAGTATATGTATGCATATAAAATGTTTCCCTTAAATTTGTTAATGTCATTAAAGATATATATTGCATTAAATGTATATATAATTTATTTAAATAACATGTTTATTTGATGTTAATTCTTAGATTATAAATATGTATGGGTTCTACGGGTTGTTAGTATTTTTATGGTTACCTATACCCTAAGACCGTCACATCTTCAAAAGTGGGGTGCGACACTATAAGACTACAACATGATGCGGCAATCAAATAGCTCACATATCTATTCATACGTTGAGCTACCTCTACATTGAGCTCATTAGCTCACTACTATTCAGGCACACATATGCCTTCATATCGAGCTCCTCAGCTCGCCTTATCATTGAAGCACCCAACTGCCATCACATCAAGCTCCTTAGCTCGCCAGACCATTCAAGCAATCAGTTGTCTTCATATCGAGATATCGGGCTCTTGCTCGCCCCTCATTAAAGCACATAATTGCCTTCATATTGAGCTTTTCAGATGTTGCTAGAATAGCTATTTTGACTATAGTATAGATAAATCACAAGTGATAAAAAAAAAAAATATAGCCCACTCTTCAATATGCTCGATCAAACTAGGAGTGTGGGCTTATGATAAGGGTTAAAATCTACCTCCAATAGCCAGAGGACACATTTACATAGGGATCCTTATTCTCCCTTGTATATTGGTAAAAGGTAAAGGTAAAATGAGGGGGAATCTCTCTTTCACTCTCTCTTACTTGTTTTCTCTCAACTCTCTTCACTCAGATACTGACTTATGGATCAAAGGCTCCTCGGGGGGTTAGCTTCAAGTCTTTAATCCCATATTTTCTTCCATGTAGGTCCCATAGACCCCTTTAGTACAATAGAAAATTATTTAGATTCATCAAATTTCAAATAATATTTATTTATGAATAAATTTTTAATTGAATTTTATATTTTTTATTTGAAATAAATTTGTAATTAAGTTATTTTATTCTTATATTTCCTAGAATATTCTAAATATGACAACTATAATTTAAAAAATAACTAAAATTAATTATATTTACATTTATAGTCGATATTTAATTTATAAAATATAGTAATAAATTAGTTAAAAGAAGAATAAGCAAAAAAAAGTAAAGAGATAAAAAAAATTATTAGAGAGAGAGAGAGAGAGAGAGATAGCAAGAAGAAAGAGAGAAAATGAAGAAAAAAAAAGGGAGGAAAAGCGTATAGAGAAAGAGCATGAGAAAAAAAAATAATACCTTTACTAATAATATTGCCCAATCCCCTCCTTTTATCTCTGATGTTCTATTGTTTGATTTGCAATGAAATCTCCATTTCAATTTAAAAAAAATAATAATAAGTTTAAAATGGGCATGTTATTATAATTGGGTTTAGGGTTTTTTTATTATTTGACTTCATTTTTAATGAATTATTTTAACCCACTCAAATATTTTTAGTTTCACGGACTTATTTTGAGTCTCAATATATTTATTTATTCTTCTATTCTATAACTTCCTATATCTCTCATCGCTCCTGTCATTTTCAAATAATATAATATTTTTCTCTCTTCCAACAAATTTAACAACCAATAAATATTTCTAATTCTTCTTTTGTATTAAAGTTACTAATTTCAATTATTTTCTCTAATTTTTTTCTTTTTAGTTGAAGCAATATAATGAAAAATTAGTATTTTCATCATTTCTTTGACTGCAGATCCTAAAACCAACTAAAAAAAATTTAAATATATTAGACATATCTTATTGTAAATATTTTTGTAATATGTAAATATTATAATTTTTATTGTCATGTTATTTATATGTATCTATATACTAATTACGTTAATACACAAATTTCTTTTTAATTTGAGATAATATAAAATACCATAAATCGCATAGCAACGCAATCTTTCATGAGCAAAATTTAATAGATCTACATTTGTACTTCAAAGGAAAATTTACATTTGTAAAAACCAAAGAAGTAATATATCATAGTGGAAGCTAAATTTAAAAAAGCTAAATTTAGTAAAAAAAAATCTCAATTTGTGCTTGAATAAATAATTCCAAAGATGAAGTTGTTTAATTTAAACACAATTTACATTCATTGCATGAGAAAAAACATGACCTAGCTTATTGTCCCTTTGAGTTTAGTGTTCTCTATATTTTATTAGGTCAATATTTCATTTATAAGTTTCATTTTATTTGGTCAATATTTCATTTATAAATTTTAATTTTAATAAGTAAAATACAGGGATAAGTTTAAAGAGTGATATGTAGTTTCGTGCATTTGCAAATAAGGAAATCTGTGGTTTTTTTTCTTTTTTTTTTATAAAATGAGATATGTGGTTCATTATGTTAACAAATCTGAGACCTGCTGTCAATGCACCATTAGTCTCTTATATATGTGGCATTTGTTGGTTGATGTAAAGTGTCACGTGGCATAGTGATGTACATTAAATTATTTTTTAATAATTAAATTATTTTTATTATTTTTTAATTAAAAATAATTAAATTATTTTTTAATAATAATTAAATTAATAATTAAAATTATTAAAATTATTAATTATTATAATTAATTGTTAAAATAATTAATTTTAATTATTTTTTAAAAATAATTAAAATTGAATTAAAATACCATAATTAAAAAATAGTTAAAATAATTAAAACAATTGTAATTAATTATTTTTAATTATTTTTTAATAGTTAAAAATGTTTTTTACTTACTTTTTAATTAAATAATGAAATTATTTTTTAAATTACTTTTTAGTAATATTATCTAATAAATTAAAATAATTATAAAAATTAATTATTATTCTTAATTTTTAATTATTATTTTTAATATTTAATTATTATTAAACAATAATCTAATTATTAATAAAAATTAATTATTGTTCCTCCCTTTTTTCATTATTTTAATTTTTAATAATAATTTTTATTGATAATTAAGCATAATTAAATTATTTTATTTTCAATTTTTTAATTATTTTTAATTTTATGCCACGTGGCATGTATAGTCAATATGACATGTCAATCACACATACTACGTCAGCCAATAAACTTTACATGTGCAAGAAACTAATGGTGCAGTGATGACAGGTCATAAATTTGCTAATAGAATGAACCACAAGTCATATTTTGCAAAAAAAAAAAAATATACAAGCTCCTAATTACAAATGTACGAAATCACAAAATATTTTTTGAATTTATCCTAAAATATATATTCTTAGGCCCATAATATAAGGATTTATACCTATATATTTATGATAAACATGAAACGAGAGAAAATAGTGGCAATTAATTTTATGCATATTATATACAAACATGTGCACTATAGTAGGATAATTTATTTTGTTGATTATAAATTTATATATGCAAATAATAAATCAAACTGTCATGAGAAAGATACTATATACTCAAATTGAAAATATATTAAACAAATGAATAATAAAAGTAATTACAAACCCTTTCCACATTAAATGCAGATTATAAGATACACTATCACATTTTTCAACCTCTAAAATAAGATGGTATTAACTACACATTAGAGTTGTTTCATAAGATGCCCTATACACTAAATACTACTTTCTCAACTACATTCAGCATGATAATCAACATTTATCGTTGTGAAGATCATAAATCACGGTCATTACTTCTCATTTAAAGCCATCAAAAAGAAACATAAATGACTAATATTTCAACTTTTGCATAAGAAACTGGTGCTAAACAAAAACTAACAACCGTAAAAATAAGACTCACTATTAGTTATTCCTTTTTTATATTTCGATTTGTTTCTGCATTCAATTATTTAAAAACTTGTAACTAAAGACCAATGGATCAACAATAAGTAACCTCAATAGAGATTGTTAATTTCATTCTGCTAATTCATCAACTTCATACAAACTATTAGGATAACTTAAGCACATATCTACCTTAAACATTAAATTCTAACAGCTACATCAAATATCAACCTTACACATGAACTTACATTACATTAATCTCATTAGATGACCAAAATATGCTCCCTATTCTAGACAAACATTCATTCTAGTTTCACTGCCTATTATTGCCTCTTCTGTAATGCATTGTTCTCCTTTTTTAGTCTCTTTATCTTCCTTAAAAGCGCATTAACCATATTTTTTGTATGTTTAGGAAACTCTTAAATAACCCACACAAAGAATTACATTTGCCATGGGAATCTATAATGCCCATATCACAAATTCATCAAAATCCAAAAATGACAACAAAAATTTTGTAAAGTTATATACAACTATTAATGGAAAATAACAATTAATATAACTCACTTCATAGTTAGGACATCCATAAAATCGCCACCATGGATTAACTTATATCCACGATGCTCTCAAAGATGCCTCTTCTCCATATTTGCAGATGGTTATTCCAAACTTAGCAAGAAACTTAGCAATAATATCATCTTAACTTTACTCAGCTTGGGTCGAATCAGGTTAGCTTGAAGACATTTACAAAGATAGAAGAAACTTGCCAATCAGTGGTCTTTAGAGAGGGATGGGATTTCAAAGAAAAGCAAAGAGAATTAAAAATGAAATTAGGGTTCATTGATGAGAATAGGATGGGTAGATAGATATTAAATCAGAGAGAAGCACTCACTTCCTTCGTGCAAGGAGGGATAAAGCTGAAGGTAAGAGGAAGACAATGTGGCATTAAAAAATAATAAAAAATCTGATGGGTGTGCCGCATTAACAAACCGTTAGCTCAGTTGATGAAAATTGGATGAAAGGACCATCTAGTTATACCGTGGCATAGTTCAGTGATTGTTCTATCATATTTTGAAATTAAAGGATGAAAGTGTGCATTAGTCAATTATTCGAGGATGACGAGTGAAATTAACCCATTATTTAGTAAGTATCTTATCCAGTTTAGCATTTTTATTTGTCATTATTTTTTTATAAGCTTTGTTGGTAATGATGACAAAGGCATCAATTTTTTTCAATTTTTTTTTGTGTGTATATGGATGACAAATCCACTCGCTCTACATGTATGGGTGCAACTACATCTATTATAGTTGTAGATGGTATAATTATTGAAAATATAAAAATGAAATATTACGAGAGCCATATATAAAGGCAGATAAAGAAAGAGAGTTTTATATTAATAGTTTATTATATGCAGGTGATAGGTATTGTGTGGGCCAACTTTATATGATGCCATTTGCATTTAATAAGCTTTATGAGCTCCTCACTACACATGATCTGTTATGACCTGTTGGGTTTTATAGATATGGTATGCCCATAATGGGAAGTTTGATCCAATTGATGTTTAAATAATTTAATTAGTTTAAATTATCTAACTAAAATCCAATATATATATATGATATGATAATTATAAGATAATAATTATTAGATAAATCTAAAGATAATAATATTTATTAGTTAAATATTATCAGAACTCTTTAAGTGATGGAATTTTGGTTTTCAGAAATAATCAACATGTTAAATGAAATTAATGTGAATGAAACAAGCAACTAAAGTATCTCTGCAACAAAAAGGTGAGAGATTTAGGCTGTGAAAACTGAAGGAATTTTTCATCTGTAATCACTCCTTGTAACCGATAACCTTAATTTGATTTTAATCATTTTTTGCATCACAACAAGTAAGCATTGTTGTGGTTTATTTGTTTCTTTCATTAGTATCTGAGCCTGCATGCTAAGGATTCTTGTTCATTATTGGTTTTTCTTATATAATTAATTATGAAAATTGTTGTTATTGAAGTAATAATGTTTTTTTAATTTTGGATTATATGTTATACTTTCATATCATATCAAAATAATTTGATTATATTATTTTTTTTGATGAGAAAAACATGCCATATAAATTAATTTAGTTCAGAATATTTGTTTGTTGAATAAATAAATTTTTTCTGGACAAGTTTTTGTTATTATATTTATGATAATCATCACCTGTTGCGGCATCATTTTCTCTTTACTCAAAGCATGTTAATTAATGTTTTTCATATCATAAGAAAGTAGGTTTAACAAGCTTCAAATTGATATATTATATGCATAATTTGGATTACTAGAGAGTGAGATATAAGCTTCCAAAGTAGGCCATTTGATCATGCAATTCTGTTTTATTTGTTGGAAATTAAGAAGAAGATACATAGCGCTTTTTTAATTAATTTCAATATATATGCATGTAATTCAAACACTTTATTAGAGGCCTTCTCTAATGAAAATAATTGAACCATCAAACTCAGAGACCTTGAAGATCCCATCTGGAAAAATTCTAAAGTCCAGAACAACCTCCATGGCAACGCGTGGACTCCACGTGTCACTGTCAGCTAGTGATGCACAAAAGGAGCACTAGCATAGGTATGGAACAACGCGTCATTTGAATTAGCAGGTAGGGACGTCGTTTACTTGAGATGACTTGTCGTTTCAGGGAATGACTTATCATTTTGGTTTCTAAAAATTTAAAAAAAAAAGAGGGATAGCTAATCAAATGGCGCGTAGGGGTGCATGAAGGATATCTTGGACCTAATTTTTTTCCAAAAATTTCTAAATTTTGTTATTTTTAATTATCCTAATTTTTCCGGGTTTAATAAAATTAATTTTTAATAGTGAAAATTAATTTTTGGTTGTGTTTAAACATTAAAAATTTAGAAAAATTATTTTCTCACCTCAGGAAAATCTAAAATTTTTTCTATGAATATTTTGTGGTCCAATGAGTCATATAAGCACATAATTTGATGAAAATTTATTTTTAATCATAGTAATTAGTGTTTTTTGATTGCATTTTTAATGAAATTATTTTTTATATTTGTTACAGAAAATTATGACAGTCATGGTTAGGACTTCTAAGGTTATTAGGACTGCAAATAAATGAAAAATAGTGAAAAGATGATTAAAACCAAGCCTTCTAGTGACCGAGTAAAACATATGGTCGATCAGATCATTATTATTAATGATCGAATCTAGGAGATTATTTGGGAAAGTGGTTTGCTCACCTAGTTTGAGAGGTATGAAGCTCTAAAGTCAGCTTTGCCTCAATGCTATAGAGATACCTTAGACCTATTATGGTCAGATGTCAGAATTCGTGTGTCTTATGCAAGACTTGTAAAATTTTTTGTGAGGGATTTGCGAAGATGATTGCAATAGTGGAATCAACTTGTAGTTCATCTGAAATTTCATCATTCTTCAATGGCCTTCCTCATAAGGATTATAAGAAGCTTATGGATTCCATACCTGTTAAACATCTATATCATTAGATTGGAATTTGTTTCTAATTTTAATGATGGTTTTAGGAATTTTTTGCTTATATGAATATTTGTTTTTGATATGTATTTATTTTAATTCAATTGATTATATTCGTATTAATTAGTTTATATAAATTAAATATAAATAAATTGCCTTTGACATTCATAAGATATATGAAAATTTTTTAAAAGTTTTAGTAACTTTAAGAATAATACTTTGCATAAATTAATTAATAATTATTTTTCATTAAGATCTTAGATGATGATTGGAAATTATGTGACCTCTTGATTCTAGACCTATTGAAAATAATTATCGGTATGATTAATAAATGGCAAAGTAGATATATGTATTGTTAGACATTGATTATTGTGTGTATGTCTTTTATAGAAATCTGTGTTCTACAATATGGCTACTGCTTCAAAAAATATTGTTGTTGAGCTTAATAAGAGTGAAAAACTGAATGGTGACAATTATGAGATTTGGAGCATGAAAATATAGTATGTGTTGGAAGAGCAAGAGGCTCTGAACATTGTCATGGAAGAGCCTGAATAAGGCAACACGGCCCAACACATAAGGGATTGTAAAGCTATGAAACTTGAAAGAGGAAGAACTCTATGGCTCACATTATGTTGTTGAGTAGCAAGGACAATGATGTCATGCATGAGTTCTGAAAGTATGACAATGCTAAGGATATGTGGTCTTGGCAACTTGACAGATGAGCAACAAGTCCAAGCTGTCATCAAATCCTTACCTTATAACTAGGAGAATATGAAGATGCATCTGACCTATAATGAGAATATTAAGACTTTAGAAGATGTTATGCCCCACCTCAAGTTAGAAAAAGATCACCTTGAAGTTGCCAAGTCAAGTACTGAGGTGTACATGGCTTGTTAAGGTCACAATGGTTTGGGGCATAAGTGCAAGCATCAAGGTAGGCCCCAGTCAGACAAGGGGAAGGGTAAGGCTCAATCACACAAAAAGCCTAAGCAAAACCAATATGGCAAGAAAAAGCATAACAAAAAGAGGAACATAGCGAAAGTGAGATGCTATAATTACAACAAACATGGTCACTTTGCTCGTTATTGCATTGAACCTAAAAAGGTATCTCATTGCGCATATATTAGTGAACTTTGTGTTTTTAGCTTTATTTTTCTAACTGATTCACATCCTTTGTGGATTGTAGATTCGAAAGCCATAAATATGTAGCAAAGGATCAAGAAGCCCTTATAGATTTTTGATGAGTCTCGTATGGAGCAAGGTGGATATTCATGGGGAACAATGCGAGAGTTGAAGTTAAAGGGATTGACACGTGCAAGTTAGTCATGCACAGAGATTGAACCCTATTCCTTCATGATGTGCTATTTGCTCCTCAGATTAGTCGAAATAATTTCAGTGTTAGTGTTGCTTAGATTAGTTTTTTCTTGGGATTTCCATGATATGCGTGTTAATTTATCTTTTATGTTCTGGATGGTTTTATAATAATGGATTTGGATTATGACTTTAGTAGTTGTAATGTCAGTTTTCTAAGTTTACAACTTCACATGATTATGAGTATGATGTGAATGTTTAGCATACTAGACTTGGCCATATAGGTCAACAAAGAATAAATAGACTAGCTAAAGAAGGATTATTGGCTAATATTGACAAAGTAGAATTATCAACTTGTGAACATTGTCTAACTGAAAAGACTATAAGAAAACCATTTAGAAAAGGAACTAGAGCTAATTTTCCATTGCAATTAATTCATTCTGATGTGTGTGGTCCTATGAATGTGAGAGTTAGGCACGGAGCTTATTATTTCATCACATTTATTGATGACTTCACTCGATTTGGTTATGTCTACTTGATTTCTCATAAATCTGAAGCATTGAGTTACTTTAAAAGTTATATGAACTTAGTTGAAAATCAATTAGATAAAAAAATAAAAGCACTAAGAACCGATCAAGGTCATGAATATCTCTCTGATCAGTTCAGAGAATTATATGATGAAAAAGGAATACAACATCAATTGAGTATTACCAGAACTCCGTAACAAAATAGTGTTGCAGAAAGGAGAAATAGAATGCTCCTTAAGATGGTTTGGTTTATGATGGCACAAGCTTATTTGCTAATCTCTTTTTGGGGAGATGCACTGTTAACTGCTGCATATGTACTTAACCGAGTGCCTACAAAATTAGTTATCACCACTCCATATAAGTTATGGATTGGTAAAAAACTTAACCTAAGCATTTTGAAATCTTAGGATGTATCGCCTATGTACATGATTCTTCCCATGTATATGGAAAACTTGGCCTAAAAGGAAAGAAAAGTATCTGTATAAGGTACTCTGAAACCTCAAAAGGTTATGTGTTTATAGGTGAGCAAGATAATGGAAGTGTAACTGAGTTTAAATCACACGATGTCACATTTTAAAGAATGAGTTTCCTAAACAAAGTGAAGTGGTTCAAGACTTTTCACTATTTGAGACTATGGACCAACACTTGTTAGAATCACCTTATTCGAGTGGGAGAATTTTAACAGATGATGAATTAGTTTCAAAAACTATTCCAATTCGATCATCTCATACAAATGAAGGTGATCCTAGTTTGAGTGGAAGCGATTTGAGAATTAATGAATCTCAATTGCATCGAAGTAATTGTGGAAGCATTCCTCACCTTCGATTTGAGATTAAAGGTGATGAAGCTTTTTTTATTACTCCAAAAGAAGAGGATGAGCCAAAGAATGTAAAATAGGCCCTTTCTTGTCTTGCTAAGGATAAATGCATTAAAGCAATGGAAGAAGAAATGGAGTCTATAAGGTCCAACCATGTTTGGGAATTGGTTGATCTCCCGAAAGGATGAAAAGCTATTAGGAATAAATGGGTTCTCAAGATAAAGCGAAAGGCTAATGGTACCATTGAGGGGTATAAAGCTTGCTAGTTGCGAAAGGATACACATAGTAGGAAGGAATTGATTATGAGGAAACTTTTTCACTTGTTGTGCGTTCTACCTTAGTTTGCTTAATTCTAGCTATTGTTGCAAATATGGACCTTGAATTACATCAAATGGATGTCAAAATTGCTTTTCTCAATAGAGAATTAGATGAAAAAATTTATATGGAACAACCGGTGGGTTTTGTCAAATAAGGCCATGAACACCAAGTTTATAGACTTCAGAAGTCACCTTAAGCAAGCATCTAGGTAATGGTATATTTGCTTTCATAATGTGATCATTTCATATGATTTTATTATTATTGATGAGGATCATTCATATATACTAAGAGGTCCAAAGACAAATTTGTGATATTATCATTGTATGTTGATAATATCCTAATAGCTGGAAATGATAAGGAGTACGTTTATAACATCAAAGCATGGTTGTAATTAAACATCAAAATGAAACAACTTTAAAATGAAGGATATGGGTGAAGCTGCATATATTATTAGAGTTAAGATTTCAAGAGATCATCCAAGAAAAATATTGTCTCTCTTGTAGGACACATATATCCGAAAAATACTTAAACAATTTAGGATGCTCCCATTACTAAAGGCAAAGGCTTAAGGCAAAGGTTATGTCCTAAGACTCAAAAGGAAAAGTAACAAATGAGTAAAGTTCCTTATGCCAGTGCGATTGGTAGTCTAATGTACGCTATGATATGTACGAGACCTGACATCTATCATGTTGTTGGCATGGTAAGCAAATACCAATCTAACTCAGGCCTAGCACACTAGAAAGCTATAAAGAGGATTTTAAGGTATCTATAGAGAACTGTTGACTACTCATTGTGCTATCAAAGCTGTGATATGCATTTAAGAGGCTATACCAATGCTGATTGGGGAGGAGACTTCGATGAGAGAAAGTCTACCTCTGGGTTTATCTTCTTCTTAGTGATGACGCCATATCTTGGAGTAGTAAGAAACAGTTATGTATAGCTTTATCCATGATGGATGCCGAATTCATAGCATTCTCTTCAGTAGTATAAGAAGCTGTGTGGCTTAAAAGGTTTTTGGATCATCTGGGGGTCCTAAAGATTACACTGTACTAGTGATAATCAACTATAATAGTCAAGTGGCTATTGTTTATACAAAAGACCCTAAATTCCCCTATAAAACCAAGCACATAGATACCAAATATAATTTTGTCAAAGACATGGTTGCATATAAGGAAGTAGACATGAAGTACATTTCTACACTAGAAATTGTAGCAGATCTGCTAACGAAACCTGTTCCTAGAGATGTATTTATTAAGCATACTAAATCTTAAGGATTAAATAGACGTTGATGTACTCAGATTGTTAAATTTTCCCAATATTTATAAATATGTTATTAATGTCCAAATGATAATACTATTTATTAGCATACATATATGTGAATGTTACTTATTACATTCTTCATTCTGAAAGTGTGTCAGATAGATAAAAGATTGACCCTCTCACACGGGTAATCGCCTCTATCATTTAAGCGATGTATAGAGATGAGATAAATTTTAAGTTTATTATCTAAATGATAACAAAGAGCTCAAACTTAAACTTAAGTATATTGACATTTATAATGACTAAAGGTCATTATGATAAGGTTAAGTGATTAGAGATTTCACTATATCTATCTCCACTGCCAGATGTGAGTTCCAGAGAGATAAGTTTAAAGAGTAGTTATGAGAACTTAAGTTAGATACTAAGCGTATTTGAACTACATCTGTACAACATTATTTTGAGAAAGAGACATGCTCCATGGGAAAGGAGAAAATGCTATAGCATGTGATTCATACCATGAGTGCTTGAATTGACCAACAAAGGGTAATATGAGTAAAGATCTCAACTAAATATTGTGTGATACCCTGTAGTAAAAAGTGAACCTCGAAGAATACCCTCACGACTCCTATCTATTATTAAAGACTTGATTTAATAATTGCTATCTTAAAATGTTACCTAAGGACTATGAATGATACTGTCTAATGGGACATTTTTAGAAAAGTAAGTTAAGCTAAGGTTGAGAGAATCATGAGAAGAGGAAGATCGTTGGAGTATCACATGAACTTGTATTTACTGGTCGATCAATTATATCTTATCTGTGATATGAAATATAATTGTGAATACAAAATACAATTATAAATGAGATCATGAGAGATGATAAAATGTGATAATACGATCTAGGGTATTGCATACTAAAGACTACTATAAATTATTTATATAATCAAGATGTCATATATTCCTAACAAATGTATAGCACTGACCTCTCGAAGTATGATGGTCGCACGACCTATTTTCTAAGTATGGATTGTTGCAGAGCATAAAGAATATGTCCTCTTGAGTTTGTTGTATTTTCTATTAATTGTGAGTGAGAGATATTGGATTTTATGGATCAGGTCCGCCCATAATGGGAAGTTCGATCCAATTGATGTTTAGATAATTTAATTAGTTAAAATTATCTAACTAATATCCAATTTATATATATGATATGATAATTATAAGATAATAATTATTAGATAAATCTAAAGATAATAATATTTATTAGTTAATATTATCAGAACTCTTTAGATGATATAATTTAGTTATCATAAATAATCAACACGTTAAATGAAATTAATGTGAATGAAACAAAAAACTGAAGTGAGTATCTTTACAACAAAAAGGTGCAAGATTAGGCTGTGAAAACTAAATGAGTTTTTCATTTGTAATCACTTCTCGTGACCAATAACTTTAGGTTGATCTTAATTTTTTCCGCATCACAACAAGTAAGGATTGTTGTGTTTTATTTGTTTCTTTCACGACCAACCACAAATGTGTCTACTAAAGAACAATTGATGATATTTTTACAAATCATCGGATAGAATTATAGATTTCATTTTTTTGGTGGAAAATTCTATAGGTTAAGTGAAACTATCCATCGTTATTTTAGAATTGTATTAAAAGTAATTCTAAAATTGTACAAGTACTTCATTAGAAACCTTGAAAAAATTCTACACCTATAGAGATAATGAACAACCAAAAGTTTTATCCATATTTTAAGGTAAGAACAATTAAAATAATTTTTTTCAATTTTAGCACATTGTACATTTTTCATCAAATTTATTGATTATTAAATTAGGATTGTGTGGGAGTAATAAATGGAACCCATGTCTAAGAGAATGTCTCTTTTGAAATCCAAGGAAAATTTCATGTTCGAAAGGATGGAATAAAATGTATTAGCTGCCATCACTTTTGATGTAAAATTTACCTATGTTTTAGCTAGTTGGAAAGGAAGTGCACATGATTCTCACATTTTAAATAATACATTATTAAGACATGGAGAACTTAAAATTTATAAAGGTATTATATATATATATATGTGTGTGTGTGTGTGTGCGCGCGCGCGTGCGCACATGATTCTCACATTTTAAGGAATACATTATTAAGACATGGAGAACTTAAAATATATATATATATATATATATATATATATATATATATATATATATATATAAATTTTAAGTTCTCCATGTCTTAATAATGTATTACTTAAAATGTGAGAATCATGTGCGCACGTGCGCGCACACACACACACACACATATATATATATATAAATGAAAAAATTTTCTATAAATGCACATGTAGCTTTAGTAATAATATCTATCATTTTAAAATTGTAGGAAAATATTATCTCGGAATTGCAGGTTATGGTATTCGAAACGGGATAATATCTCTTTATTATGGTGTTCGATATCACTTAGTGGAATTTATTGATCACGAGCTTCAAAATGAATAATAATTATTTACCTTATGACATTGATCATTGGAATTACAATTGAAGAAGTATTTTCGTGCAGTAGATTCAAAACCATAATGGTCTTATAAGACATAAGTGAATGTAGTATTTGCATCTTATATCCTCTATAATCATATGACGGGAGTTGATCCTAATGATTTTATTATGAAGGAGTCAATTAGTTTTACAAGGGAATCTAGACAAAGAGCCACTAAGTTAGAAAAAACGAAAGAGAAGAAAATAAAGAGTGGCAACAAAAAGAGACGTGATGGCATCTGCTATGTGGAATGATTATAATGTGAAATATTTTAACTTGAGTTCTAAAATTGTATCACTTTCATTTTATGAATTTAATAATTTGTAATGACTTTGTTATCTCTCTTTATTTTCTTTTTATAACAGCAACTATATTGTGTTTGTCTTATATGATTTAGTTATTATTGGATTTATTATGTTTATTATATATGTTAAATTGTTTGCAAAAATAGCCAAAATAAGAAATGAAAAATATAAGATCAAACAATTTAGATGTTCCAAACTCATGTCTCATACTATGGTCCAAATCTTGGCTGAGGAGGCATTAAAAGAAAACAAGCCATCTTAAATATTTAAGTTAGAACCATTTACACGAGTTGCCTCAGTAATCAGGTAGAAATTTAGAGTTGAGTTTTTTAGATCATGTTGAAAATCATTTAAAGACTGTGAAAACAGAGTGGATAACTATAACAACACTTCAAGCCAATAGTGGATTTGAATGGGATGATAACTTGAAGATGACAAGTTTGTTAAATGAATAAGTTATGTTAAAATATATTTAAAACTTTTTATGCTAGGGGTTCTCTATTTTTAATAATAAAATTCATTTATAAAGTATTTGTTGTTAATTGAGAACTATTTTTTTTAATAGGCACATCATAATCATGAAAATATCTTATTAAGAAGATTGAGATGTATGAGGAGATGATATTTATTGTTACGAAAGATATTGCCACAAGAAACTTTGTTAAATTATTTGTTGACATGCAATTAGATGAGAATATTGAAGTGGACTCCAGTTTAAAGAAAATGAAGTTGAATTTTGAAGAAGGGAGTAAAGGGAAAGAGATATATTCATCTAACACATCCCAAAAAAGATCTTATTGAAAGGGGAGACGTGTTTTAGATGAAGGAGTTGATGAGCTAGCTTTAGAAGTGAAAGAGGTTGCATTGGCTATTAAAAGCGTTAATAAAAATCAACTTGTTGTCCTTGTTCTTTATGATGAAGTGATAACAAATGAAGGTTTTGATGAGCTCACTCTTGCTAGTGCATTTGACTACTTAGTATAAAATGAAATGCTTGCAAAAGTATTTATGGCTAAAAATGAAAACCTTAAGAAAATTTGGGTTCAAAATTTTATCAATCAATATGGAGGTGCTTCATTTTAAAGTGTGTTATATATAAAACTTATTAGCATGGCTGTGAAATGCTCATTATAATTAACTATTTTGAACATGTTATTGTAGATGCTATATAGTAGTAACTCTTTGATATCTCTTTTAAGATTTTTGAATATGTGTTTTTATTATTTTGGGACATGTATAATTATGGAGATTTTATGTTTTCTTTTGGACTTAGGTGACTAAGGAATTTTAGTATTTTACGAAAATCGATATGATTAATAAACTTTTATTATTATTATTATTATTATTATTATTATTATTATTTATTACAGGTTTGATTTCATATATATGTTAAATAAAAACTATAGTATTTTATTGCTTATTTAAATAAATAATTAAAATTGATTTTCAATAATATGCACCAAATATTGAAAAATAATTTTTGAGTGCTTTCCACTTTTACATCCAAACAACAGAAAATATTTTATTTTATCATAATTTATTTTCCATAGAAAATATTTTTCACAAACATATTATTTTCCATGAAATAAATGCAGCCTAAAAAAAGATAATTTTCCTTTTAACTAGCAAAATATTTTATATTGACCTACTTTTTTGAGTGCTTTATTAAAAGAAAAAAAAAAAAAAAGGTAAATGTCAAATAAAGTCTCAAAGTTTTTAATATTCTACTCATAAATTTTTTAACATTTAATTTTCACATTTATCAAATAAACCCTTAGGGCACCCCTAATAGTGCTGTTTGTTTTAAAAAATATATATTGTTCAATAGAAAGTATCTTACTTGATAAATAACAAAAAATTTTATATAACTTTAATAGACTTTTCATATTTTGCTATTTATTTTACTTTATCTCATTAACATTAATTATTTTAATTTTTAAACTTGTCTAATAAAAAAATAATAGTAAAACTATACTCCTTCCATTTTAAAAAAAGTAGCCATTAAAAAAATTAGTTTTGTTCATAAATAAGTGGCAATTTAGTAACCCAATAAAAAAATATAGTAAAATGACTAATTTATCCTTCTATTTCTCAAGTATGAAATATATTTTCCTAATTTATACTGCAATTAATATGGGTCTTTTTAACAATTTATGATAAAGTTATTACTACCTTCAAAATTATGATTTTTTCTTAATGGTTTTTTTTTCATAATAAAGGGAGTATATAATAAAACACATAGAAATTTGTGTTACATTAATTAAAATTAAAATAAAAGTGATATATGACTCTTTAGGTATAGAAAGTCAAATCAACTCTTTTTTTTATTTTTTTAAAGATAAAAAATCTGTAATATCATGAATTTTTTTTTAAGTTATAAATTTTGGAATATTGTGATAATGACAGAAAATATTTATTTTAATATGGTAACTTCTTCCAATTTATTATTATTATGATGTTGAATTTAAATTTAGTAAATTGTTTTTAATAAAATATTTTGGCAAACAATATTATTATTATTATTATTATTATTATTCTGATTATTATTATTATTATTATTATAATTATAACTGTTATATATATATATATATAGAGAGAGAGAGCGGGTAGCGGCTGAAGCAAAGCTAGAAAGAGAGAGAGAGAGAGAGAGAGAGAGAGAAAGAAAGGGAAGGAGATTCTGTTAGCCGTCCGACCACCGTCCACTCGCCGGAGTCCGACACGCGCCAGCTACAACGGTTCCTGGGGTGTTGATCAAGCTGTCCACCGAAGATCGCCGCCATCCGCCGTCTCCAGCCGCCGCACGCGCCGCCGCACCGTCCGCCGACAGAAACTTTCGAGCTAAATTTCAGCCAGTTCTGACGTCCGTTCAAGGTGATTTTGGTACCATCGGACTCCTCTTCCTCTAAGCTTTAATTTGGTATATAAATTACTAATTTTGGATAATGTGGAAATTGGTCGAATTTCGGTGATCGACCGGACTGCCGACATGGATTCCGGTGAACCAGGTGAAACAGATTATATTTTTAGATTCTTCGTGCTAAGGCGATTCCGCTAGTAGTAAGTTTGTGACGATCAGTCGACGTTCACGTTTTTCAGTGAGTTTACGGTGAGCATCGTTTTTCATAGTTTATGCGAGCTTGTGGCATATTAGTACGTTCTGTTTAGTAGTTAGGAGGTGTGTTATAAAGATTTGAGCATTTGGGGAAAGATCAGACGATCTAGATGGGAACTAAGTATTTTTCTGGTCATTATATTCATACTCTGATAATCTTATTTATTTTACCGTATAAATCGCTCTGGTGTGCCTCCGGCCGCTCCCAGCCACAGTCTGTGAACATTCCGTTTTGCTTCTCTGTACTGTGAGTGATACTTCTAATATACTTCCCTGTAAATCATGCATTGCATTGAATATATTTGTGAACATAACCAAATCCTGATCTTTATAACATGAAATGAATATATGTGCACGCTTACTTGTTATTTGTTTGTATTGGCTACTTGGATATTGTGCTGCATACTTCTTTGTGTATGTTGGATGGAACAGAATGATACAGAGACCACCTAGGATTTTGGAACATGATATAGTTATGATGAGTTTGAGAAGATGAGCTATTGACTGGTAGATGCTGACCGGGCCTGCTCATCGCCAAGGCCACTATCAGTTAGGTCAGGGTTGCGTGGTTCAGACCAGCGACGGCCGGGCCCCCTTGGATTGGATATAAGAGACAGATTATTGGATTAAGAGAGCCATTATATGAGAACCGGCTCCCTCAGTTTGATTTTAGTGTGGTTTCTGTGGACTGGATTCCATCCCTGTATGTTTTATTGTGATTGGATGTTGGGTGACATAATTGCATATCACGTATACATGTTAATATCTAGCTCACTAGGATTGTATATTAGTAGTATCATTCACTGAGTTGAAATGCTCACCCCTGTCTCCTTGTTATTTTTCAGGTTACAGGTTGAGCCTCTTGTTACCTTTATCACGTTGGTCTCTGTCTCCTTCCTTGACAGAGTACATATAATATGTTATTAATGTAATATTATGGTAGATTTCTGCAATTACAGTATTGGGGTTGGATATTATATCACTAAAGCTATTGGCTTATATTGTGGATAAACTCTCTGCCGATAATATTTATGATATTGATTACTATTATTGTAAATAGTTATGGCACTGTTATGAAAATCTTTTATTGTGATATGATGATTATTGAATAACCTGTCGGCAGATGGAGTAGCAAGGGAATTCATTTGAAATATTTTAATATTATATGTGGTACATCCCCTCTTTTTCTTTTGGGAGTTACTGTTCAGGCTGACTGTAGACACTGGTAGCCTTACGCTTTCCCGTGCCCCAGTGCCGGTCACGTGCCTCGAATTTGGGTCGTGACAAAATCTATTCAGAGTTTTAATTTTTGAAATAACTCTTTATGAAAAAGAGTTTGACATATATAAATATATGGTTATAAATGAGCCGAGTTTTAGCTTGCGTGGTAGGCTTGGTTTTTTTTTTTGTACTCGAGTTCGAGTTTGAACTAAAGTTTGGATTCGAATTTAAAAATCATGTTCAAGATTAGCTCATTTAGAGCTTGAGTTTGAAAATCGTACTCAAACTAACATAAAAAGCAAAAACATCCAATTAGTAAAAAAAACAATCTAATCATAAAATTAAGCATTACATATTTTATAAAAAATAGGAGTATGTGCATTTAATCAATTGAATTATCAAAAAGATTATAGGAGTGTTAAAATATATTTTTTGAAGTACCAAAATTATTATTATTATTATTATTGTAACATAAACTCTTTTTTTTTTTTTAAATTAAACTTCTTAGCTATTTGTTGAAAATATAAAATATAATATTAGTGAAACTAATTGTATGCATGTATCTTTATTAATTTCATAATTATAAAACATAAATCATAAGTGTGTGTATATATATATATATTAAAACATTATAAATGAGTCTATTAATCGAGCTGTTCACTGGTCTAATTGAATCGAGCTGTTTACTAATCTAATTAAATTAAGATTACGCAAAATTAAACTCTATTCGATTATTAATTAACTATTGAATTAAGGCTTAAGTTTGGTTCAATTATAAAACGGCTGAATATAAATTAATTTTTATCAAATAAAATACTAAAGTGTTCATTAACGGTTTAACTCATTTACCGCTCTATATAAACAGCACATTGGGTTGCTTTAACTTAGATGCAGGAATGACGAGTAAATTGCAATTGAATTTCACATTTATCCCCTAAAATAAAAAAAAGGGCATTAGGGCAAAATAGTCATAAGACGGTGTACCCTCAGTCCTTTCCAGTCGCATCCGCTTTACCAGAGAAGCTACAGAGAGTTGAAGTATCGATAGAGAGAGGCCATAGCCATACACAGCCATAAACTAGTACAATATTAGCTAATAATACTCAATAAATGGCTTAATCTCCAAATTCTTTTTCAGTTTACACAATTACGCCTCTCTCAGTCTCTCTCTCTTTTATCGCACAATCTTTCTTAATTCACGTCCTCTTTCATCAAAACCCTAAAAAATGTCGGGGGGGTTTTTCCGGGTAAGTGTCTTTTCCTATGAGAAATTCTCGTTTTCTTATTAGATCTAGATTCAAGTTTTTAATTTCTAGATCTCGATTTCGAATTGTGTATTTTTAGGGTACTTCTGCCGATCAAGACACTCGTTTCTCGAACAAGCAAGCTAAGTTGTTGAAATCGCAGAAGTTTGCTCCTGAATTGGAACATCTGGTTTGTTTTTTGTAGTTCTTATTGGTTTTTTATTTGAAATTTGAACCGGGTTCTGTTAAAAACTGAGGAGAGCTTCTTTGGGTAGTCTTATTTGTTAGTATAAATTGTGTTTGTGCGCTTATTAGGTGGATATGAGGAAAGTGAAGATGGATGTTATTAGACCATGGATTGCTACTAGGGTGACAGAGCTTCTTGGGTTTGAAGATGAAGTTCTTATCAACTTTATTTATGGTCTCCTTGATGCAAAGGTATTGAACTTCGACATTTAACTTTGGTGTTTTCCTGGTCTTTTTGTTTTCTCTGGTCTTTACTAATATAGTTGTACGTATACTTGCCTTTAGGAATTGACTTAATTTGCATAGCAAACCATATAACTTTCCGATTTCAGCTGAGCACAGGAATGATGTTCTAGTCTTGGTGTTCTATTTCAGGAACTTGCTTAGGTTTTGGCACTTTTTAAGTTCATCGCATGGTCCAGTTCTGTTTTTAAGTGTGGTTTGTTTTCAATTCTCACGCAGGAAGTGAATGGGAAGGAGGTGCAAATATCACTTACAGGGTTTATGGAGAAAAACACTGGAAAGTTTATGAAAGAGCTCTGGACGCTTCTTCTCAGTGCGCAGAAAAATGAAAGTGGTGTTCCTCAGCAGTTCTTGGACGCCAAAGAAGAGGAAACCCGAAAGAAGCAGGTTTGAAATATTTTGAAGTCATGATATAGCTCTTAGTAGTACTGGGAGTGCTCTTTTCTAACAATGATAGAACGTGGTTTGCAGGCTGAGGTGGATAGGATAACAAATGAAATTCAGAAGAAGAAAGAGAAGGAGAGTAAAGAGCATGAGCTTCAGAGATTGAAGAAGATGGTAATACTAACTCATTCATGCCGGAATTAGATTGGCTAGAGTTGTGTTTTTGGTTTTAACTTAGTTTGTGTTTTCATGGCATTCAGCTAGCTTCTGCAATTATTTGGGTTCATGTCCTTTACCTCAAACTACTGTAGGACGGTGGGGCTGAAACAAAGGCCAATGTTGCTGCTGTGGATCCAGCTTCAAAGCATGTGCTAAAGGCTTCAACTGGTGATCTTGAAGATGAGAGAGTAACTGAAAAGAGGAATGGCATGCGAGGAAGGAACAGGTTAGGTTTTCTCCTTTTGGATTTATTGTAGCACTGCCTACTGTTCCCATTTTTCCTAATTGACTAATTCAAAACCTGAAAGGCTTCTTTAATAGGTTTGTAGGCTGATATCTGTAGAAGGGGGCATAAGGTGGTTAAGAAACATGTTAAATATGTGATCATATTATCTATTGAACATGTAGCATAAACTTTGTCTATGATCAACAATGCTGCAACTACGAATGCTTCTGCATGACAATATAGAAAACAAGGATGTTATGCTCTTATGCTTGCTTGGAGTTATGCATATGTTTTTGGTTAGGAATGCAAGCTTTATTTATGTTGATATTAACATTCATCATGGTAGAATTTCAGTGTTTTATCCTTTATGGAACAATGGATTATGGATCTGGATTTTCTCCCATCTGTGAGCAATCGCCTGATTTTCTTTTAGTTAAATTTGAGATCAGTCCATAAATTTGAATTGGTTTAGGTTCATGGTAGTCTTTTAACAATTTAGTTGACTGTTTCCTCAGCTACAGCTGCTCCATATCCAAATTGGGGCAGCCGGTATTGCTACATTCTACAGGACCATAGTCCTGCTTTGCTTCACCCTAAACTGCCCTTGGATTGGTATCCCTACATCAACTGTAGTGCTCTGATTCTGTTAAACCTGTGCAACCTGCCCTTAAAAAAAAAAAAAAATTGAAAACACTTGATCTGCGTTGGTTATTATGAATTGTTTTTAAAAAATAGAGTAAGCTCCATTGGATTGAAATTTATCTTGTCAGTACTTCTTGTGTTGACATTTACTTCTTGGGATGTAGGAAATGTTTTTTCATTTTCACCTAATGATAAAAGCCTTGCAGGTCTTCTAGATCTCCCCATTCAGTTGATCGTTCATCATCATCTCCAAGGTAATTATTCTTGTATTAATAAAGGTTGGTTGTACCTTTTGGGTTATGTCTGAACATGCTTGGTTACTATATTTTGGGTGTCTTCTGCAGAGGCTCACCTTCTCGGAACAGCAGGTCATTTTCAAATTCAAGAAGTCTTTCAGGGTGTGTCATATATGCTCAAATAGTGATATCCAATTCTTATCATTCATTTTTTTTGGTTTGCAGTTTACATTTTTTACCTATTTTTTTATTATAGTACTGGGGTTGTACATTAAATTACCTGTGATCATTTAGCAAATTAGATAGAAAACTTTCTACACATCAGTGGGGGATTGTAGGAATGACTTGTACATTTATGAATTATTTGTTTATTTTTTAAACTGTAGCATCTTATGCAGTTTATATCTATCTCAGTGATAGACACAAGTCAAGGAGTCTGTCAAGATCACCAGAAGCACGAAGGCAATCCATTTCTTCTGATAGGGTGTACCACTCACCAGAAAAAAGATCTACGCCTCGTTGGAGGTATTCTCGTGGCTCCATTTCTCCCATGAGGAGATCATTGTATTTGAGGCGAAGATCTAGATCATCTTCCCGTCGCAGATCACCATCTCCAGTACGGCATAGACTGCGTTCTCCATATCGACGCAGATCACCTACACCAATTCGCCGTAGATCACCTTCACCTATTCGACGCCGTAGATCGCCTTCACCTGTTCGACGCCGTAGATCACCTTCTATTCGACGCCGTAGATCTCCATCGCCCCTTCGACGCCGAAGATCACCCTCGCCTTTTAGGCGCCGATCACCACCTGTGAGGCGCAGATCGCCCTCGCCGATACGGCACAGATCGCCCTCGCCAGTACGGCGCAGATCGCCCTCACCAGTACGGCGCAGATCACCATCACTGGTACGGCGCAGATCACCATCACCTGTACGGCGCAGATCTCCCTCGCCTGTACGGCGCAGATCTCCCCCTATACGGCACAGATCACCCTCTCCGTACCGCCGAAGGTATCAAAGATTGCCATCAACTCCTCGTCGGCATTCTTCATCTCCAAGGCATAGGTCACCAGTTCCTGCCCGCAGGAGATCACCAGTTCCTACACATAGGAGGTCTCCTTCACCTTATGGATCAAGTTCTCTTTCTCCAGTCCACCATAGGTCCCTTTCACCTGTAAGGAGATCTTCAAACGAACGTAGGAGGTCACCGGTGCATTCTCCTGGGGAAAGAGTTAGGTATGTTAATAACCCTGGTGGGAACTTCCTCTTACCTAGTTTTATTTACATTTGGGACCTAGAACAGTGACAGTTTTTTGTTGCAAAATTGGTGTTACAGTATGCAGGATAAATCATCTCCTGTGCCACTTCGACCCTCTAATTCTTTGAGATCGCCACAAAGAGATGCTAAGGATCGGAAGGATTTGCGTGATAAATTTTCATCTCTGTCTCCTTCACCAGTGAGGTCTCCAGTTCAGTCAGAATCTCCACTGCTTACAAGGACTCGGAATTCTAGTGAGGGCAGGAGGTACTTATAATTTAAGTCAATGCTTTAGCTTCTATAATCTTATTTTATTCACTATTTGAATGTTCAAAATATGTATGTTTACACATTTTGAGCTGATACTGAAGGTCATCAAGTCCTTATGAGAGCCCTGTTAGGCAAAGAAGAGGGAGAAGAAATAGGTAAGATTGAAGGTGCTTTAATAGTTCATTCAATACATAGACATCTGATGTTTTCCATGATCTTTGATTACTTGTTGGTATATGATCTCATTTTGGCTGCTATTGTAGCTCTTCAAGTCCATCTGCAAGCCCTGTGAGGCAAATAAGGGGGAAAATTACACATGATGAAAGCTTAAGCCCTCCACAGAAGCCGAGGGAGCAGAAATCTCATCGAAGAAGTCCTGAATCTAGCAAAGAGGAAGAAGATACTGATCTTGCTCGGTTAGAATTGAATTTGGCAATTTCTGATGATTCTTAAAATTGTTTTGGTCCTTATTTGTGAGTCAATTGTTCTGCCTTTCTTTTTTTTTTTTTTTAAAATCTGTTTTCATTTTTTTTTTCCGTTCTATGGGAGAGCAGAGATTATAAATCCAGGTCTTCACTTAAGCGATCTATGCATTCATCCATCACCAATAAGCAGAAAGGTTCTCCAGTCAAGGTCCATTCAAAGGTTGAGTACACTCCTGAAAGAGTTGTAGGTCGTCGGGATACTGAATCTAGGAGCCGTCTTGATATTATGGAATCAAGGATGAAAGACCAGGAAATAAAGAGGTATAATTTTCTTTTCTAGGTTCACATCTTTCCTGCTTGTATTATCAATTGGTGTGTATACATTACCTGACAGAATTTACATTGCAACATGTTTCTGACAGCGAGAAGGGTTCTCGAAAGGGGGCTTATCCTGAGACTCCTGAGCGGGAGGGGCACAAGGACCATTTGCTGGGGGGGAGAGAACAAATATCTCATGCAGGAGAGGGCCAAAAATCTGATGAGAAAAAGCGTTCTCGTACAAACATTGTTAAGGACAGTGAGAGACGCCATAAATCAGAAACTACACAAATGTTGATTGAAAAAGCTGATCACAGTAATGGTGGCGGTGCATTTGATTCTGGTTCTGAGGAAAGTGAAAAGCACAAAACTGAGAATAAGGAAAAGCGAAAGCATAAGAGATCGCATAGGGAAGAAGTGGCTTCAGATGATGATTATAGCTATGATTCAGAAATTGAGGAAAGGAAAGAGGCCAAGAGGAGGAGGAAGGAAGAAAAGAAACTTCGCAAGGAGGAAAAGCGTCGACGGCGTGAGGAAAGGCGTCGCAGAAAGGAAGAACGGCGTGCAGAGAAGCTCAAATTGAAAGATCTAAGTGATACTGATGATGAACATGCAGGGAGGAGGGATTCTCATCCAAGTGACAGTGAAGATGCACATTCTGAGCAGAAGAAACTGGAGATTGAGTTGAGGAAGAAGGCTCTCGAATCACTTAAAGCAAAGAAGGGCATTAGCCGCTAAACTGTTGCCTGCAATGATGTTATCATTTTATTTTGTTAAGTTGTTCTTTACATATTTGCTAGGAACTTTTGTTTTGAATGGGAGTAGTTTTATATTGGTAACTATTTAATGTAGTCTGTTTACTGCTGGCAGCTGAAATGGATAAATGAGGATTTCCTGAGCTATTCTCATGAGTGCAACTTTATGCAGATCTTGCTGCTAGATTTTCTGGTAATAATTGTTTTCCCTTAGTTGGGAATCTTATTTTCATTATTTTTGAAATTTTGAAAACAACTATTAACAGGGATGCGTGAATGGTGAAGCGTCTTATTGCCTTGGTGATGCTTGCTTTTTGTAATTTGTCTATATAATTATTGCATTTGTTAATGTAACATGTCTTATTAGCTTCTGTGTAGCAATATGTGAGTTTCAATAATATGAGAACCAGGTCTGTAATATTAACTGAGCTGTGTTTCTCGCTGCAAAAAGTAACCCTACAGGTCTAGTCAGTTTAACTAATATGTGGTTGTACTAAAATTGGCTTTCTGGTCCAATTGGTAGATGAAATTATTGTCAACTAGATGACTTGCTTGAGCAGACAATGTGCAGATCTTCATTTTGAACGTCAATTCAGGTGAAGTGTTTTCATTCTTTATTGTCTCCTTTACAGTAACTGTCTATTGGTGAACCTGCTTGGTTTTTGGTGGGTAGTTTCTCACTTTGTTTTGGTTTAACTTCTGTATGTTTGGCAGCTTGAGGGTTGTTCCTGGGACTTTGTTTTCTAAATTCTCCATGGTGCTATTGTTCTGGCGCTCATCTTATCCTGATATCTGCAGAGTTTATTTGATGGCATTCTCATGTTTGTATGCTGCAAATGCAATATTTATATCTCTATGAGATTGTATGGTTGTTACCTCTTGCAATTTAAGGTGGTGATCACCAACTTTTGGATGAGCTATTGGATTTGACTATCTTTGGTGCATGGAAATATTTTATTTAAGATAGATTGGTTACATAGTGCTATCTAATCTTTTTTTTTTTTTTTTTTAAATTTTTTATTGCTAGCTATAAATGTTAGAAGTATCATAATTTATGGCTATAGACCAACATATGGGTGTTAGGTTTTAGGCTTAGCTTGCTGAACATTATTTTCAGTGGCATTGCCTTCTTTCTCTCTCTTTTCGGGTGAGGTCATTAATGGTTTGTGATTAATGTGCAATAATGTACTTCAGCGCCATAAAATTTCTTGTAATGATAGAATTGAGACTGATTTATGGGATTTGGTTGGGTAATGCTAGGTTTTATTAAAGGTGCCGTATGAATGAAATGTTGATAGTGCTCTTGTTATAGCTTATTCATGTGCACTGGTGTTGACTTTTGGAATCTTTTGCTTGCCGTTTTGTGGTGGTTTTAAAGCCATTTTAATTGCTAGTTGTTGAAGATTTTTGTTCATGGGATTTTAAATTTTGGTTTCTTTTCACTTTTGCCCAGAAGAGGGGTATTTGTTTCAGATCTCTGTATTTTGGTAAACATTCTGTCAGGCAATACTCAACAGTACGAGGGCTAGGTTCAAACTGATTTGTTTTACCTGATATATACTCTAGAATCACAAAAAATGAATTAAGCTAGTTTTATCTTATTTTGAATGGTATTACTTGTTAAATTGGTGGTATGCTTGCTGACACCCACAACTTATGCTCAGGCAAAATTTCCATTTTTATTTTGGCTTGTAAGCTAGTTTTATCTTATTTTGAATGGTATTTATTAAATTGGTGGTATACCTGCTGATACTGGCAACTTATGCTGTGGCAAAAATTTCCATTTTTATTTTGTCTCGTAATATGTTTACATGTTAGTTGGGCCTCTTTGCATGACTTTGTATGCCTGTGCTCATGGTTCTTGGTTTTTAGCATGGTCTTCAATCAACGTTAGGGTGTAATATGCAATCTTACCTCGGAGAATTGTAAGAATTTTAGTGACCATATTAATTCTGTTTGATTCTAAATTCGGCAACAGTTTTCTGCTCGTACATAAAACACTTCGGTGTTTAGTATTAGCAGTCTTGAAATTTAAGTTATTCCTAAATGTAGCAGATGATTTTCTATGATCTTTGATGGATTTTGCTTGGGTTTTGTTTTATAGTATGCCTGTATGAACATAATTTCTAGCACCCTTTACCTATTCGTGGTTCTCAGATGATTGCTAACTTTCTGAATTGGTGGTTTGATTACTGAGATCTCGGGTTGCTTTGGGCATTAGCAGCTCAATGATTTAGGTTTGAGGATGCAACGATTTTGAGATTTGGGCGTTCCATAAAAATTTGACACGAGTATCCTTAATCTTTAAAATAACACAAATTTTTAGATATAAAATTATAAAATTTGATCATATTTTATATTGGGTTTTTTTTTTTAATTTTAGAAGAAAATTTTCTTTAGTATTTATATATACTATTTTGATAAAAATTATACCGCGAAAAAATTTTCTGGCTCTGTCGTTGCTGTTGAGAAAAACATTTTGTTGAAAACTTAGATCATTAAAATTTGTTTTTAAAATGAATTTCATATGCTGTAATAATAGAAGTGTCAAATAAGTTAAATAGTATTCCAAATATGTTTGTTTTTTTTCCTTTTTTTCGAGTAAAACAATTTCAACTAAAATCTCAAATAGACCTAAGTCTGCTGCCGTTCTCTTAAGATTGTTGTTACTGTGGCAGTGGGATCCAATAGCATTTTGAGTGAACACCATTTTTCAATGATGTTAAAGCCAAAATTAGTTTCTGATAACAACAGTGCAGTCTATGTGGCTAAAGAGAAACCAACAATTATCATGATTAATAGAAAGCTTATTCAAGATTTGAAGAAAAAAAAGTGATCCAAAATTGAGTACATCTACATCAATCAACATTCATTTATGTCATCGTCAAGGAGGTTCAAGCACTAAATTACGCTCTGCAAAATGTCTGGTGCGCAACTCTCTTAAGTAGATAACCTATGGATACGTGGCTATTTCCCATTTGCTACCTGTCCCTTGCCTCCACATCTAGATAATATCCATAACAAAAATTGCTGCGATTGCCATTGCCCAAAGGCAGCAATAGCAAGACAAATGGGTTTAGTGTGATAGCTGAAAGAATATCAAAGCAACAGAGACTTGGTGGGGGGAGAGAGAGAGTCACCATTTTTAGAAACTTCTCCTTTGCCCCTTCTTTCATGGCTTCAACTCTCACCTCCAATTCATTTCTCTTAACCCCCAGACCACATTCAAGACTCAGAGTCTTTGCCAAAAGAGCTGGACCCTTCTCTCCATTTCAGCTTGGCAAACCTAAAGATGACGCTGCTTCATCAGAAGGGAACCAATCTGATGGTTCAGGAAATTCAAATCCTTTTAATTTCAACTTTGGAAAGGCACCTGATATCAAGTCTTTGATACCTGTTGTGAGTAAACCAGCTTCAGGATTGTCATTTCCTAGAAGAAAGGATCCAGGAACTGTGTTTGTGGCTGGTGCTACTGGTCAGGCAGGTATTCGGATTGCACAAACATTGTTGCGCGAAGGTTTCAGTGTTAGAGCTGGAGTTCCTGAGCTTGAAGCTGCTCAGGAGTTGGCTCGTTTCGCTGCGGAGTATAAGGTTAGTCACTTTAACAACTAGTCACATTGTTTTTCAATCTGTATTTGACATAACTCTTGGAAGAACAAAGAAGGCGTTTCCATTTTGGTTAAAGGGAAAATGTCATATATAGTTGTGTTTGGTTGATAATTATACTCAACTCAACTCAATCAAGCTTTAATCTCAAAATTAATTAGTATTGACTATATGCATTATTTATTTTGACTCTAAATAATTTTGGACGTCGTCTAATGATAAATATAATATTTTTACATCATACTTTAAATTAAATAATATCGTATTCCTCTTCTCCAAGTTAGTTTATACTTATCATTTTCTTTCCTTTTCTCCTCTGTCACGATATGCTTAATCTTTCTAACCGAAACATTTCTAGATCTCCGCTTTATAAGTCCAAACTATCTCAATCTTTATTCTCTCATCTTGTCTTCAATCAATGCATTATCTCTAATATTTTTATTACGTATTTTATCCATTTTAATTTGGTCGCACATCCATCTTAACATTCTCATCTCAATAAACACTCGTCATCGAATAAGTTGTCTTTTCATTGTCCAACATTCATTATCATATTACATAGTCGATAGAATAGCCATACAATAGAATTTAGTTGACGATTATGATTATAAAAGTTGAATGAAAATGCAATTAAGTTACATGAAGTGAATAAACTATTATAGAATATTAACAATGTGATTACATGAAGGGAATCAATATGAAATATAAATGGATATGCATAGCACAGATCATACTTCTTATCAGTGGCAAGGGGAGGCTTGGCCCTACAAAACTTTAAAATTTTACTTATATATTTTAGATATTTTTCAATTTAGCCTCAAATTTTTAAAAATTGCCCTACATATTTTAGATATTTTCAGTTTGCCCCCCAAACTTAAAAAATTTTTCAATTTTTCCTATAGTCTTTTTAAAATTTTCCCCACAATTTTATTTTATTTTTTTCATTTTTGGGTTATCAACTTTCAAAATTTTTAAAATTTTATCTATGTATTCTAAATTTTCATTTTAGTCCGTTTTTTTTTTTTTTTTTGGCCTTCCTCTTTTGAATTTCTGGCTCCGCCCTTTGCTTCTTATAGAATATTTCTTGCTGCTAAATGGATTTGCATGTCACAGATCATATCGAAAGAAGAGTCAAGACGACTCAATGCTGTTCAATCCTCTTTCAAAGATGCAGAATCAATTGCCAAAGCAATTGGTAATGCAAGCAAAGTTGTGGTCACAATTGGTCCAACAGAGAATGGTCCTACCTCTGAGGTCTCTACATCTGATGCCTTGCAAGTAATCCAAGCTGCTCAGCTATCAGGAGTTGGTCATGTTGCAATAATCTACGACTCGAACGCTGCAAGCTCTTCGACTTACAATGTTCTAGATGGCTTCACATCATTCTTTAACAACTTGTTTTCGCAATCTCAGCCATTGAGCATAACTGAGTTCCTGCAGAAAGTAATCCAAACGGATGTTAGCTATACTTTCATCAAGACAAGTTTGACAGAAGATTTTTTGCCAGAACGATCTTATAATGTCGTTGTGTCAGCTGAAGGAAGCACCGGTTCAAACGACTACAAAGTAATGTAATGTATGCAATTATTTCTGTTTCATTAATTTATTTGAACTCTTTTCTTTTTCTTGTTGCATATATATATATATATCTTTTGCTTTTCTTTGTGTTCCTTATTTTTCTTTGTGCTTTGAATTATCCTTTTTAGGTAGCAAAATCTCGGATAGCATCACTAGTGGCAGATGTTTTCTCAAATACAGCAGTTGCAGAAAACAAGGTACAATTATTTTGCAGGGCTAAGACGTTTTAATTTTTACCGTTTGCGAAATGACTTGACATTTGTGGTTGGCTTATATTTGGATTCTAAAATAGGTAGTGGAGGTTTTTTCTAATCCATCAGCACCTTCAAAGTCTGTGAATGAGCTTTTCAGGTAAATTGTGGTTACGATTATTTTCTTTAGAGTTTGTTTGAACTTTTGTTGAGAAAATAAAATGCTGCAAATTTTGGGAGATCCCTAAAGTTTGTTTGTAAGGTAAATTTATATATTGGAAAAGCAGTTTCAACCTCAATGTGAAATAAGCTCTTAGCAGTGGATTGCAACTTATTGTATTGCACAAAATAATAATTTTTACTAATCTTGTTAATGATGATTACGTTTAGTGCCATACCTGAAGATGGAAGGAGAAAAGTTTATGCAGAAACTATTGCTAAGGCAAAAGCTGAGGAAGAAGCAAAGGCAGCTGCTGAGAAAGCTCAAGAAGCAGCCAATGAAGCAAAGAAGCTCGAAGAAGAAGTGAAAAAGCTTTCAGAACAAGGAGCTAGAGCAGCTACTCTGGCTGCAGAAGCCCAAGAAAAGGCAGAGGCTGCAGGAACTTCAATGGAAAACCTGTTAAGTAGAGCGAAAGACATCAGTGCAGGCTTATCTTGGGAGAAACTTAGTACTCAGTTATCAACTGCAGTTCAAACAACAAATGGAAAATCGAATGTTCAGATTGCTACCGTGAGGGGACAAGCAAAGGCTCGTTCTCTCCCTAGCCAGAAAGCTGCTGTAAAACGACCTATGCCAAAATTTCCATCCTTGAAACCAAAAGAGGAACCTAAGCCAAAAGCAAAGGCTAAAGAGACAGAGTCAAAGACAGAAGTCAAGAAACTGTTTGGTGGCCTGTTTCAGCAAGAAACTATATATATTGATGATGATTGAGGTATATCTAATAATTTGTTCTGTAACCCATATCTTGTCTTTTGAGCTACTCTGATGCAGAGATGTCATTTAAAGTTTGTAATGATGATGTAGTCTAAACCAAAAATGCGTATTGTTTTCTAAGGCTTTCTGATCATTTTCTCTGTGACATAATAATAAAAAATTTCTTCAGTTTTCATTAATGCATGGCTGCAAGCTTTTCATTCTTTCCTATTAGTACTTCATCTCGAGAATAATGGACTTGCAGGTACATGCAATTCACTTGTGCATTATCAATTCAATGATGTAGGTTTTAAGATATAATATTAATTAACTTTGTACATATAGTGGAAGCTTCTACCACTCTTATTTCTTTTTCTTTTCTTTTTTTTTTTTAACATTCTTTTCCCTTTCATATTTTATTAATAATTTTTAAATTTTTTTACTGAAAATTTATTCTTCCACTTTTTTTTTTTGTCTTTTTTACTTTTTTTTTATTATTTGCCTTTTCATTTTTTAATAATTTTTTATTTTTTTACTTAAAATTCTTCTACTCTTTTTTTTTTTTCCTTTCTTTTCCATTCTTCTACTCTTTTTTTTCCTTTCTTTTCCTTTTCCTTTTATTAATAATTTTTTTACTTAAAATTATTCCACTCTTTTTTATTTTTTTTACTTAAATTTTTTACTTTTTTTAATCCTTTTCCTTTTTATTTTATTAATAATTTTTTATTCAATAAAACACAAAACTAAAAGTTTGTCTCATAAAACTGCCCTCAATTATATTATACCAAATTATGTCTTAATATACTCCCTCTTGACTTTAATATTTTTTAGATAAAATTAAATATTCATTAATTGGCGAAATAAAACAATACAAAATTATTAAATTTTGTAATATTATAATTTCTCAAAATTAATATCCGAACAAATAAAAAATATAAATATAATGATACCAACAATTTTGATTTGAAAGATTGGATCATACTCTTCTGATTGTTTTTTTAGCGAATTCAATTTGAATACTGACAAACACATTTTCAACTCAAAAAGAAGACTTGCAATTTCGATTGCAATATCAACCAAATAATAAACCAATAGAAAAAAAAAAGAAAAAGATCCCTCATAAAGAAATAAAGAAATTAACAAATAAATAAATCACAAAAAGAGAATAAATATAAAAGTAAATAAGATCTATTAAAAAAATAAGTTTGAATATTATTGAATAATAAAATTATAAATAGAACGAAAATAAAGGAGAATGGTCAAAAAAGTTTTTTTTTTCTTAAATGAGTTTCTCACTCTAAAATCTAGAGGAAAAAAAAAAGAAAAAGAAAAAAGAGAGAGCTTCCATCTTTACTTTAATATTTAAGACATAAGGTAAAAGTAATATTCTCACTTTTTATTTTTTATTTTTTTCTATCGTTCAAATTTTATTTATAAATTCCTCAACTTTCTCAGTTTTATCTCTCTAACACAACGTATCATCTTGATTTAAGATTCAAAAAGATTCTCATGGAACCTACATGCCACAAATACTTATCACTCATTTCATCATTTTGTGCATTTTTCTTTGTATTGCAATAAATTAATATCAATTTTTTTTATTAATTTTTACATATTTATTTAAATATATTTGTTTACACCAATTCATGAAGTCCGTTAGCCCAAGTTGAGCCTATTAATGACGTCCATTGGCATTTAAAGCTCAAGTTCCGAAACAATCCGTAACGCTAGTTGTTAACAGCTAGCAATAGTTAGGGTTTTGGAGATTTATTGTTCCCTATAAATATCTCTTTACAAATGTTAGTGAGATCATCACAAACTCTAATATTTCACACAATTTCTCCAAAAATTAATTTTCTGATGATCTTCAAATTGACAGTTGGCTCGGCCTATATACTATAATCTTTGTTGATTGACAGTTCACTGAAACCTATATATCAGACTCTGCTCAAATTGATTGATGGCGTCGGATTCCTATATATTAGTCTTTTTAGGTTACTTTCCTTACACAAATCTCTAAATCTAACGTTGACGGTATGTTTGTGACTTAAATAAGACAATTTTGGGGTTTATTTGCTGATTAACTAATATATATATATATATATATATATATATGTGTGTGTGTGTGTGTATTAAAATACAAAAATATCAAAAAATAGTAGTTTTAATCTTGGAGAACTATCAAAATACCAAAAATAATTGTTTGTTATTTGTAAATCCCAGAAAAATACCAAGAACAATTGCTATAAATAGTTTATTTCCAGGCTTTATTAGTAGTATAACGAGAATCCTTTATGTTAAACAATCAAAGGATATTTTATTACATCACCCAAATACTTTTTGCAGTAAACAATGTCATTACGCACCAAATTTCATTTTCCTTTTTCGATTATTAAAGCCACCGTTATCCCTTTAATCTGATTCACAATTGAAATCCATTATTCGGTGTCTGTGTTACTAAAACAAATGGCAAAGTAATTATTTGTCACCAATATAAAAAACAATTAATAAAATTTGTATATAAAAGAGTAGAGAGTCAACTTGAAAGATAGCGACACCTGAAAAAACAATGACAACATGGATAACAACGACACCAACAGAACAAACGATTACCTAACGACAAAAATAACCAATGATTAACTGGCAAATGATAATAACAAGAAAATAAAAAAAAAAGCCAAAACAGCTTTATTGCATTCTCACAAGGACTAAGGAATTGGTCTCTCTCACACTCACACTCACACATACGGTTATACACTTATAATTCAGTTGCGTATCCTTGGGGTAGGGGCGCAGATTGTCCACCAACATTTTTTAAAAACTCTTAGTATATATTATATATTACTAAGAAATTTGTTTATATGTTAGTAGGAAATTTCAACAAGTACTATTGTTCGCCCTCTAATAAATAATAGGTTTTGTTATCCATTTCATGAAATTTCATAAGTCTTCTTTTATAGAAGGTTTTAAGGAGTCTTATTTTATAAAAATAATATTATATTTTCTTAAGTCTGCAGTGGTAATTTACTAGTAATTATAGTATAATTGCAATCAACTGATGTGAAAAATAAATCTCAGAATGTGTATGAAATTTTGAATATGACAATGTTGAGTTTGCAGCAATGAAAGAAAACTCATCTCACTTTATAAAGAGTTCAGTATCAATATTTGCAAATAAATGTAGTTCTCTCTCATTGGGAAAAACTAGATTTTGGCTAAATGAAAGCCAATGTTGATGTTGCTATCTTATAAAAATCAAACAAGATAGGTATGAGTTATGTAGTTAGGAATTTTGAGGGTTATTTGCTGAGTGTTTGCGTGAAATCATGGACTATTAATAGTTAATAAACTCTAAAAGTGTGTTTAATAAACCGTAATAGAATGTAATTAAATGTAATTAAATAAATTTCTAATATTAAGTTATACTAAAAATTAATTTAATTACATTATATTACATGTCATTCGGAATTAAAGAAATAAATTTCTAATTTTCATTAAATTTGTAGCAATTGATTTTATGCTAGAACTTAAGAGTCGGAGCTCTGCTTCCTCTATGTTTTTGGATGTTCTAGTTTTTAATATCCATTAATAATATTATCTTATTTTCAAAAAAAAAAAATCCAAGTTAATATAAAACAAGATTATTCATCTTGCCCTGGCCTGCTACGATCTAGTTAAACATGACCCCTCCTATTATGTAATAATAAAATGTATATAATCCATCAAGTACTGCATATACTAGACATTTAGCTGGGCAGTGAATTTTTGAGAAAATAATTTATTTTTGGTGTTTGGTTGCAATTGAGAATCAGTGTAAGGAATATATTTTCATACTTAATTATAACATTTTGAAAAATAAACATTGATAATTTCCTTTCTATTTACAATTAAATATAAAATCAAATTATACATATATAAAACTGTGAATTGTAGTTGTGGAGTAATGTGCATATGATAAAGATTTTCTTTTCTTTTTTTCTTTTTAACTATTAAGAGGGAAATTTGAAATTGAACTTAATCTTTTAACTAAATTGTATATGTACTTGTCGTTAGATAATGTTTCCGTACTTTTAATACAAAATTAAAAAATAATTATATTATGGTAATTTAATTTGCTCACTACAAATAGTAGTTTTAAGAACTTCCTAAATATATACACTGAAAAAAGAAAAGGAACTTCCTGAAGAACAGTGTGAGCAATTTGGTTTCTCATAAAAATTTGATATGAGAAAAGTCATTTGTTTTATTTTGGAAAAAATCCATTCAACAGCCTCTAAGATCTACACAATTTGTCTATATAAAATGCTAAATTTAATGCCACTATTTGCAACACTTTTTTATTATCTTACATCATCTCCAAAGCATATCTAAGCCAAAAACATATATATATATATATATATATGACGTGAGATTTATTGTTCAATTATAGCAAATAACTCTAATGAAAATAAACACAAACACAATCTCCAAAGCCTATTGATCCAGGCAAAAATGTAAGTGTCAGAGAGAGGAAAATCACAGTGCAGAAAAAAAAAAAAACTGCTTAACTAATAATCACTGTTCAGAAGTCCCATTTAATAGGAAATTCAATTCCTTGGGTGATGATTCACTGTATGTAGATTCCAAGTGTACCAATTAATAACCCTGGAAATTAATCAGTAAGCTCTGATTTCAAGTACTTGTTTTGATTTCCCTCTCAGTTCTCACCACCATTGATTAGTGCAACAATTAATTACAGAAAAACAAATCCATTAGTTTGGACAAATGTCTACAAAATCATTCTTTTTCTTTTCTTTGTTTTTCTTTTTAAATTTTATTGCAGTATATATCATGGGTACTCAAGAATATTAATGAGAATGATTAATTAAGGTACTTGTAAAAATTGCATTGCTCATCATATATATATATATATATATATATATGAAGATGAATCTGTTTAATAATTCTACTACTAGAAAATTTTTGCCTATATTTTGAGTGTAAATTTTTACCTCACATGTTCAATTAATGTGTAAATATCATTTGAAAGAAACTATGAATTGAAATTACTCAAGTGAAACTACATAATATTTATATTTGCAATTCATATGATATTATCACATTGGTCGAGTATATGTATCAATATAGACAAGTTTTTCCTTTTATTATGTCAACTAGTTTCAATTCCCAACTTAACCATATGTAATGAGGGTTTAAAAATTTTTCATTAGGATGTTTCAAATTCGAATCCAGCAAGATTGGGCTAAAAAGAGTTATCAAAATAGAGATTTGATGTAATTCTTCATTTAACATTCTAATAAATCAATAAAAATCCACATAAAAAAATGATATATCAACTATAATCTACATTAGTATATATATATGTTTGAAGAGCAACCCTAGAAGAATACACTAAATATCAATAAGCCTTTGGTTTGATAGTATTATAAAGTCATTTTTAGAGCTGTAAGATCTAAAATTTAAGCATCCAATGGAAGTCAAATTTAGAAAAAAAAAAAAAAAAAAAAGATGCACCAAATGAAGTCTCTTATAGAATTTGGGAATTCATATACAACAATTAATCCCATATATGAACCCTAATCTCAATAGTACAAATTAAATTAGGCTTTTTTCATATGCACTTCCTTACTCATTTCTACTGTCTGAAAATTTCATGTAATATGTCCAAGAAAAGAGAAATTTTCCTTTAGTGATTAATAGGGTTAATAACTATAGTTTTGACACATTATAGGATGGCTTCTTCCATAAAGAAGCATCCAATTCGGCCATAAACCTACAAAAATCAATCTTCATGACCAAGACAACATGTTAAAACAAAATCCCACAATTAAAACGACATAATCCAAATATGTAATTAATTAAATTCCATATATATGCTAAAAACAAGAAGATAATTAATATGCATATATCTAGAAACCATATGCAAGAATATACGTAATACATTCAAAATAATTAGGAAATGAAATTATAGTTATTGAATATAGAAATTCAAAAGAACCTTTTTGTACTAGTTGCCGGCGATGAGTCTTGAGGCTCAGGACCTAGTCTAAGTTCAAGGTCTAACTCTGAACTTGACGTACCATCCTTTTCTTGATCCATTTGTTCATCTTCTTGTCTATACGGTTTATCAACAAACAAAGACAGTTGGTGGATTTTTGCACGATCAAATTCATCAGTCGTGGTTTTTTCTTTATTATCAAGAATATTCCAAGGCGGCCAATTGATCGAGCTTCTTCGATGATGAAAATCTTCCATTAACGGGGGAAAGATAATCTTAGAGATATCTAAATTAGATTGTTGTAGTTCATTTGACGAAGAAGAAGAACAAGAATGATGTTTTTTTAACTTAACTTTGTCTTTACGATGAATATTCATATGACCTCCTAGGGCTTGTGCATTAGAAAAACCTCTTTTACAAAAATTACACTCATAAGATCTAACATGGCTTGTTATTTCTTCTTCTTCTTCTTCTTCTTCTTCTGGGTTTTCTTGCTTGGATTCATCAGCTTTTTCCATTATTACAAAGCTACTTGTCTGGAAGAGAGAAAGAAAGAAAGAAAGAAAGAGAGAGGTCAACTTTGGTTCAAGTGGAATGTGTTGTTTGTCGACGGAGATCATAAAGCCATCAAGCAAAAATTAATGGTTTTGGATATGGCTACAAAAGGACAAATGGCCATAGAAAAATTGTTCATGTTTCTGGCATACACTAATTATATTTTGTTTTTCTTGAGGGAAGTAATTAATTAATTAAATTTTCTTAAAATGTATTTTTATGCATTTTCTAGAAGGTGCAGTGTTTGTGGATTACTGATTCTAATGATATGTACATTTTGAATTTACTAGAATGATTGAAATTCAAGATATAATTTCTGAATAAACAAAATAATAAATATGGAGATATATATTTTTAGAATTGCCTCAGCAGCAAATTTAATTTTGATAGAAATTAATGGAACAAAAATAAGCTTGAATTATGCAAATGTATTTTTTTTTCCTTATTAAGAAATGAACTATAACATTTTAGTTTTTCTCTTAATAAAGATTGGGTTAGTCCGATGACAAAAATGCTAAAAGAGTGTAACTTAGTTGAGAGTTCTGGATACACTTATTGAAACTTATTCTCTAATAATTTTCTATATATAAAAAAAAAAAGTTATAATAATTCTCGTTTCTCCTAATGAAAAGTCTAATAGATTGATAAAATGTTATGATTTATATAATTGAGTAACCTTCTTTTTTGATAATTTTCACTAATAAATTGGTGAAAACTCTTATTATAATAGTAAATTAGTACCACTTAACTGATGAAAACTCTTACCATAACAGTAAATTAATGTATCAAATTTGAGAATGGAGTTTAAATTTCAAAACTTTAAACTTTCACTCTTGAAAAAAACAATGAGAAGAACATTCATACGAAATTTGATTGGTAGAATAACTCTGAATATACATCTTGATTTGATAATAAGATTCAAGATGTTTTTTATGGTTATTTTTTTTTAAAAGAACAAAGTAACCTATTTTGTTTGAGACAAAAAAATTAATTTTTTTTATGAAAAATCATAATTTTATTTATATATTTTTTTTTTTGTAAATTAAAGGATTTTTTCACAATTCTACTTAATTGTAAAAAATTTTAATTTTAAGAAAATATGATTTATTTAATACAAAACAACAATTTTACAAGAAAATAATTTTATAATTATGAAAAAAAAATGATATTCTTTAAAAAAAATTCACAATCTTCTTATAAAAGATATCGTATAAATAAATTCTTAGGTTATTTTATTTTAAAATAAAGTACAAAATTTTATTTTATATGACCAACAGAATATTGACATGTAATAAATATAATTAAAATATTTAAAATATTATAATTAAGTTAACCTGCTATTACATTTTACTAATTAAAAATGAGAAATATTATAATTATTAAGGTAGCAATTTTAAATTTATATACCCATAAATTTTATAAAAAAATAATTTAATTTATGAAAAATATAATTAAGAAGATTGTGATTTTTCATAAAAGAGTAATTTTTTCGTAATTACAAAATTATTTTTTTTTTCATAAAATTATTTTGTAAAAAAAGTCATGTTTTAGTAAAATTAATGATTTCAAACTTTTTTGAAATTAAAAAGAATTATGAAAATATAATTTAATTTACGAAAAATATAAATAAAATTTTAATTTTTTGTCAAAAAGTTATTTTTTTCAAATAAAATATATTATTTTAAAGTAAATTATTTTCAACAAAGTAATTCAAACATGCATGTGAGACCTATTAATAAAGATGTCAAACCTGTAAGTCAAGATGCTTTAAATTGCAATTTTAGCCGCCTAGTGACACCATTAGCAAAGATTAACTCCAACTAGACTCCTTGGCATGCATAGATGTCCACTTATTATGAATTAAATGTATATCTTGATTTGATATATATTTTGATTTGATAATAAGATTCAAGGTGTTTTTAATGGTTTTTTTTTTTTAATTTTATTTATATTTTTTTTTTGTAAATTAAAGGATTTTTTCACAATTCTACTTAATTGTGAAAATTTTTAATTTTAAGAAAATATGATTTATTTTATACAAAAAAATAATTTTACGAGAAAAATAATTTTGTAATTACAAAAAAAATAATATTTTAAAAAAAAACATAATCTTCTTATAAAAGGTACCGTATAGACAAATTCTTAAATTACTTTATTTTAAAATAAAGTACAAAATTTTATTTTATATGACCAATAAGATAGTGACAAATAATAAATATAATTAAAATATTTAAAATATTATAATTAAATTAATCTGCTATTCCATTTCACTAATTAAAAGTGAAAAATATTAGAATTATTAAGATAGTATTTTAAATTTATATATTTATAAATTTTATAAAAAATAATTTAATTTATGAAAAATATAATTAAGAAGATTGAGATTTTTTTGTAAAAGAGTCATTTTTTCGTAATTACAAAATTATTTTTCTTTTTCATAAAATTTTTTTGTAAAAAAAAATCATATTTTAATAAAATTAAAATTTTTCGAAATTAAAAAAAATTATTAAAAAATAATTTAATTTACGAAAAATATAAATAAAATTTTAATTTTTCTTGAAAAAGTTATTTTTTCACAAATAAAATATATTATTTTATAGTAAATTATTTTCAACAAAGTAATTCAAACATGCATGTGAGACCTATTAATAACATGTCAAACCTGTAGGTCAAGATGCTTTAAATTGCAATTTTAGCCACCTGGTGATACCATATTAGTAAAGATTAGCTCCAACTAGATTCCTTGGCATGCATAGATTTCCACTTATCATGAATTAAACATGTATAACGATGGATATATGTTAAATTTTGAACAAAACTATATATATATTTGATTCTATAAAAATTAATTTAGAAGGTTTGAAATCTTATTATGAATCTATGTACTATCATCAATCATACAGAGAAATTCTTAAATAGATTGAGTCTACTAACGTCATTTATAGATTAAACTAATAAAAACATTACACATCAATTAATGATCCTAAATCATCTATAAATTATAACATCATTAATTAATATGATTTATTTATATTGAATTAGTTTATGGTGATTTGACATCAGTAATTGACGTGTCATATTTTTATTGATTTAATACATGAATAATATGGTAAACTCAGTGTATCTAAAAATTTCTTATACAATGCAAAAAATATCAGTATGTCAATTTTATTATTAAAAGCTAACATATAACAATAAAATTTTAAGTGACTAAATAAATATTTTTATATTTTTTCTTTCTTTATTCTTTGAATATTGGAGAGAAAATAACTTATTTATTATTCGAAAATTACACATATTAATTATATGTTTTTGTATGTTGTAATGAAATTTAGTACACATGAATAATTTGAAAAATGATTCTTCAACTGGTACTAGTTTGAGTTCTTACACAAGAATTTGATTGATCCCATGAGATTAACATGTGATCACTTGAAAAAGTGATGAAAAATGTCAAAAGAGATTTCTCAACTTTTCTTCTTTGATCAGCAAATAAAGACATATAATAGTAGTGACGTGATGAAAACCAAAGAGAAACATTGAAATATGTATATGCCGTTTTTGAATGTTTCCAAGTCTCCATTCATACTGTAAATATGGCCTAAATTCAAATGATTGATTTTAGTATATTTGTTTGTTTTTTTCTTTGGTTCCATGGAAAATGATTGGAGAGAAAATAAGAATTCATACTACAGAATAAAGACATGGGTGTTACAATTTTATCAGCTAAATTAGATTAAGATTTAATATGAAAAGACCAATTATATCACATCTTATTGATACTTTCTGGCCAATAAAATTTGTACATAATATTTCTAAATTATTTTTAGCGTTTAAATCATATTTAAATGGAATATGTATTTATGGAGGAAGCTTGAACCTTATTTCAGGAAGGAATGCGAGGATTTGAATCTCTCTAAATGTTAAATTTTCTATCTCCGATGCCAAAAATATTGAAAATATAATACTATTTTTTTAAAAAAAAATTAAATATATGAAATAGTTTTTAAATTTTTCAAATTTTGAGGGTTATGACCCATTCATGTCTCCATGACATGCCGCCTAGTATTCACTTTGATCTCTTGTATTGCAAAATAATAAATATTAAATAACTATTTGATTATTACACTATCAATTATCCAACATAGCAGGTTAATAATGTATGATCAATCATATTTTTAAGATAACCTTTTAAAATATAAATCTATTCAATGTAATAATAATCTAGGAAAAATATTTTTTTATATATTAAATCAAAATATTTTTAAATTAATTTATACATTAATTGAGATTATTGATTTTCAGATGAGCTTAAAAAGCACGTTTTCATATTTTATTTATATATTTAAAAATTATCTTCTGACTCATGCATTCATATATATATATATATATATATATATATATATTCTATTAAATATATATTTTCTGGATGACTAGAAAAATACAGTAATCGACAGCCAAACCTGTGGTAGTACCGTGAAGGATCTTCCAGAAAGTAAAATTTTTGCTGTTTGCCAGCTAATTAGCAACGATCAATCCTTAATCTTGCCACGTGGAAGCTATCAAAACTTCCATAAGATGTCATCAACTAAATTTAATTAAAGATAAATTACTATTTAGTCTAAGAAATTTGACTTAATTAATTATAATTCATTTATTTTTTAAAAAATTAACTAATTAATTCCTTAATTTTAGTTTTATTTGATTATTTAATCTTTTCATATAGTTTTTGTACTTTTTTTTATTAAATTTATTCAAAATGACTAAAATATCCTTATATATACAATAAAAAATTTTATTTTAATTTTATTATTTAAAAATAAAAATAAAAATTAATAAAATTAAATAATATTTATATAATAATCATTTAATTATATAATACTTATTTAATTTTATTAATATAAATATTTTTTTTAAATAATAAAATCAAAATTATATTTATTATATATACAAGGGCTTGTTATTTTTCATAAATTTAATTAAAAAGGTAGAAAAACTAGATGTAATTACTAAACTTTCTGAAAAAATTAAAATTAAGGGACTAATTAATTAGTTTATCAAAAAATAAAGATAAATTAATTAATTAAGTCTAATTTAGGGACTAAATAATAATTTATTAATTAATTAATACAATAGCTATGTGATATTTTGATTTTCTTTTCTTTTTTTATTGAATTATTTTTAAAGAGAAATAGAATATCAAGTGCACATCAATAAAACAAATATTGGAATTATTTTTTATATATTTTATTTTGAAAAATAAGACAATAAAAATGTAATTATATAAATTAAATGAACATTCGTAAGGTTGATTTATGTAGTAAGTGAATTCTCTAATCTATTAATTAAAATTAAAATTTTTAAAATTTATTCATAAGAATTCTATTCTTGAGATTTTAAAATAAAATGAATATTTTTTTTTATAAATTTATTTATACCAGTATAAATGATCTACTGATTCGTTATTTTATCATAAACAAAAGTATGCAAAATAAATGACAAAGACAACAAGTAAATTAGCATAATAAATTTTACTTAAATCTTAGACTATCTCCATCCCAAAAAGATTATCCACTATTTATTTTTAAAATGTTTTAAAATATTAATCCACTTTAAAAATAGACATATTTATTTATCTATTTTGTTCTTATTAATTAAAAAGTATAGTACTTGGATATTCTTAAAATTCATACTCCATCTATCGCAAAAATATAGGTCTGTTTCCTTTGTTCACAGAGATTAATAAATTACAGTTAATATAGTTACATTAATTAATTTTATAAGTATTTTTTTCACCCTTAATGTTATTTTACAATATTTAAAATACAATTCAAAAATTATTAATCATTAAATATATTTTCTATAGTGAAAATTATAAAAGAAACTTTAAAAGTAGATGAAAGGTTGTAGTAGTAATTATTTTCTTGAAAATATGGAATCTAGAAAAATGAATTTTTTTTTTTTGATAAAGATACAAATTAATTAAGGGTTTTTTAGGAAATAAATTAATTAGTTACTTTAAAAATATAGAAAATAGACTATAATTTGGGACACCCAAAGTAATTAAACATGCCTATTTTTTTTGGACGGGGGAGTAATAAAGATAATAATAAATGAGTACATGTAAAGATATAAGTAAAAAAATATAATATTAATAATATTTTTTTAAATTGTATAAGAAAAAAAGTGCACAACTTTTTTAGGACGAAGAGAATAATATTTTAGAAAGTGTAATTAATTTGAGATCTATTATGCTCTCTCCCTTTTTTTTTTTTTATAGTATTAGAAAAGAAGAATTAATCTCTGATTTATTCTCTAAAAGAATATGTACTTATTGCTAAATTATATCTAAATGTGATGCTCTCTTCCTCTTAGTGTAGTAAAATTGTGACATCATTGTGACAATAAAACTTTAACATGAGTTCCATGATTTATAACTTTATAAAATTCTATAAATTGAAAATTAAATATTAAATTTTTTTGTGAATGCAATATTGAAAATTTAAGATTCAAATTTTAAATGTTGAATAATTTAAGTAGTATTGTAATTTTTAAAGTATAAAATTATTTAAAAATTTAGTAAATTATTGTGTTCAATAGAAAATATTAAATTAAATTGCAATTTTAAAAATGTTTTAACAAAATTAAAAGTCTCAAATGGTATGAAAATAATCGATATCAAATAATTCAAAATTAAAAAATATTAAATATTTTAATTTTAAATAATGCATCATATTGTCATATATATATTGTTCTACCGTGAAAACAATACTTATTATGAACACATGACTTCTTCTGAAGTGATCAATTACGTGTCAAATGTGTCCATATTAATTAAGATTATAATCTAAACAGAATAATTTAATTATTGTCACTTTCAATGACACAAGCACATATATCATATTTGTCCACATCAAATTTTTGGTATATGATACTCCTAATTCTTCTTCTCCAATCTTTGCCTTTTCCTTCCTTTTAAAGGGAAAAAAAAGGCATAAGAAACAGAAGCAACATTTTGAAGATCAGATTTGAGATAAATTACTGCAATGACGGAGTTAGGGGCCGAGGAGTTCATATCTTTTCCTAATTTCTAAAATACAAAAATTTTTAGGTGTAAAATTAAAAATTTTAGTTATATATTATATTTGGATTCTTTATTTTAGGTGAATTTTCTTTAAATATATAGAAATTAATTTAATTATATATATCATTTTAATGTAAATTATGATTTAAAAAATTTGACTCTCATAAAAAAATTTTCAACTTTGTCACTAATTGGTTGGATTGTTCAATTGGATGATTGAAAAGGCGATCAATTTTGAGCCAAATGGCAAATTCAATCCAAACTTATTAGCATAATCTTTATCATATTTTTGTATGTGACCTCTTTATTTTAAGTGAAAAATTTTCTTAGATGTATATAAATTAATTTAATTGTATTTGGATATAAATTATAGTATAAAAATTTGACTTTCTCTAAAAAAAAAAAAAAATTCTAACACCGTCATTGATTCATGGGAATTTGGATAAAACTTAGAGTGTTCCACCTTAAAGGTAAACACCTAGGCGAGTAGAAGTAGACGAAGTGGAAACAACAATGTCGACTTAAGTAATACAAACATTAGTGAGAATCCAATGCTCGAAAACCTAAAAATTCCTCCGCAAGGTTTGTCCATGGAGGGTGAGTCTAGGCCTAAGATTAGGTCAAAAGACGTAGTAGATGGATAACAGATAAAAATTAGAAATCTCTAATACGTATTGTTCTTATTAAAATCCAAAATTTAGTTTAGAATTTGGTACTAAGTCTCATGTTAATTGCAAAACAAAATAATATATCATGTTATAATATTTACTTTAAAAAAAAAAGTTTTTGTTGGACTAAGAAGAGGAAAGGAAGAAAGCGAGTTAGTATATTAATTCTTTATCCTCAAATCAATTATTCTCATGGGTTATTGTCTCAATAAAAATAAATAAATACTTGTAAGAATAAAATCTTGATAGAATTCGAAAAAACCAAGCTGGAAGTCCAAGGCCATAAAAAAATATGTATATACAAATTATTTGAACAAATTGAACTTGTGCACTTAGTTGATTCTTAAAAAAGAATATTCATTTGATTCGACTTAAAATATCATCATTTAATTTGAAATAAAATAATCAGAATATAAAAACTTTTGAAAAATTAATAAAAATACGATACGATTTTATTAAAAAATGGCAAAATTTGCTTGAATTTATTATGAAGTTATTCGATGACCAAACTCGATGCATAAATTAATCAAATGGCACAATTTAATTCCGTTCAAAAGAAAATGGCACAAGAAAAGCCCAATTTGAATCCACTTGGCCCCAAGCATTCGGCAATCTACAGTCTAGATTAATTGGACATCAAACATATTTTGATATTATTTTTTTTTAATTCTTAAATTACATTTGACTGAATTTTAATACATGAGTCAAACCAATTGAATATCGTACAATAGTAGAAGACTAAAACTGAGAATTTTTAATTAATTTATCTTGTTTTTGTTTTTGTTTTTGTAGGGGTAATTACCAACCATTTTACTTATTTTGGAACTTAATGTAAAGCAAGTTTCATCAAGCCATAAGAAATGACAAAAATCTTGCTTGGCTGTCGGGAAAATTCAGAAAGTTATTGATGTTTATTTTAATTCCATTATAATTTAAAAAATTAAAATACAGTATTATTTGAAAATTGAAACCTCGAGTTATGACGATATACTTTCTAGCTTCTATACACCAAGTCTTACCTATATTAGATATATATACTAATTTAATGAAATAAAAATACATGAAGTAAAAAAAGTATCAATTTTATTTTATTAGACAAAAAAGATAAAAAAATACATATTGATTAAATATTATATATATAAGATAAATTTATACATTTGGCATAAATAAAAACTTTTTATTTCTATACACCAAAACTAAACATTGGTTTTCTTTAGTGATTGAACCAATTCCGTCTAATCAGACTATTATATCTTTGATAAAATGAAAAAAGTGAGATGCGCTTCATATTTTTAAATAATAAAAAATATTAAAATTTTTAAATAATAAAAAATATTCAAAATAAAAATTCAAAAACATAAAATATTTAAAAAAAAAATTCTTCAGAAAGATGAAACCCATGTCTGGATACCCTAATATGGGTTTCATGACAGAAAAAAAAAATAAAAAATAAATAAATATTTGGAATTCAATGGGAAAAGACAGATATCATGAAAAACATGAAAAATATTTCACCTTAATTCATGAACTCTCATTCTCTGTAGCTGCTGCCACAGCCAAGGGTTCGCCTTGCAAAAAAATTGGTCCTATTGAAGTTTTCATGTTTTTGAAGAATTTTTTTAAAATTTTTATTTTGAATATTTTTAATTATTTAAAAAATTTGATTTCTAAAAATGTTAATTTTTTTATTATTTAAAAATATGACCCAAATTTGAAGTTCAAAATTTAGATTATGGAAAAGTTGAATTAAGGTTCTTGATTAAGTTTTTGGAAATAGTTCAGGTCTTAAATTGAGTATTTTTCCTGATTGAATGCCGATTTTTTTGCATTATATAACAATTTTCTCAGTAGTATTTTAAATATTAGAAAAAAATAATTTGATATTTCTATATGTGTTGATTTTTTTATTGTCGTAAAAATGATAAATTCAACATAAAAATAATATTTAATTGCATGTAATCAATAATATTTTTAAGGCATTGTTTATTTAATGATAACTTTTTTTTTGAGGCATATTTAATAATAACTTGAACAATATTAACATTAAATAAATCCTAATTATGTTTTCACACAAGAAGCATACAAACCTCTCTATGTTTCAAGCCTATGAATTTTTACATGAGAAATTAAAGCATGTTAGAGATATTAAAATTCATTTTTAAACAATTGATTGTAAATTTGAAATTCAGTGTAACATGTTTCGTTGAGTGATTCTCTCCTTTTTTTTCTAGTCTCTGAACTTATATCCAACCATCACAACTTACCATGAAATTTCTTTGTTAGGTCGTCCAATTGGTCTTTTTTTTTTTTTTTTTAAATTGGTTTGATTCTAATTGTTGTTATTTTGAACTTCTAATCTTATAATTTTGGAGACAATTATAGTTTTATTAGACTAAAAACTCATTAGATCGAATCTTTGTTTACAAAATAACAACAATAATTTCTATTAAGATCGTCTTATATTAGGATAAACTTGATAAGTCATGTTAGTATAATTTTTTCGAGGGAAAGCGATGAATTTATTAATTCAAAAGCATGACACATCATGATGATAAGCATCAGTAGCAAAAGATGGGAATGTGTTCACCCATATATAAAATAAATGGTTAAGATTTTTTTTAAAAATTAAAATTAAAGTTTTTTTAGAGTTGATAATTATGAGTAAAAATAAATTTTAACAGTCTATTTTGCATTTTATAATTGAGATTATGCGAACATAATCTATTATGCTCATTCCAACATGAGAGAATTATAATCCAAATAATTTTCCAATTTCATTTATTACTTCAATATTGTATTTTCCAAAAATAATTTACAAGGTCAATATCTATTGTATTTGATTGATTAATTAAACATTGGAGAGTGCTCAACAGTTTACTTGTATTTTTTGTTCCATTTACTTTGTACATACTTTATAGTAACTTGTTATCTTATTGAATGTGGATATACACACAAGGTTTAAACTATTAACTATTCTTGGATTTATTTATACCACATAGTGTGCTAATATACATGCAAATTCTGCAAACATCCTCCAGTTCCATTTATTTGAATAAACTAGTACTTCAATTAAGCTCATATCTCTTACTAACAAATTGTCATACCTATAATGAGACATGCAGATTGTAATATGATTGTTGGTTCTATTTTTTTTTTATTTATGATTTTTTTTTATTTTTTAATTTTAAAATTATATTTAATGATTAAAATTTAAATATCAATATCACATGATTAAATATTCACAATAAAAAAAGTTCAATAATTTTTAGTAATAACAGTTATCAAACAGATTAATTAATAATAAAAAATGAATTGAAAAGGTTGAGGTGATTTGAATAGGTGTAAATTAAGTCCACAAATGAATTGGATTTAATGAGTTTAAGTTAACCATTGCTAAAAGGTTATATTTAACTAATTAGACAGTCAAGCTTAAATCATTATATACCTATATGTTTTTGATATATTTTTTCAATGTATGATTGATTTTTAACATTACTTCACAAGTGACAACTAGGATTTGATTTTAACACCTAGTTGATTACTTGAAATTGAATTTCTCCTCCTTGAAATTGAAATTTGAATGCAATAACAATATCAAGCTCTATGCTGCTGGGACTAAACATCTTGATGGATACCGGATAAATAAAATTAAACCGGGACAGACCTATTCTAATACCATATTAAATTTTTAATATAAATTTGAAAGAACCAACATTAGTAGCTAGCTTTCAAGATTCATTCTCTTAAATCTATATTAAAAATTTAATAATTAATTCAACACTTATAATTTCAGTATTTATTATATTCAGCGTTTAAAATTTAGCACTTAATTTTCAGTTTTACCAAATATCATCTAAATCTCAACTGTTTTATTTTATATTTAATGATTGAAATTGTGCGAATATGATCTATCATATTCATCTCAATATGAAAGAATCCTAATCCAAATAATTTTCCAATTTCATTTATTATTTCAATATTATTTCTTTATTTTTGGTAAAAATTATTTAAAATTTGACTCATTTTGAGTAGTTTGGATTGGATTGCAGACATAATACATCAAATTGAACTTCCAAAAGGATTTCAAATTAAATTTGAATGAATTTGTCGGATTAGAAATTAAATCAAGTATTTTAAGTTAAATCAAGTTGTATATTTTTTTATTAATTTTATAAAAAATTATATTTTTTTACGAATTTATTTCAAATAAAATGGATCAGGTGAGTAATGCTCAGATTGGATTAACTAATTGTATGAATTCACCCACGAATTGAAACTTAATGAATTTGAGTAATTTCATATTGCATATGAATTTGATTAAATTACAATGAAATTTATGCAGGTGAACCACTAGACTTAAGTGTAAATAAGTATATTATACATTTTTTTTATCGGGCAAAAAAGTTTAGAGATGGCAAAATTTGATTCGCTCTAATGGAAAATCTGGCCATTGTCTTAAATTCAATAGAAAATCTCCATCTCATCTATAGTAATAGGATGGGGATTAAATTGAATCTCCCACCCTGCCTCGCTCCCTGCTTCTATTTGCATAAAATTAATATATATATTTATTATTATAATTTCATATTAAATATATATAAAAATTTATTAGTTTTCTTTAAAAGTCTATCATTAAATATTTAATTATATTATTATTTTTAAATATTAATTAATAATATGAAAATTTATTATAAATTTATATAATATTTTATTAAAACATATAAATTATAAAGTTTTAATATTAATAAAAATATAAATATATAAATATAGATCTATATCTCCTTTCCGTATTTGATTTATTCTCGTCTTTACCTAACCATTCATAAAATATAAATAAAAATTTCAGAACTTATCATATTCTATCCTGTTGCCATTCCTAAAAGAATCAAGTTGAAAAGCTTAATATTTACTATTGGAAAAATGAACGAAATAATGAATTTTAAGTTTCTATTGCCATGTCCCCAACAATTTGCTTATCTTACTCGGAAAAAGGCCGAAAAAAAAAAAAAAAAAAAGGTTGCTATCACATTTAATTTAAATCATTAAATAATGTATTGACCGTTGACTATTTGCCGTGTAAAATGGCATACTTTTTTGTCATTTATATTCAAATGTCTATTTCATTTTTTAATGATAAGTCATAAAAAAGATCCAGTTAAAAAAAAAATAATTAATAAAAAGAGAACTACCTTTATCATATGACTCACCTTTATCATATAACTCGGAATGTTATTTTAACTCATTTAATTTTTTACAAATTGAAAAAAAATTAAATCAATAATATTATTTTTACTAAAAAAAATCCATAAAATAAAAAAAAATTAAAATCAATAACCTTCAATTGCATTAGCTAGAGTGAGTAGTAAAAAAAAAAGTGTAAGAAAAAGAAAGAAAACTACAAGATTGATCCCTTTTTTTTTAAACTTAATTAAATAAAGCTATAATTATTTTCAGGATTGTGCGATCTCTATTCAAGTTTCACTCAAAATTAAATTTATTAAAAATAATAAAAAAGATTGAATAAAGAAAAAAAAATAGAAATTAAAGAAGTGAACAACCGAGTCTAAGCTCAAGATCTAAGCCTTGGTTTGCAACTTGAGTTAGCTCCTTGACCTCTACTTGAAGGTTACCTTTCTTGATAGATAGTTCATGACGATTTCTCCAATTTTTAGAAGTAACATTCTCCTTCCTCTCAGAACTTTCTGAATTATTAGGTTTATGCCAATTATCTCCGGCAAATGGAGTTGAAAAAATTCCGGCAGAAGAGGAAGAAGAAAGTGGTGGTGACACAAAAACCCTAGCTTTAGGATTGTAAACCAAGGTATAAGGATATTCAGACCGAACAATTTTACCAGGATTTTGATAATGATGATGATGATGATGAGGGTTTTGAAAGTCACTTGAAGATTGGTTTAGCCTTGCTCTATCTCTTCTGTGGACATTCATATGACCACCTAAGGCTTGAGCTGATCCAAATTCTCTTCCACAAAAATTGCAAAAATAAGATTTTGGAGGCCATACAAAATCATCTTCTTCCCAATATCTTGCAACTGCCTTCATTGTCGATTTATCGGACGCTTTAAAGGGCTTGAATTAATCAAGGCTAAGAGCAATTCTCTCTGTTAATGATGTTTTACTGACATGCATGTACTCAGTATATATATACATATATGTAAGAAAGAAATGAGAGGGTAATAATAATAATAATATTATTATTATTACTTTAAGAATATTAAATTATTAAAATATAAATAGTTTCTATGCACTCATCAATGTCTGGTCAGTCAACAATTCAACATCGATTCTACTTTAGAAAATTCCATGCATTGCGGGGCCGAATTTTTGGGCAATTTTTGACTTGCATTTGCTATTTTAGATTTTAAATTATTTTATATTTAGAACCTTCAATAAGCTTTTGGGCTATTAACTCACTAATACTGTATTTTCAAGACTTTGAGATTCCGAATTATTCTAGTTCATTCGACGTGAAATCAACTAATAAAACCGAAAGTAAACAAAATCTTACACTCTGATTGGTTCATGGACTAATATAATTAAACAATATTATTTAATAAAAAAAAAATTTAATTATCTTATTATTAATCAGAGTTTTCTATTCTTGGATTATATCTCTCTCTTTCACACACACATATATATATGATCTTAATTTTTGAGTTAGATCACACAAATAAGATCCCCCTTATCCAAATTCTATGTTACATTTTTTCTTTTGCAACATAAAAAATGCGTCATAGATTTTATTAGTCCAAGATAAACATATATAAATTGAAACCATATTATTGCAATTAAATAGGTTTATAATGATTTTGATGCTTCTCGCATAAACAGACTTGATTAACAAAATAGAATAATGATATAATCAATTACGCATACATGTCAGTAGAATGACTAGGTTTATTCTCTCTTATTATATAGGCTTTTAATGGGCAGAGATTACGTATATATCACATAGACAAGAGAGAGAATATTACATATATATTTATATAGGAAGCTAATTAGGGATTTTGTCATGTTAACCTTGATGATATTTAGCTCACACTTAAATTCAAAACACATATCACAATATTTATACTCAGTCTATTAATATTTTATGATCACTCTTTAATAATGAACTATATAATAATATTTTGAATTATCATGCTAACCTATAATTTTAAACAATATAAAATTAATCAATAAACCTAATAAATTCTAATAACATGTTTATAAAGAAACCATAGAATGTTAAGATTTAAAATGTACTATACTTAGTCTCATTGAAATAAATATATATACTTGCACTACAAAACTTGATTAATGTTGCAATTTTGTTAAATAATAAATCAAATTAATTAAATAACAAAAATGAAGGATGTACTTAGTTCTAAATCAAACTTGATTTAGAACTATCCTTTTGTCTGTATAGTAAGCCTGCTTTGGAATTCTTTGGTCTTCCTTCTCTATAGTGGATACTGTAATCGTCAAGTCTTTCCCTCAACTTCACGTCAAATTACATATATTAATTTTACAAATATGATCATAAATATTTAAGAAAACCAACCTCGATGAGAGCCAAATTAATAAAAAAAAAAAAATTGTTTTACTTCAAAAATAATTATATACCCATTATTTGATTTTAAACCAACAATAGTCAAATTAATAAATAAAAATATTTTACTTCAAAAATACTATTATATACCCATTATTTGATTTTTGCTTAAAAATAATTAATATCATGTAGGACTCATAATGTTACATTAGATATATATATATTTTCAAGTACGAATAAAAGTTATTAGACTAATAATTTAGTGATAAAGTGTTTATTTTGTATTATAATATATTACAGATAAAAAAATTTTAAGTTTTAGACAATTTTATTTTGTTTTTAATGTTTTTGATGTAAGAAAAAATATTTAATTAAATTATTAACTTGTCAATAGAATACTATGAATTCTAAATGAAACAAGATGGTTTATTACTAGCATTTTCCCTGTTGACCTAGCTCTGAGCGGATTGTGCTTACGTATTCCCTAGCAAGCAATTTTGCTAGACTGCAAGTAGACCTTAACATTTTATTGGTAAAAAATATTGTGTGAATATTAATCTGAATTTTAAAACATAAAATTAAAATAATTAGATAAATGATCCAGTGTAAGCAAAAATGGTAAATTCAATTTTAAGGTTTTAAAATATGTCTAAATTATTTGATATATCAAATAAACCAAAATAAGAGTCTAAATAAAATGTCCAAAACTTTAGGTACAAAACTGTCATAAATAGAAAGATTACAATATTATCATAAATAAAAATAGAAAATTAAACAAAATAAATGCCACAAACAGCACTTAAATCAGAGCCAAATATCAAGACTTATGATAAAAATATAAAGTTTTCATAAATGGAAAAACTAATCAGAGCCAAATATCAAGACTTATGATAAAAATATAAAGTTTTCATAAATGGTAAAACTACTGTTTTAGGAGCCCAAATGAAGAAATTTGGCCAAAAAATAATGTCGCTTATTGCCAAAGTCGATGACTTTGAATCGGTAGCCCGTTTTCTTTTGAATTGCATATTTATAAGACCTAAAATTACAGCTGGCTCAAACTAATATTTTTTATGCGTGGGTTGCTACTTATCTTAACGATTCAGAAATGTCTCTGAAATAGCCTCAACGTCAATAAATGACTAATCAAAGCAACTTTCATTGATTAATAAATGAAAGTGAATTTGAGGCCTTGATTAATATGTCTTTCTTACCTTATTAACGAGTAATTAATAGGTTGTTGCATTCGGTCGGCTTTGTGTAGACTTGGAATAGTCTCGTTGGAACCTTGGGAAGACTTTGGGCCCCTCTTTTGAGTCAGTCTAGTTGGTATATTTGATTTTAATCTTAATTAATTACTAATTAATTAATTTGTAATGAATAATGACAGAAGATTCATAGAATTAAGAAGCATCAAAATCAAAAGTCATGCAATAAATTAAGCAAATGTAATCAAGGATAAAAAAAAAAAAAAAACGCTCCCAGCACCTACAGCACGTCTGTGAAGAAAAAACTTCAAATATATATATATATGCGCGCAAGCGTGTTTTCATATATATAATTTTTATTTTTATTTTTTAGTAAATATAATTCTGATTTAAAATTTGAATTCAATATTTTTCAATTCTGAAAATAAATTCAATATTACTAAATTAAAAATTTATTGACAAGCTTTCTAGAAAAAAAAAAAATTCTTTTGAAGAACTCACCTGTAGATGTGTATAATTATCTATTAATTAAAAGGAAATTACATATACTTAATTCGTAATTTATTCAAATAAAACTGATATCAGTTATTGTGGGATCAATTTAGGATTCTTCTTGGAAATTGTAAGTCATGAGAAATTGAAATGTGATTATATTTTATTCAAACTACGCAACTGTATGAGATAGCGATTAATGATCGATAGAGAAAAACGAAAGACCAACGAACAATCCAATCAATTATTTTCTCCAAAAAAAATAACTATTAAAAAAATAAATTTTATTTATAAATAAATGGTCAGTCAACAATTTAATAAAAAAATATAATAAAATGACTAATTTATCTTTTTATTTTCTAAATATAAAAAATATTTCATAAATTTATACTGCAATTAATATGAGTATTTTGGTAATTTATAACAAAATTATTATTACTTTAAAAATTGTGATTTTTAGTTGTTGACCACTTTTTTTAGAATAGGAGAAATATGATTTTATTAGTTTTCGTCTCTTTTAAAGAAATAAAAAGTGGAAGATTTTGATTTCGATTATTTTAAATCACAAATAGTTATATCAATTTGATGTGAGATGTCAAAAAAGAAAAATATATTTTATTGTATAATCTATTATATTTCTGTGATGTATTCTATTTTCTAATATCAAAAAAAAACCAACGAAAAAGCTAGGGGTTTTACACATAGTATTTTAATGAATTTTTTTTTTTATCGATACGGAGTGCATAAATGAAAAATCAATCTTATTTTATTTAAAAATAAAAAATAAAAATTCAACAAGAAAATAAATTGTCAAAAAAAAAAAAAAAACTTTCATATGGTGCTGTAGAACAAACAAATGTTATGCATTGTCGCATAAAAAAATTTAAAAATGTTAGAAAATTGGTCGTACAATCAGTGGCAAATCTAGTCTCATAATTTTAGAAGACGAAATTAATTTTTTTTTTTTTTAAATCTTAGGAGACAAAAGTTATCTTTTAAAAAATTTAAATAATTTTTCAATGTATATTAAAAAAATTTTAAAAATTTTGAGAAAATGACTGCCACCTACTTCTCCAAAAATTCACGTAAAGTCTTTCATTTAAATTCTCTCACATAACACTAAAAAAATATTAATACTTTGAAAATCCAACTAAATACATAGGCCAAATTTATTAAAGAAAATTCTTAACTTCACTTTTTTTTTTTTTTTTGTTCATCACATTAGTCACATATTGATATCTTAAAATTTTGTTATAAATATTATTTTACCTAATGTAAAAATATTAATATTTTTTTTTACATTCATATGTAATTCTTGTATTAGATTTAACTCTTTCCCTAAATTAAATATCAAATTTTCAAAAATTAAAGCAAATAAATTAATCAGAATGATCAAATAGAAAATATGACGATTATCTACTTTTTATAATTTTTAAAATAATACCTTGACTCTAAAGATGCATTTGATATGCTGTAATAAAATGTAATATAATGCAATAAAATTAATTTTTAGTATAATTTTATATTAGAAATTTATTTGATTATATTACATTATATCTTATTACGGCCTACTAAACACACTCTAAAAATAAGTGCTAGAATTCCAGTCTTACTGATTTTAATGTTCCCTTTAATACTCCACAAAAATAAAAAAATTATATGTTTGGCTAATTTTTTATTAAATCGAACTGATTGAATTGTTTTTATCTAAGGGATTGGTTAATAAATTCAACTGTTTAAAACCCATACCAATCTTTCTTCTTTATTGAACTGTGAATACATGTATAATGTTGGCACTATATTTTTTTCTTTGGAAAAATAACGTTATATTTAGTACAAGTGTTATTATAATAATAGTGAGCTTATGTCATTCTCGTTGTAATATCAAGTGCTGTAATAATGAAAATTTCTTGAAGATGCCAAGTATAGGCCTATATATATATATATATATTTTTTTTTTTTCCCAGTAAAAACACATTGATATTTTTTTTTATGACAAAACTTATGTGGTATTTGATAATATAATTTAGCACTTAAAATTAAAATTTTCAATACTTAATCATTTTAAATTGTTTAATAACATATATTTTAAAATTCTCAGATGGTTTTTAGTAAAATTGAAGATTAAGTATTAAAAATTTAAGTGCAAAATTTTAAATATAACATCCCAAAGAATATTTTATCACTATAAATTATTAGGATTGTGATTCAAAATCCGAATGGGACTTGAAAAAAGATAATTTTTTCATTTTGTGTGAGAAATATTCTTTAATTGAGTTGAGGATTATTTCTTTTGTAAAGTAAAATTTTTATTTTAATATTATTTCTAATTGGGTGAGGATTCTTATTGAGTTAAGAGTGATAGTGAATAATATTATAAATATAAGTATTATATGATAGGTTTTTTAGTTCTTGCCCAATATTTGAGTTGAGATTTTTGCCAATCAAATGGAGTGTGACACAAAATGCATAGATATATATTGCATTTGTGATAAGTGATGATATTGTGCAAGAGTTTGCAATTTTGAATTTTGTCTATTCAAAATTGTAATATATTAATTTAGTAGATTATCCCTACAAGAGATCGTGAATATAAGTTTATTGAAAAACTGAACCATGTAAAATTTATTTGTATTGTTTTTCTCTTTTCTTATCATTGCATTTACAATTCTAATATATATGGGGGACAACCATATTTCAAATTTTTGGCCAGTAGAAGAAAAAGAAGAAGACACCAAATGTAGGGAGAGAGAGAAAGAGGGGGCTGCCATCCATAATCCAGTCACCAACACGCATCGGCCAAGCACTACAAAAATCTATTCATTTATCGATGGAAATTTCCATCAGTAAACATAAAAAATCCATCAGTAAATGAAGTTACTGAGGGATTGAGAATGGATAAATTCTATCAGTAAATTGATAGTCAGTAATTCTGTAATGACAGTTGAAATAATCTATTGGTAAATTTACTGATGAAAAACGGTCAGTATTTCTTTACAAAACGGTTGGTAATTTCATTAGAAAAAATGTGCTTAATAATCATAATCCGTCAGTAAATATAATAATCTATCATTAAACCATCATTAAAATATCTAAAAAATAATTTAATAATATGATTGGTTAGTAATTTATTAGTAAATTATGTTTAAAAATAATATTTTAATAAAACGGTCAGTAATCTATCAGTAAATTACGTTTAAAAAATAATATTTTAAGAAAAACGGTCGATAATTCATTTTAAAAAAATAATTTAATAACATAAATAATCAATAATCTGTTAGTAAAGTATGGAAAAATATTTTTTAATAATTACAGTTGGTCAATGATATGTTAGTAAATTGGACAATATATATTTTTTAAAATATTTAATAAATTAATTTTATAAGATAGATATTAATTAAAAAATTATATAATATAAATATCAAAATTAAGTATTATATAATGTAATATTATTTACAAAAAAAATATAATATACTGTACACCCTATAAATATTAAAAATAACTAGACTAAAAAAGAAAAAAAAAAACTAATAATGCTTTTCAACATCATTATCCTCCTCATTGTGGCCCTCCAAATTCAAGGGATAAATACAAAATTTATTGAATATCCCACAAGTTCCAAAATGCATTATACTTCTCTTCCATTTTTTACCGTTTCGCAATGTTATATATGTATTATTGCTTAATAATAAAGATATTAATATTATATTAGTCATTTTTTATATCATTTAAATAAAATTTTAATTAAGATTCTTTTTAATAATTTTAATTTTAATTTTCATTTATAATTTTATATTTTTTTTATAACTTTACATTTTCTATATTTATTGATCTTTTAATTCTTAATTTTTATTAATGTTGTCCTTTTAATTATTTTTGCATTATTATATGCTATTTCATATTTTTTTTTTGTGAATATTCAAATTTTAATTATTTGTTAGCATAATTAAGTCGTTTATGTATTATCATATTTTTAGGCTATTTTTTCCCTAAGAAGATATCTGTTATTTTTTTGATATTTTATGAAATACATTTAAAATTTCATTTTTAAAGGCATATTTAAATTGTATTTTTTCTTTATATTTGTCCCAAAATATTTTTACTCCTAACTAAAAAAATTTCTCATTTTTTTGTATTTTATGAAATGCATTTAGATTTCAATTTTTGGTAGCATATTTGTTGGATATTTTTATATTTTTTTAATGTGAAGTATATTTTTGGTATTTTATGAAATTCATGCAATATAAATTTCACTTTTTATGGCATAATTAAATATAAATTTATGATTCATTTTAACGGTTCATTAACAGATTCACTTAAATAAAACAAAATTAGGTCCATACAAATACATTTACAAATTCAATAAACTTAACATAATTAAAAATTACATGGCAAAATACAAATTAACCACAAATTTTTTCAAATTCACATCACAACATTTATATTTTTCATATACATTTACAAATAAACATCGAATTAACAACATAACAAATTATAAATTATACATAACATTCAAAAGCACATTACAAATTATTACATTTACATATTATTATAAATAAATTAAATTACAATATATGGACTTCTTGATGTGCGAATACGACTTTTATAGATGCCACACACATAAATTATCTAAAACAAAATTAAAATTCTATTAATAAAACTAAAATAAAATAATTACTAAAATAATTTCACCATATTTAATACTAGCATAAATTTATAAAAAATTTATTATGCTTAAAAATATTAAATCTCTCAAAAAATTTATTAGCATATATATATATATTCATATCAATATAAATATATTTAATTATATATATACACACACACACACACACAAACACACACACACTAAAATTAACAAAAATCACAATAAAATTTCAACAAAATCTCAATAAAAAAAATTTAATCAAAATTTTAAATTCGATCTCAATAAACAAAATTCAATCAACCCATACTGCTAGAAGGAGATAATAGCCGGTGAAGGAAGAACGGCGGCCGAAAAATAGACCACCAGTCGAGCACCACAACAACTGGAGACAGAGAACGGGAGAGGCAGGAAGAAGAAGAAGAAAGGGAAGAAAGAAAGAAAGAAAGGGAAGATGAACATATTATATTTTAACGTTATTGACAAATTTCGCCATGTGGATTAAAAAAATCCGTCAGTAAATGACTAAAGACTGTAAAAGGCTTGCCACATTTTTTCAATTCGGTTCGTAATCCATAATAAAAATTAACAACTATTTATTTAAATGGTTACTATTTACTGATGGATTATCGACGAAAAGCTTACTGTGACGTGGCGTTTCATCAGTAAATACATTAATTGCCATAAAAAAATTGCGCCTTTTCATGTCCGTCTGTAATTAGTCAGTAAACCATCAGTCAATATCCTTCAGTATTTTCCATCAGTAATTCGTCAGTAATATTTTATTTTTGTCAGTAAATGTTTAAATATTTGAACATAGTTGTCCGTTAGTATTCTATCATTATTTACTGACAGAATGCTATCCATTAGTAATTTTTGTCTATAAATGGTGTTAATGGCAGTGAAGGAGGAAGCCCAGCTATCGACCAACTCATTGCCAAAATTTCGCCATTAACGATTGTTAGACGTGAGCCCATGTGCTGTCCAATCAGCTCGCCACTGTCAAGTTTCCAATGATGATTTTAGATGATTCCAATCTCCATTTCTAGTGAGGTTTGTATATTGGACTCCTCACTCTTCATGCTTTTATTTGATACCCATTTTTTCTAAAATGGTTCAATGTATTTTTTACTGGAATCTAGTGAAAACTGAGGCTGCCAACGCTGATCTCCAAACAAGAGAGAGAGAGAGTGATCAGTATTTTTGGATTTCCCCTTTTGAGATGAATTCATGGATACTTGTTTTATTGTCAACGGCTTTCAACAATAGTTTTTCAATGACCCTCTAGTGAGTGTCGTTTGACAGTTGAGAAATTATCTCAAGAATTTAATTTTAGTTATTCTATATGGTCATGTTGATATTGAGTTAGAATCATCAGTATGGCTTAAGAATTTAGAATTTAAGAGTTGTATTGAGGAATTAAGCTACCTAACCAAGGTTTGGAGAATCATAATTAATATATGATTACGAATTTCATGTGTAGGCTTAAGTGAGCTTAGGATTGGATGAGTTACATGCAAACTGAGGTGATTTAAGTTTGATTGAAAGGATATAGCGATTGAACTGATAATGTGCAAGTTTATAATTCTTTCTATTCTTCTTTTCATTGTATATTGCATTTGTCCATAAAGTTAATTGGACCAAAGTTGAATTCTTTATTATACTTCATTGAATAATGCTGAAACCAATTGATTATAAGAATCCACAAATTGTGAGAGCTATATGTTTTAAAATCCAAATGATCCTTAAATCCACATGTTTATATATCCTTTAAACCCTAAACTCAAATACATATATGTGCCTTCAATTTCAATATTTATTGTATATATATACCATTCGATCTCAATATTCAAATCACATGTTTCAATAAGTACTAACTACCATTTATATATTATTTCCTTGATATTATGTTATATTTGATACTAAACCTAATTGTATATATTTTCTTGATTATAACATCTATATATTTATATTTACTCTAAAATTTACATTTATGATCCATTTGAATTTTAAGAACCCTATAATCCAAAATGTTCATTTTACATGATTCATTGGATATTAAGATCTAACATGTAGAAATTCTACAGAGGCCAATTGAATAGAGAACCATGATTTTTGCTAATGATGAGGCCATTAGGCCAACCAATTGTTATTGATATGATCTTACAGAATCATAACCAAGCCTAAGCCATGCTTGACAGAACGTCTATGCTAGTGAGGGATAATCAATTAGACTGTGTGCATCAGTGACTCGAATGATATAATCAAAGTGTCAATATCCTACCTAGGGAGGGCTCTTTACCCTAGGCGTATACTTGGCCAAGTATGTGAAGTATGGAGAAGTACTGCCTTATGGACTATAAAGATTCATGGAGTTTGTGGTGTTGTCCTACCCATGTTTTGTCGATGGATATCATATTATTCTTTCTTAATGAATAGTCCCTTAGTGCCTTTTCATTCATGGGATATACATGTAACATTTATTGAACCCATAGCTACAATGAACTCCATCAACAAATGAATGATTTTGTTATGAAGAAGTGTGGATAGGCAATATCCAATTTTGATGTGGAGTACAAAAGAAGAGAACTTCCAGATGGTTTATCAAAAAGTTTGGCTTTGATAATGTCATGGACAGAAATTGTGACCCTTGTTAATTATGTAGTGGTAACACTAGCTTGATTCATATGGCTTTGCTTTTACAATTAATTAATTTTGGATTTGTATTAAAATCTAAGTACATGCTACTAATTGGAGAAAACTTGACTTGACATTTAAATGGTCTTTAAATCACTAATGATGAAATTACCTGTCTTTTTACCTAAATATGATGAAATTACTTGTCTTTTTACCTAAATATTTATAATGAATTATTAAAAGAGCAAATGCATCCAACGTCTTTTTACTCATTTTGAAAATTGGAGTGAACTTTAATTGATTTTAACTTCTATTTACTTAGTAAACATTTGTCTACTTTGCCTTTATTGCATAACTAATTAATATACCAGAAGACGAGCCAATGATTGATGCCCTCCCTAATATGGATGATGATGAGGATTATGGCTAGGATGGTATACTAAAACATGCGCCAATGGTTGATGCCTCTTGATTTGGATGAGTGATAAGGATTATGACCTAGATGTTATAGTAGAAGATGAGCCAATGATTAATGCCTCCTTGATCTCGATGTTGATGAGCACAATTTGGATGTTGATGGGGATGGTGGTGATGGCAATGGCAATGAGAATTGAAATTAGAACAATGACGATGGCGATGAGGGAAAAAAGAACAATGGTGATGAAAATGATAATGGTAAAGAAAAAGTTCTTAAAGATGACAATGTTGCTGGACAAGATCAAATTAGTGTAGTTCTTAAAATAGATGCTGATGAGGGAAACTTCTTGAGGAAGATTGTCAAGGTGAATTTGAATAACTATAAGGAACTCCATCAATAAATGAATGATTTTGTAATAAAGAAGTGTGGAAAGGCAATATCCAAATTTGATGTGGAGTACAAAAGAAGAGGACCTCTGGATATTTTATCAAAAAGTTTGGCTCCTACAATGTCATGGACATAATTTGTGACCCTTGTCAATTATATAAAGGCAACACTAGCTTGATTTAGATGACTTCGCTTTTACAATTAATTAATTTTGGATTTGTAATAAACTCTAAGGACAGGCTACTAATTAAAGAAGACTGGTCTTTAAATCACTAATGATGCAATTTACCTGTCTTTTTGCCTAAATGTTTATATTGCATTATTAAAAGAGCAAATGTATCCAGTGTTTTTTTACTCATTTTGAAAATTGGAGTGAAGTTTAATTAATTATAACTTCTATTTACTTGGCTAATCTAGGTTTAATTTGCCTTTATTGCCCAGTTAATTGGTCTACCAGACGACGAGCCAATGATTGATGCCCTTATTGATTTCATAGACTTTGTTTTTTATTCAACAAAATTCTAACGAAAATTATCATAACCCCAAGAACTATAGAAACTCTATTATATAAAATAGAGACTTCAAGTTCTTGTAATATATATAGATGATTTGGGTTTAGGTTTTGTACAATAATTTTCAAGATTTATACATATTTGCCTCTTTTCAAAGGAAAAAATTAAATTCTAAATGCTTGTAATATTGGTTTTTAACTTTTTTTATTTTAAATAAAGTTGGAGTCAAGGTACAGTTATTATTATTACTACTACTACTATTACTACTATTGTTATTGTGGTTGTTGTTATTATTATTGTTGTTGTTGTTATTATTATTGACTTAACTTCAGCCTCTTCATTGCCAAGTTGATCTTCAATAGGAGTTTCAACATAGGCACTAGAATCCTTAGGTCTTCCTTTTTATCTTGGTTTAGTAGCCATGCCCTTTATGCTTCCATCAACATTATTTGTGTTCTTATTAAGCACCTCAGCTAAGTCTTCATCTAAGTCTAAAAGATCATAGTCTAGATCAATAAAGTTACCATCATTAATTGTTACTGTAGATTTAGTTGTTCTCATTCCTTCTAATTGACTGCCACTCACATATGATGCAACATATTCACTTTGAGTTGGCAAATTTTGAGGTTGAATTAGAATTGCTGTTGCATCACTAATTGTATGTAAATTAGATTGAAGTGCATACTCAGTAGGTTGAATGATATTTTTTATAGCACTTATGTCACTAGCACTTTCAAGCATTGCACTTGCCTTTTTTCCAGTCACATACATCTTTTTCATGCTAACAATAACAATAGAGTTCCTTTTCGCTGATTGCACATCAATATGAACATGTTCTTCAGCTATATGTTCAACATAGAAATCAACCTACTCATTATCATAAGCATCTAATCTCATCTCATACAAGGCTGGATTAATGCCAACACGCTTCAAACTAATATGGTAATTTTTTATTAGATCCTTGTACCAATATTTCACATTGCCACGCACTCCTAGATCATATATGACATCATCAATTTTCTAGCTAGAGAATGTATCAGTATAGCATATATGCTCTTGTCCATCAATATATTAGTATCTATTTTAATCCCATTATAATGAACCTTTATACAAAATAAACCACCTGCAGATATCAAATATAAATATGTTAACAACTAAGCAACAAGAATTGTAGCATATAAACCAAATAATTCATAACATATCACAAATTAATCATTTTGAGCTTCTTGAGTGAATGCCAATATATAAAAGTGGAGTATATAGGGGCCTAAACAAATTTCATGACTCAAAATTCAAATGCGAGGTAGCGCCAACCCCCCTATATATATTCACTATAGTTTCCAAGCACAAAAAACACAATAGAAAAAATTCAGCAGGCTCAACATTTGTTGGCATTCGCAACTAAGCTTACCAAATAATAGAAGAAAAATAGAGATATGGAGAGCTTTGTTGCTTCAAATTTAAGGAATCAGCAAACCTAATTAATAATTACCTATAAATTATTTTACCTAATTGTATTCATATTTTTAATACCCAAGGTCTCCATAGCTCATCAGAGTTATAATAATACCATAAAATATAAATTTTTGGGTATAGTATCAATGACATAGTGATAGTATGATAGAAACTCTTGTTTGTACTAAGTGCTTGAGTGTGTACATTTATGAGATAGGAATAATTATTGTATGTTTTATTGAATTAATTTTAGGCAATATGGCTTAGTTTAGGCTTATTATGATATGGGAAAGTAAGATTTAAAATGCCAAGTGAAAGGGAAAGGAAAAAGTTACGAAAAAATTTTAAGTTCGAGAAACGTTTTCGGGTGAGCTTGTTAATGGGCTTTTGGACTCAAAGCCCAAGCCCATAGAGTGGCCGGCCCTAAGGCCTCAAATGTTGGTGGAGTTTGACTAAAGAATGGTTATAATAAGTTAATTAGGGGTTAGGATGAGAAAGGAATTAGGTTAGCCATATTTGTTGACTTATGCCAACTTTACACCTAAGCCTCCTACTTTTCCATCACCATGATTATGTTCACTTTGGTGATGATGGTGTTCATTATTTTGATGCTTAGTCACCATACACCTAAGGGCCATCTCAACCATCCATCTTGATCAATCTTAGCCCTCCATTTCAAGTAAAAATGTGACCATTGATTTTGTGTGATTAAATCACCACCATTGATTTTATTTGTATATAAAATGAAATTGTGTTAAACCATTTCATTTATAACCTACACCAAAAATTTCACCCTCACCAAGGACTAAAAACCTCTCAACTTGTTCTTCAACTTAGAGCTAAATTTGGAGCATTTCAAGGTGAGATTTATTGCTTAAGTGATTCCTTTCTTTCCTTAGCCTAAGTATGATAAATTGTTAGCAATTATTCCTTTTCTTTTGATTTCTATAATTGGATTTTGGTGGAATGATTTGAAGAGGAGTTAGTTTGGCATGTTAAGTGATGAAATATGAGAATTGAGGTTAAGGATTTGGGGTTTAATAGGTGAATAATAACAAGGGAAGCATGAAAAATCAATGAAGAGGAAGTTACATAAGGTTCGGCCAAACTAGGAATTTTAGGGGAAGTGTCCAAAATTTTTTTTAACAATATCTAAGGTTATTTGGGATGTTGAAAAGTGGTTTAAAAATATAAAATTTGAATTTAGAGATTTTATTCAAAAATTGAAATTCTTGAAGGCATAATGCATGATATAAGGAAAGTGTGTAATGTGAAGTATAGTTTGATGTTTGATTGTTATGGTAGGCTTTGCATAACATTAATTTTATCTTGGCAAGATCAATTTGAGATTTGATTGAGAAATTTTGGGTTTTCCCCAAATCATCCCAATTTTGTAAAGTTAGGGTTTATGAGAATTGGAAGAGATTAGTTTCAATGGATGAATGAATGTTGATTGTTTAAGCATTAGTTTGATAAACATAAAATTTAATTAAGGAATTAGGAAGGAAAAGGAACCTAATTATTTTAATGAAAGGATTTGGACAACATGGGATTTTGAAATAAAATGATTAAATAATTAATGTGTTTATGTATGTTAATGTTTAATGTATTGGAATGTGTTTGGTGATTAGTAGTAGGAAGATAATGTTAAGTTGAGTTAGAATGAGATTAGCAAGTTAAAGAAGTAGGAATTAATGTATGATTATTTGGGTGTATTTGTAGAATCGAAAGGTAAAGGCATTGCTCGGGATACCGAGGAGCCTTGTTATACTCTGCATTAGAACTATCAGTATAGGAGCAAAAGAGCAAGAGGTGAGTACCTAATAATATTATATTTCTTGTTCTTTAAATATAAGCCTAAATGTTGGATCACTTTTCTAATTAAAATGCATTGCAATTCTTTGGCATGCATGATATGCTTTACCAATTATTGAATTAAATATCCCTTATGGCACTTGGCCACATGAACCTTATTGCTTCTTTTCCCAATATGATCAATGATGGGAATTTTGATTATTTATTGATATATTATCCATTGAATTATTTCATAGATGAAAAGGCAAAATGTTTTAATGATACTGTGGTAAGCAGAATACCCCTCTGATGTGGGGCAATACATCAGACATTGTGCACAATGGTAATGAACCTGCGGATAGGGTAAAGAGTATCCGAACCCTAGCTGGGAAGGGTTTATGGCCCCCAGTACGTGCGACCCGATCAGTTGTACGTGTGACTGAAATGGGAGTGAGCAAGGTGTAAGCCGCCACTCAAGTGATAATGATAATGTGGGAAACACAATGTTTCCATAAAGGAAATATTATGCTAAAAATGCAATAATTACTATATATGGAAAACTATTCCATAAGAATGATTTTTTTTATTCGTTTCACTTTATTGCTATAAGAAATTATCACTAAACCACCTACCACTTGCTTACTTTATACAGTTTTATTATGTACTCACTGAGCTTTGTCTCACCCCATAGTTGTTATTTATTTTCAGGATCAGTTGACGGTTTGGCAAGGTAAATTCCAAGTTCTGCATCTCCGCTTGGAAATTGCGTTGCTGATTTTGGGTATCATCATGTATATATTTTGTTATAAATTTTGGAGGTTTCACTCTAGAGCTCCATGTTTTGTTAAAAGTCTGTAATAATGGTATAACTTAGAGTATCATTAATATGTGTGGTTGGGTATTATCTTACTATAGCCAGATGTATGATTAACACTCACTTAAGTTGCAATTAAAATACTAGAAAATGGAGTTCAAAAGCGATAAATATGAAAATGAATTTAGATGTTGAATGACTATTACATGGGAATTATGGCTATGATCTTGGGTTAAGGGTAATGTAATGGTAATAGTTTATGAGTTATAGGTTGTTTTACGGGTTTAGGTGACCTTATGTCTCCCTATGCCCTAGGACAGTCGCGGCTCAAAGATGGGTCGTGACAAAGGTGGTATCAGAGCAAAGGGAACCGTATGGGCAGCGAACCCTATTCCGAGGAACTCTCACGCATGATCAGCAGCGAAGTGTGACTCTCCGCCTCGGAGCTCATGGCTTATGGACCAGCCTGAATGGGCTAGTCCCATGAGTGCTCTGATAGGTATCACTTTTGGCTGCCCAGGGGGGGAGGATGCCCCTGACAAAGGTGGTATCAGAGCGAAGATTTGAGTCTTTTGCCTATTTTTAAGTATAAGTTAAAACATGGAGCATAGGATTCATTGTCGTCAGTAAAGTATCCCGTTACGTTAGATCCGCGTCAACATTATATATTAAGTTATCCTCTTTCTGTGATATTTGTGGAATTTTATATGTTGTTATTATATGATATTCATAAGTTGTGAAATATTGCTTATGCTTGGTAATGTGTAGATGTCGGGGGTCCGCAACCCTGTTGAGGAGAGAGATATATCTGATGCAGCCTCAGTTACTTATCCTGATTCAGAGGAGACTGATCCAGAGGAGGATCCTGATCCTGTTTGGGTAGTTAGGATGAAGACTAAGAATGAAGAGATTATGAGAGAGCTACATATGTTGCGGAATGAAGTATTTAGCCTGAGGAGGACAGTGAGGAGCTTGAAGTGGGAGCTAGCAAGGATTAGCAATAGGTGTAGGAACCCAGGGGCGAGACCGATTTCACCTCTTAGAGATTTGATGCCGGGATTTCCCGAGCATCTGTGTGCTGCATGTGGAAGATTCGACCACTCTGAGGAGAGATGTCCTGTGAGGAGACGTTTGCTGTCCTCATCTATGATGTCTACGGCCCGTAGGCAAGTAGGACCAGGAGAGGAAGAGGCCTCTAATGATCAGAGGGAATCTGAGGAATAGGGGATAGATTATGGGTAGGTAGACCATGATCACATTTTGGGCATAGTGTGCTTATGTGTATAAAAAAAAAAATGTTAGGAATGATCTAAACTTAGGATAACTAAAAGAATGCTACAGCTATGTAGTACTTGTACATATGTGTGTATGTTTATAAAACAAAATAATAATAATGAAGGTATTGTAATGTTTATATGAAAATGGTTATTATGTGATAATGATTTTGCTCTATGAATTATGTACAATGGCCAAATGGTATATGTATGAATATGGGATAATGTGAGTAAAGTGAATTGATGATTAATGTGTATGTATAATTTTTGTGTATCTTGAATATCAAGATTTTGAAGGGTGAATGACGCTATGCATGTTATTTTGGCATAGATGTTGCCCTACAGGATCGCTCAGCCAGAGGGACAAGGATCCCAGGAAGCTGATAGTCTCATCCCAAATGCAGCATCTGATGCTGCGTCTGTTCAGAATATTGATCAGGAATCTTACCGATCAAGGCAGAGTTTCGCGAGTAGTGGAAGACCAAGACCACCAGAGAATATGGAAGCATTACGATAAGAATGTGAAGCGATGAGACAGGAACTTTTGAACTTAAGGCGACAACGTCAGGAAGTTCCACCACCGCCTATGGTGCCACCTGCACCGCAAGAGGATGATGCACCTCCCATTTTACCACGAGCACCACGTAGAGTGAGGAGACGAATGCTACCAGAGGAAGGAGTTACGGTGCATGATCTGAAGAAATTCAAACCGCCAGAATTTTCAAGGGAAGAAGGAGAGGATCCCCAGAAATTTTTGGAGGAGATGGACAAAATAGCTCAGAGGATGACGTGCTCTGACGAGAAATTGATCGAGTTAATAGGAGTACAACTTCAAAGTGAAGCATGGAGTTAGTTTCAAAGAAACATAGAAGAGCGGTTGTATGGAGATGATCCACCTACCTGGGAAGAGTTCAAATGAGAATTGATGAATGAATTTCTGTCTAAAGGTGAGAGACAGAATCGGGCACTCCAGTTTGAACAATTGAAGCAGAGGCCCGGGATGACAGTCTCGGAGTATGCTCTGGAGTTTAAAAGGCTAAGCAAGTATGCCACTCACATTGTACCAACTAAAGCGAGTAGAGTTGACCGATTTCGCCGAGGATTGGTAGCTCCATTATACCATGTGTTGGTGGCTACTGAATTTCCCACCATGGCCAAGCTGATTGACAAGGCTAAGCTTATGGAGGCGAGGCATAAGGCAGAGAGAGCAGAACGAATGGAAAGGGATCAAAAACAGAAGAATAATAAGAAGGGGCAAGGAAGTCAGCAGCGAGGTAATTCTAGTCAGAATAGAGGCTTGGAGCAGACCTTTACTGTTTCCACCCCGTATCAATCACGAGGAAGTGGGCAGAATCAGTTTCAGACTGGTGGTAATTTGGTGACGTTTACACCGAATAATGCAAGTAACTTTCGATCCGGACAGCAGAGTCAATTTAATTCCATATGTACTTGGTGTGGAAGACTACATAAGGGGGAGTGTAGAAGAGCCTCGGGAGCATGTCTGAAATGCGATCAGACAGGGCATTTTATTAAGGATTGTCCACAGATGGCCAATCCAAAGACAGTGACAGCAGTGTCACAACCTGCTGGCCAGATGTATAGACCTGAAAACCCCAACCAAAGAGGACGAGGAAGAGGAGTGGGTCAACCCTTGAACGAGGCCAAAGCCACAGAAGGCAGGGGTCGAGGGAGAATATACGCTCTCAATCAGCAAGAAGCAGGAACTTCTAATAATGTTGTCACAGATACTGTTTCTGTTCAGTCAGTAAGTGCTAATTGTTTGTTTGACTCGGGTGCGACGCACTCTTTTGTTTCACCACATTTTACTAGAAGGTTAGGAAGAGATAAGGAAGTTATGCATAAACCTTTGATCATAAGCACTCCATTAGAAGATGAGGTGACAGTAGATCGAATATATGTAGATTGTGTGGTTGAAATTGAAGGTAGAAAACTTCCTGTGAATTTAATTGAGCTAGAGATGTTAGGATTTGATGTTATATTAGGTATGGATTGGTTGTCCCAGCATAATGCTAGAATAGATTGTCGGGGTAAAGGAATTGATTTTAAGGGAGAATATGGGCAGAAGTTTAGATTTCAGGGGAATCAGAGTGATTTGCCTATAAGTCTTATTTCGGCTATGGGAGTAAAAAGGATGTTAAGGAAGGGATGTCAAGCATATCTAGCACAAGTAGTGGATGTTAATAAGGAAAATAGTGATCTTAAGAAGATACCTGTCGTAGAAGATTTTTTCGATGTCTTTCCTGAGGAGTTGCCAGGGATACCCCCAGATAGAGAAATTGAGTTTTCGATTGAGCTTCTACCTGGAACTCAACCGATATCAATACCGCCCTACCGGATGGCACCTTTAGAGTTTAAGGAATTGAAAGTTCAGTTGCAAGATTTACTTGATAAGGACTTCATTAGACCGAGTAGTTCTCCGTGGGGCGCTCCAGTCTTGTTTGTCAAAAAGAAAGATGGATCTCTTAGATTGTGTATTGACTATAGGCAGTTGAATAGGGTGACTGTGAAGAATAAATATCCTTTACCAAGGATTGATGATTTATTCGACCAGTTACAAGGGGCTAAGTACTTCTCGAAAATTGATTTACGATCAGGATATCATCAGCTAAAGATTCGAGGCGAGGATGTTTGTAAGACTGCATTCAGAACAAGATATGGTCATTATGAATTCACTGTGTTGCCGTTTGGATTGACCAATGCCCCAGCAGCTTTCATGGACCTGATGAATCGAGTATTCAAACCTTTCTTGGATAAGTTTGTAATCGTGTTTATTGATGATATCTTGATTTACTCAAAGAGTAAGGAGGATCACGAAAAACAATTAAGAATGGTGTTACAGACTCTAAGGGAACATAAGCTTTACGCCAAGTTGTCAAAGGGTGACTTTTGGCTAGAACAAGTATGTTTCCTTGGACATGTGGTGAGTAAGGAAGGAATCAAGGTAGACCCTAAGAAGGTGGAAGCGATAACAAATTGGCCTCGACCCACAACAGTTACAGAGGTGAGGAGTTTCTTGGGATTAGCGGGTTACTACCGCCGATTCATAAAAGACTTCTCCAAGATAGCGGCACCATTAACAAAGCTTACTAGGAAGCAAGTTAAGTATAAGTGGGATGAAGCTTGCGAAGACAGTTTTCAAAAGCTTAAGGATTTCTTGATTTCAGCTCCAGTATTAGCCTTACCTGATGGGAATGAAGGTTTTGCTATATACTGTGATGCCTCAAGAGTTGGCTTAGGGTGTGTATTAATGCAGAATGGGAAGGTTATTGCCTATGCATCTAGGCAATTGAGGAGACATGAGGTGAACTACCCTACTCATAATCTAGAAATGGCAGCGGTAGTCTTTGCTTTAAAAATATGGAGACATTATTTATATGGGGAGAAGTGTGAGATCTATACTGATCATAAGAGCCTTCAGTAAATTTTAAAGCAAAGGGATTTAAATCTGAGACAATGGCGATGGGTAGAATTATTTAAGGATTATGATTGTCAAATCTTTTATCACCCTGGTAAAGCCAATGTTGTTGCAGATGCTCTTAGTAGAAAATCTATGGGTAGTCTTTCTCACATAGAGGGACGAAGGAGACCGGTGGTGAGAGAGGTGAATCGGATGTTTGATGAAGGCTTGCGATTGGAGGTAAGTGACTCACAAGTATTGTTAGCTTACTTCCAAGTAAAGCCGAAGCTTATTGATGAAATCAAGACTTTTCAAAGTCAAGATCCTCATTTGGTAAAGATCAAGGAAGATTTAGAAAAGGGGCAAGCTCCAGAGTTCAGGGTGGAAGAAGACGTTCTGAAATGTGGCAATCGGCTTTGTGTGCTGAATGTAGAAGGGCTGAGAGAGAAAATTTTGAAGGAAGCGCACCAGACCCTTTATAGTGTACACCCGGGTGCCACCAAAATGTATCACGACGTAAAAGGTTCATATTGGTGGCCAGGATTAAAGAAGGACGTGGCAAATTTTGTTGCCTCTTATCTTACCTGTCAGCAGGTGAAGTTCGAACATCAACGACCTTCTGGATTACTTCAGGAGATAAAATTGCCAGAATGGAAGTGGGAATGTGTTACCATGGATTTTGTAGTGGGATTACCCAAGACGATGAAACGTTATGACTCCATCTGGGTCATTGTGGACCGATTGACAAAGTCGGCACACTTTATCAAAGTAAAGACCACGTATACAGTAGTTGATTATGCTCGTATTTATGTGGATAACATAGTAAGATTGCATGGAGTTCCACTTTCCATTATTTCGGATCGAGGTACTCAATTTACTTCGAGATTTTGGCAACGATTACAAGAGGCATTGGGAACACAACTCGACTTCAGCACCGCTTTCCATCCGCAGACTGATGGGCAATCTGAGAGGACAATTCAGACATTGGAGGATATGCTTCGCATGTGTGTTATGGACTTTGGAGGTGGCTGGGATAAGCACCTTTCGCTTGTTGAATTTGCATACAACAATAGTTATCATTCTTCTATAGGAATGGCGCCTTACGAAGCATTGTATGGTAGAAAGTGTCGATCTCCAATCTGTTGGATGGAGGTTGGTGATAAATATTTGGAAGCCCCTGATATGGTAAAAGAAGCCACGGAAAAGGTGAAGGTTATCCGGGAGAGATTAAAAACTGCTTTTAGTCGTCATAAGAGCTATGCCGACCTTCAGAGGAAGGATATTCAGTTTGCCGTGGGGGACCATGTATTCTTGAAAGTTTCACCAATGAAGGGAGTAATAAGATTTGGCAAGAAGGGAAAGCTATCTCCTCGATTTGTTGGACCTTTCGAGATTCTCGGTAGAGTCGGAGAAGTTTCATATAAGTTAGCACTACCACCTGCATTGGAACATGTACATCCAGTGTTTCATGTGTCGATGTTGAGAAAGTATGTATCTGATCCATCGCACATATTGCAACCCCAACATATTGAGATTGACAAAGACCTTTCTTATGAAGAAGTTCCAATTGCCATCCTGGATCGATAAATAAAGAAGCTGAGAAACAAAGAAGTACCAACAGTAAAAGTCCAATGGCGTAACCATAATGTAGAGGAATACACATGGGAAAGCGAGAACGATATGCTACAACGATACCCGCATTTGTTCAATAATGGGTAAGTTTTAAAATTCATGGACGAATTTTTTTAAGGGGGGTAGAATGTAATACCCAAGGTCTCCATAGCTCATCAGAGTTATAATAATACCATAAAATATAAATTTTTGGGTATAGTATCAATGACATAGTGATAGTATGATAGAAACTCTTGTTTGTGCTAAGTGCTTGAGTGTGTACATTTATGAGATAGGAATAATTATTGTATATTTTATTGAATTAATTTTAGGCAATATGGCTTAGTTTAGGCTTATTATGATATGGGAAAGTAAGATTTAAAATTCCAAGTGAAAGGGAAAGGAAAAAGTTATGAAAAAATTTTAAGTTCGGGAAACGTTTTTGGGTGAGCTTGTTAATGGGCTTTTGGACTCAAAGCCCAAGCCCATAGAGTGGCCGGCCCTAAGGCCTCCAATGTTGGTGGAGTTTGACTAAAGAATGGTTAGAATAAGTTAATTAGGGGTTAGGATGAGAAAGGAATTAGGTTAGCCATATTTGTTGACTTATGCCAACTTTACACCTAAGCCTCCTACTTTTCCATCACCATGATTATGTTCACTTTGGTGATGATGGTGTTCATTATTTTGATGCTTAGTCACCATACACCTAAGGACCATCTCAACCATCCATCTTGATCAATCTTAGCCCTCCATTTCAACTAAAAATGTGACCATTGATTTTGTGTGATTAAATCACCACCATTGATTTTATTTGTATATAAAATGAAATTGTGTTAAACCATTTCATTTGTAACCTACACCAAAAATTTCACCCTCACCAAGGACTAAAAACCTCTCAACTTGTTCTTCAACTTAGAGCTAAATTTGGAGCATTTCAAGGTGAGATTTATTGCTTAAGTGATTCCTTTCTTTCCTTAGCCTAAGTATGATAAATTGTTAGCAATTATTCCTTTTCTTTTGATTTCTATAATTGAATTTTGGTGGAATGATTTGAAGAGGAGTTAGTTTGGCATGTTAAGTGATGAAATATGAGAATTAGGGTTAAGGATTTGGGGTTTAATAGGTGAATAATAACAAGGGAAGCATGAAAAATCAATGAAGAGGAAGTTACATAAGGTTCGGCCAAACTAGGAATTTTAGGGGAAGTGTCCAAAATTTTTTTTAACAATATCTAAGGTTATTTGGGATGTTGAAAAGTGGTTTAAAAATGTAAAATTTAAATTTAGAGATTTTATTCAAAAATTGAAATTCTTGAAGGCATAATGCATGATATAAGAAAAGTGTGTAATGTGAAGTATAGTTTGATGTTTGATTGTTATGGTAGGCTTTGCATAACATTAATTTTATCTTGGCAAGATCAATTTGAGATTTGATTGAGAAATTTTGGGTTTTCCCCAAATCATCCCAATTTTGTAAAGTTAGGGTTTATGAGAATTGGAAGAGATTAGTTTCAATGGATGAATGAATGTTGATTGTTTAAGCATTAGTTTGATAAACATAAAATTTAATTAAGGAATTAGGAAGGAAAAGGAACCTAATTGTTTTAATGAAAGGATTTGGACAACATGGGATTTTGAAATAAAATGATTAAATAATTAATGTGTTTATGTATGTTAATGTTTAATGTATTGGAATGTGTTTGGTGATTAGTAGTAGGAAGATAATGTTAAGTTGAGTTAGAATGAGATTAGCAAGTTAAAGAAGTAGGAATTAATGTATGATTATTTGGGTGTATTTGTAGAATCGAAAGGTAAAGGCATTACTCGGGATACCGAGGAGCCTTGTTATACTCTGCATTAGAACTATCAGTATAGGAGTAAAGGAGCAAGAGGTGAGTACCTAATAATATTATATTTCTTGTGCTTTAAATATAAGCCTAAATGTTGGATCACTTTTCTAATTAAAATGCATTGCAATTCTTTGGCATGCATGATATGCTTTACCAATTATTGAATTAAATATCCCTTATGGCACTTGGCCACATGAACCTTATTGCTTCTTTTCCCAATATGATCAATGATGGGAATTTTGATTATTTATTGATATATTATCCATTGAATTATTTCATGGATGAAAAGGAAAAATGTTTTAATGATATTGTGGTAAGCAGAATACCCCTCTGATGTGGGGCAATACATCAGACATTGTGCACAATGGTAATGAACCTGCGGATAGGGTAAAGAGTATCCGAACCCTAGCTGGGAAGGGTTTATGGCCCCCAGTACGTGCGACCCGATCAGTTGTATGTGTGACTGAAATGGGAGTGAGCAAGGCGTAAGCCGCCACTCAAGTGATAATGATAATGTGGGAAACACACTGTTTCTATAAAGAAAATATTCTGCTAAAAATGCAATAATTACTGTATATGGAAAACTATTCCATAAGAATGATTTTTTTTATTCGTTTCACTTCATCGCTATAAGAAATTATCACTAAACCACCTACCACTTGCTTACTTTATACAGTTTTATTATGTACTCACTGAGCTTTGTCTCACCCCATAGTTGTTATTTATTTTCAGGATAAGTTGACGGTTTGGCAAGGTAAATTCTAAGTTCTGCATCTCCGCTTGGAAATTGCGTTGCTGATTTTGGGTATCATCATGTATATATTTTGTTATAAATTTTGGAGGTTTCACTCTAGAGCTCCATATTTTGTTAAAAGTCTGTAATAATGGTATAACTTAGAGTATCATTAATATGTGTGGTTGGGTATTATCTTACTATAGCCAGATGTATGATTAACACTCACTTAAGTTGCAATTAAAATACTAGAAAATGGAGTTCAAAAGCGATAAATATGAAAATGAATTTAGATGTTGAATGACTATTACATGGGAATTATGGCTACGATCTTGGGTTAAGGGTAATGTAATGGTAATAGTTTATGAGTTATAGGTTGTTCTACGGGTTTAGGTGACCTTATGTCTCCCTATGCCCTAGGACAGTCGCGGCTCAAAGATGGGTCGTGACAATATTATAGTATTTTCAGTAAAGTAAAAGATAAATCATCCATTATTTTTAAAACCCTAATTTCAACCATGCATCAATTTCTCAACCGTTATAGATAATGACATATATTGTCTTTTGTCCTTACCATATTACTGTGTCCCCATTGAAGTGTTGGTTTGGACTAGTCACTTCCACCAAGAAATTTTCTTGTGAAAAATCCAAGATGCACTTTAACCTTTTAGCAGAATGGAAATTGTACCTTTTATACCAAAAGTAAAATTGTCAATTCTTTTAGACGCCAAATGATCATACCATAAAAGTAGGTACTAAAAGGCAAAGTTGAACGAGTGAAAGAGATAGTAGCTGAGAGAGGTTTTTCTTTGATAATAGGTTAGAAAGGGGGAAGTGAGGGATTTTGTTGAAGGCCACGCGAGGTGAGAGAAAGGGAAAGGTGAGTCGTAACTTGTGTGGCCTTTTGTATTATTAACTTTGCTTTGTTGGTGTGCCTATTTAGATTTTAGTTGGGTAGCTAGCGACAAATGTTAATTAAGACTCTAAAGTGACTGTGACTTTAAGTTGAATTATATTTATCAAAATTAATTTTGATGACCATAGTATGCATATCAATACTTCAAGAACCACAGGTAAAATTAATCCATTTAAATTAGATTGAAATCATTGAATCAGTTCTGAATCAGACTTAGATTGATATGACTAAATTAATAGATATACGCCATTTAAACAAAATAAACATTTTTCCATTTATTATTAATTTTTAATTTTTCAAGTACAATAAGTTAAATATTTCCTAATTCCATCCCTTTTCCTTTCTTGTCCTTCCTTTTTCTTCGCTTGCTTATCTTTTATTCATATGCTATGAAAGTAATATTTGACATGGTGATATAGAAAATGATAAAATATTTTCGAAAGAGTTTTAAATTTTTATTTCTTAAAAATTTAGATGCTTTAATAATTTGGATTTAAATTTTTTAGATAGTAATTTAATTTATTAAGTAAATATTAACATTAATTTATTATTATTTTTTCTAATAAAATAAATATTTATTAATAGAGCATTATGCTCAAAGCAGTATAAAAAATTGATACACAACTAGCCCATCCCAAAATTTTTAAATTACCCACTTAAGAAGTTATAACAATGGGCTCTAAGCCCAAATATTTGACCCAAAGGCCAACTAATTTGATAAAATTATCAAAGAATTCCTTACTTCCTAACCCCTTCCAAAGGCTTTCATTCCACCAAATAATATGGCTACTATCACTGGCGGTCTAACCAAAGGAAATATCCTCAAGAAAATCAGGGCTGAGACAAGAATTATTAAGAAGATTATATACTGCAAAAATAAGGAAATACTCCACTAATGAACAAACACAAGAAGAACGGGTCAAAAAGGGCTTGGATTTGGTGGCACTAATCTAGTCCTCGATCACTAGCTCCTCTAATCACCATGGCTCTTCAACACAAAGATCAATCTTGATGCAACATCACTGGCTACTAGATTTTCCTTTGCACCTATCACAAAGATTACCATGAGACAAATCTTTGGATTTTGCATAAAGCAGAGGACCCGATTAACTTCAACCCCTAAATTGATCATCATTAACTCTGGCAGAACCACTCTGACTATTATTAAAACTTGAAATAAAGATTTTTTTCCATAGTCTTAGGTCGAAGTTTTACTTAAAGCATACCCTCCTCCACAGCCTTTACAAGTGAATAGACGTATTCTCGGATCCGATCGCATCGAATTGGGTTGAAAACTGGAATTAGTGAAAAAAATTATGAAATGGGTGAATTATTATTATTTTTTTTTTAAATTTTAGTATTTTTAAATTTTAATATATTATTTTTCAAATTCGCACTTGATAAACAGGCCTACAATACAAGTGAACAAGGCCTCTCTGACTTGGTCACTGCGAAGCCCAAAGTTTAAAACAGATTCTTCGGCTCTTTTCTATCTTTATTTTCGAAATCACACTCTGCAAATGTCTCTGACATTGGGTCTCAAATCATCTCCGTACTCTCACTCTTCTTCTTCTTTCTCCTCAAAACCTTGTGCCATTTCCCACTTGACCATCCATTTCAACCCCCAGATATCAATACCCATCCATCTAAATCTCTCGAGCAAATCTCGATCTCAATCTAGTAAAAAATCACTTCTTATACAAAATATATCAAACACTACGAGTAGCACTACAACAAGAGATAGCAGATGGACCCTTCATGGGAAAACAGCTCTTGTTACTGGTGGCACTCGCGGAATCGGGTAGATATGAATGTACATGTTCTATATGATGGATTTTGATTTTTTTTTTGAATTTTGATTTTACAATGTAAATTTTAGATATGGGTATTTTCTTGTTTTTCCAGGCGTGCGATTGTGGAGGAGTTCGTGGGTCTTGGAGCGAGAGTGCATACGTGTTGTAGGAATGAAAATGAGCTCAACCAGTGTTTGGAGGAATGGGATGGTTTAAGATTTGAGATTAGTGGATCACTCTGCGATGTGTCAATTGCAGCTCAAAGAGAGAAGCTTATGCTTACTGTATCTTCTTTGTTTGATGGCAAGCTCAGCATCCTTGTAAGCTTCTCCATTTTTTCTTACTTAGATGTGTATTAATTAATATATACTACTTGACCCATTTGTAAAATTAGGTTTCTAACTTGTATGCTTGGTGTTTGGTCATTTGCCTAGTAGAGAAGTGGCCTTGGTTTGTGGCTATATTTTGGCGCCTTTGGGTTTTATTGAACACTATTTTGTAGTGATAGTAGATGTCACTGCTTAGTTAAAATGTTAGAAGTCTTTGGATTAAGGGCAATGAGCCATGTACAAGTATGAATATCTTTTGTTTTGAAAGCATATAAGATTACTAATACTATCTCACTTTCAAGTACTTTATCCTCGTAATGATTTTTTACATTGTACCATTACTATCTCTGGAATATAAAAGACATAAAATTTGACCAAGACCACCTGAAAGATTTTTCATTTCTAATATCTGGGTAAAAATTCGTTATTTGTTAGTGGTCATTTTTATGATACATTAAAATGATATTATTGTTTTTCCTTGACCCAACCAAATGTTAGTGATTGCATTATTGTTGATCAGCATTTGCATCAGAATCACTCGTAAATTACTGCACTCGCTTTATCTTATTTTGTATTCCCGTCACTGTTTTTTCATGTTAAAACTAAAAGCCATACTTTACTTTCAAATTTGGAGGTTAATAATGTTGGAACAAACATTCGAAGGCCAATGGTGGAGTTCACACCTGAAGAATTTTCTGCTCTCATGGCAACCAATTTTGAGTCTGGTTTCCATTTAAGCCAACTTGCTTATCCACTTTTGAAATCATCGGGAGATGGAAGTGTTGTTTTCACATCCTCTGTTTCTGGTTTTGTCTCACTCAAATCTATGTCTATTCATGGAGCAACTAAAGGTAATAACATGTCTTTTATGCTTATTGCATTATTATTGCATTTTATGGATTTTAAGTTCGAAGATTTTATGTAAAGTTTGAAATTTTCATTTTCTTTTTTATTTCCCAGGAGCAATCAACCAACTAACTAAAAATTTGGCCTGTGAGTGGGCAAAAGACAACATAAGAAGTAATGCTGTTGCACCTTGGTACATCAAAACCTCTATGGTGGAACAAGTAATTTTCTTGTCAGTTGCTAATAATGTTCTTTGTTTGTTTATATTATTCAAATGTTTTCAGAATGCATACTTTGTTAATCCAGATAGTTAAAATGCCTTTTTAATTTTTTTTTTAATTGTTTTATCCCAATGTACTATATGCATGTGTACTTCTATCACATGGTTATAATATGTAGACCTGCATGAATTTGTGTATGTAATAGTTTGTTTTGGTAATTGCACTTTATGTCATCTTCCTTTCAGGTCCTCAGCAATGAAGCATATTTAGAAGAGATATATTCTAGAACTCCTCTTCGGCGCCTTGGAGATGCAACAGAGGTTTCATCTGTGGTGGCTTTCCTGTGCTTACCTGCTTCATCTTACATAACTGGCCAGATTATTTGTGTTGATGGAGGGATGTCTGTGAATGGATTCTTCCCGAGTCACGGTTAGAAGTGGTTAGCTTACCAATTGCCACTCCTCCCTCAAGACACTCTCCTTGGCTGTTAGAATATCCAGTACATCCTGAATTCATGTTGCGAGGCATGAGAGCAAAAGGAGATTTCACCAACCATCGCAAACCTATTCATTTCTAAGAACTAAAGTGAATTCTTTCCACCTTTGTTGGTTATTGCTTGCTCATGTTAGTTCCTTCTTCTCTTTCCTATGCTTGAAAGCCTTCTATTGATGATGAGCCACATTGTACTTCTACAAGTTTACATGTTTATTATCCTTGAAAACATTTTATAATCTGAGCAGTGATTCTCTTTTGGGAAATAAGAAATTAGTTGTTGAGTTCTGTAGTATTAATGGAAGAATAAAGAGCAGTATTGTGACAATATAAATTTCATATATTGGTTGCCTTTCTGTTTTTTATCCCCTTGGTATTATGGGAGTAGGCATTGATGGTCTAACCTTACTTCAATATGCACACTGTAAATGAGTCATACTAGTCTGCTCTAGCCTCATAGTCAAACTCTAGTCAAGCTGAAGCTCCCTAGACTATTACAAGTTGTTTGCATCTCTGTTTCCTTCATGGCATTGCAAAGTAACTCTTCCTTTTTTTAAAATGTCTCCTGTTCCTTGTGGATTTTGACTTTTCATTCTTCATTTTGCTTCTTATTCATGCAGTGATAAAGTTAGTAGTACTCTCTATGTCTTTATGTTGCATTCTTTCAAATGTTTCAAATTTTTTTCTCTGTTTTTTTACCTTGCCTTTTCTACTTTGCTGCACTAGATATTTGTAGAACTGAATGACTAACTGCCTGCAATCACAACTTAGAATCTGCATTTGGTAGCTTTGTCATTGTTTATGACTTTAGTTACGAAAGGATACTTGTATTTGCTATCCTAGTCAACTTGGAAAATTTTATTATGGTGGCAGCTCTCTTACCTATTTTGTGTGAAGCCCAACTAGAAGACCAAGTGTTCATTAGTTGTTATCATAATAAAATTTAAATATGGGTTCACAACCAATCTTCCATAATGCAAAAAATGTTAAAAGCTTTTATCTACATACTTGTCCATATGGATTTTTATATTAAAGCAAGTTGAAGGAGTCAGAATCGAGTATAATTATCCTAGCTTTAGTATCTATCTCCTTTGACTTGGTCCTTTATGAGAAGTGTTGAACTTTGTATTTCATATTTTTAGTATCATTGTTAATTGCTGTATGGTACATATATTTTTGGACTGACATATGCAACATAGTTCTAAATAGTTGTCATTGTGTCAGATATTTTTGGATTGACATGTGCAACACAGCACATTCTTAATTAAATAGTTGCTGTCATTGTTTCATACTAGTTTATAAGTTAAACTTATTTTATTATTATCTTGGTTTCATTTTTCTTTATTCTTCTTTACACATTCCCTGTCAGTTCTCATCCATAAAAAATGGAATGATCATTATATCTTGTGAACTCACAATCCATTTAGTTTTATTGACATTAAAAGTTTAAACACATTAGATAGAAGGGGAGAGATCATGGAACTGGCAGGTACTGGCTTTGCCGAAACCCTCTGGTCTCTTCAGGGAATGACTGCTCTTGTCACTGGCGGAACGAAAGGAATCGGGTATTTCTATCTTTCCATACTGGTCTTTCTGGTTTTTAAGATGTATGTGCTGCCACCTCTTTTGGAAAGGTTTAACTTGAAAGGAATCATCAAAATCTAATAAAATATCTTCTTTCATCAAAATCTTATGTGATGATCAGGCATGCTGTTGTGGTGGAACTTGCACACCTAGGTGCAACCGTTCATACATGTGCAAGGGATGAAACTCTGCTTGAAAAATGCTTGCATGAGTGGGAGATGAAGGGCTTTCAAGTAACAGGCTCAGTGTGTGATGTGTCATCTCAAGTGGAAAGAGAGAAGTTAATGAACAGAGTTTCCCTTCTGTTTAATGGGAAGCTAAACATCCTTGTAAGTCTCCCTTCATTCAATTGAATCATAGTACAGACTCATACGCTGAAATTCTAAGCAGCATTCATTTTTAATTAGTGAGACAAAGGTAAAGTTGGTGAGAAACAAGTAAAATGAAATATTGAAATCTTACAATTGCTTGTGTTGAAGTCGCTTGTTATCCTTTTTCTAACAAGAACTTGCATTTTAGAATTAGAACAACAAATACATTATACTCACATGTTCTTGTCTTATGATGGTGTGCAGTGATGCATATTGATTATAGTTGAAAAAGTATTGCATGAAAAAAAATTTATGACAGAAACAGCATTCAATTTATTTCATCAAACTCCAAACAACTGAACTGAAGTACAGAGATCGTGGTGGCTTACACTTAATGTTTCAGTTGGAAAATAGCATGAAGGATCACACAGGGAACTTGTATTTTGGATTTTAATGCCTTAACAATTGTCATCATCCTTGCAATCTGATTCTTTGTGACCTATAATGTGATTATCATTTGTTTATCACCTTTGATTCAATTTAGATTATCATGTAACCTTCTCAGGAATTCTTTTATACATGGAAGAGAACTACATTCAGATCAAAACAACAACTGAGCACTTGACTGACTGGTTTTCATACTTTCTCATTTCTGAAATGTTATAGAGCTCTTTTCTCCATTCTATTTTTCTAGATAAATAATGCTGGGACAGCCCTCTGGAAACCAACTGTGGAGCATACTCGTGAAGAATTAGCAACACTCATTGCTACCAATTTTGAATCTGCTTACCATTTATGCCAATTAGCACATCCTCTTTTAAAAGCTTCAGGAGCAGGAAGCATTGTCTTTATTTCTTCTGTTGCTAGTGTGGTATCGCTAAACACTTCATCCATTTATGGAGCAACTAAAGGTATTTTACAGTTAAAGCTGAAGTTTTTGCAAATGCACATGAACTTTTTCCCTTTCCCTTTCCGTTGTTCTGGTCATGTTACATTGTAATTGTCAAGGCTGTGAGTTTTACTCAGTGGCGAAGCCATGGTTAATAGATGGAGGCATGCTTTTTATTAATAATAAGTTGACCACTTTATTGTTTATTATACACTAAATTATACTTCTTTCGTCCCATAACAATAGGCTCTCTTTCCTTTTTCACATGTCCAAATTATAGTCCATTTTCCTTTTCAATAGAGTAATTAATTTATTAACTTCTTAATATGTCCATAATATGCATCTTTATCAACATGAGTCATTTAATTTTAATAAAATAGTATTTGTCATTTAATATTAATGAAGGGGAATATTAAAAAAATACTAATAAAAATTTATTGATTTGAGTCATTTAATATTAGTGAAGGGGTTTTAGGAAAATACTAATAAAATTTATTAATTTAGTTACATTAACTATATTTTTCTTAATCCGTGTGAAATTTAAAATAGGCCTATTTTTAAGGGATGGAGGGAGTAAAATTTATTGAAAAAGAAAAAAAAAAAAGTATAATTGATTTTAATACTATATATTAATTTTAAATCATATTACAAAAAAGGCTAAAAAAACGAAAAACAACTTTTTATTCCCTAATACAACTGCAACTCCAATAGTAATTCTACTAAAATTCTGTCAATTTTCACAATATTTCCTTTCCAATAGTAATTCTACTAAAATTCTCTCAATTTTCACAATATTTCCTTTGTTTTCTTATTTCTTTTCCAACTTTGATGAAATCAAAATAGACAAAACTATAAAATGATTGATTTTTTTTATGTTTGTGAGTAGAAGTAAGGTATTATTATGTTAATTAATTTATTTTAAATCTAATTAGGAGAGAATTAATTTTATAAATTTGTTTGGATATATAGTCTTACTTTCAATAATTTGTTCTAATGCTTTTTGAAAATAAATTATGTTGGAATTTTTATATTACAATGATTATAAATTTATAATATATATATATGAAATTTTGCAGCTTTATAAAAAATTCTGTCTTTGCCTCTGGTTTTACGCATTCTTTTGCAGGAGCACTGAACCAACTGACCAGAGATTTGGCTTGTGAATGGGCAAAAGACAACATCAGGAGTAACTGTGTTGCTCCATGGTTCATCAAAACCCCCCTCATTGAGCCGGTAATATACTCTTACAAAGTTTGTGCATTGGCATAATAGGTGTAATTGCAAATTTGACATTTTCATGAAAGAAGATTTAAAAGGCATGTTTAGATGTCAAGGAATTCACACTTGAATTACCATAGAAGTTTTCTGAATGACGATGATGAATTATTAATTTAAAGGATTTTAGCTATTCAATGAATTAGTTAATCAGGTCGTAGATATTTATACATATGCACAATTTGGACTAAAATTGATTTTCCATGAAAACATGTCAATTGACACACTTTCACTTTATATTTGAAGTCTAGCTTCATTGAGCTTATTTCTCACCACTGACAAAATACTCTCTAATCATCCTGGCATACAATTACAATTTGTGATTTAGATTAGCTTTATACACATTGCAGATTGCTTCATGTCTTTTCTTTATTCAGCCGTATTTCAGAGAACATTGCAGACAAACTTGTACAGTAGAAATTATTGTTTTTGATATACATAATCTGAAACCAATTTTTGTTATGAATATATGGTGTCCTGCAACTTTTCACTGCAGGCTCTTGACAATAGAAAGTTTATCGAAGCTGTCACCTCTCGAACTCCTCTTGGCCGTCTTGGAGAGACAAAAGAAGTTTCCCCATTGGTAGCATTTCTCTGTCTACCTGCATCCTCTTACATAACTGGTCAAACTATTTGCGTTGATGGAGGTATGACAGTAAACGGTTTCTTCTTCCCAAAAGAAGACTTCTGAACAGCTCAGGAGCCAATTTCCTTAAAGTAATGAATAGAATACTTTCATATTTTTCCGATGCTTCTCATGTTGATATAGTTCTTGAATGTTTGTTCCAACATTATTAACCTGAAAATTTCGGAGGAAATTTGAGTAGCATCCTGTATAAACCATCCGTATTCTGACCTTTGTAAAGCACTTGTTTCGTGTGGATATTCTTTACAAGGATAAAATTAGTAAATCTAACAGTATTTCCCCTAGTCCTCATGATTTTTACGCTCTTTTCTATCTACATTTTTCTTGTGAAAAGCTCATGCGTTTCGTGTTAATACTTGCAACCTACTCGTCAACTCATGTACATATATAAATTGTAACATTAAATCATTCTTGTTTGTTAAGATATTGGAGTGAAATTAAATTAATTATATCCTAAGTTTTTCATCCAAAAAAAAAAAAAATTAATTGAAAATTTTCAAATATAGTGAGATTAAGGTTTACAATCAATTTGTAGTAGCTTCCCAATCAGAATAGCTGTAAAGATGCTTAAAAAAGAAAGTATTTAAACAAAAGACAAGCAAGCAGGGAAGATGTTAAAAATATAATATGAAAAATGTCTCACATTGATTAAATATAAATATATTAAATGATTAATATAAAAATGGACTCTTAAACTTTAATAAGTTGGCTTTTAAAATTGATTTTTCCAAATTCATTTTAAAAACTTAACATGATTTTTTTTTTTAAGTAAACGAGTAGCAACGATTACGCGATGTATACGTATGTTATTTCTTTATACTCAGTCTTAATTTTTTTTTTTTTAAATTCAAAGTTTATCTTATCTTGATTTTTAAATAACAGAAACTACTTATCATTTTTAAATAATATATATAAACAATTAAATCATATAATTCACAATTAATTATATGTTATATGTATATAGGAATAGAAAATATACAAATTATAAATAATTATAATAAATTTTGTAATTATTACTCTAATGTAAAAATCAGTTATAATCTACTTGCTTTTCTTTTCTTCTCTTTTGTTTAATTATGTCTTAATGGGTGAACTATTATTTAGCCACTATATTATAATGTATTACACCAATTAGTTATCATGACCATTATATAAATTTTTGAAATTGCAAATCCTAATCAATATATTTTATTATAACAAAGGGCTAAACAGTAATTCATCCTAAAATTATTAGGTATTTGTTATTTGCCACATCATAATTTAATTTAATGATTAAATCTTGTCTTTATTGAGTGAGTATACCAATCCAAATAGATAAAAATACATAGAGCAAAAAAAAAATATCGATGCCTTTTCATTCATAGGCTAAAATATCTCATCACTTATTGATTTGATTTATGAGATCGATCTATACACTTCGAATTCTCTGAGGTTGAGATGAACAAGGTAGATCATATTAGTATAATATCAACCATTAAATACAAAATAAACAGTTGAAATGTATTTTTATACTATAATTATCAACTCTAAAAAATTTTAAATTTTATTTTTTAAAAAATTTCAACCATTTATTTTACATTTAATAGTAAAAATCGTGTTATCATGATTTATTTTACATTAATATTTATGAATATAAATATTTTATTTCAATATACTTACCAATGATTTATTGTAAAAAAACATTAAAATTAATTATAAAAATCAAATTGATTTAGTAATGAAAGTGATCATGATGACTTTGAATGGAAAGAGGTTTCTTAAGATGCTTATTTGAATATTTGTTAATAAGAATAAATATTCTCATTTCTTTAGAATATTATATCTAAAGTAGAATGTATTCTATTAATCAATTTCATCAAACTCCTTGCAATTGAACCGAAGTACTTAGAAAGACGATTTAGATAAGAATTTACAACAGGGATAATGGTGGCTCACACTCAATGTTTCAGTTGGAAAATGGCATAAAGGATCACACAGGGAACTTGTATTTTGGAATTTTAGGTAAGCTCAGTCCAATTCAGTCCTGGTCAAGATTCTTCATGCATTTTTAGTTATCCTCGTGAAATAAAATTTTCTTTTTTCCCTGATGTGTCTAGTCTGAAATCAGAAATCTGCAGCAATAAATTAATCAGTGTGAACTCTCAAACTAAATCATTTCTTCACAACAACATATTTTTGTCAAACTAAACCATTTCTCTGCAAGATATACTGACAACCTCCTCTGTAAGATTCTATATAAAGGGGAAGCTCAGAAAATAAGATTTTGTAGTTACGAAGCAGGAGACTCTGTGCTTGTGATTTGATCAACTAGAATATGATTTCTTACTGAACAGACATCAGGCAGTTGATTTTGTCAATAAATGCGTGATCTCTGTGTTTGTTTGTTTGTTTCTATGGCTTCTATTTTTCATTTTCCTTAACATTCTCATATTGATTTATTTCATGGAAATTTCTTCCCTTCCTCATTTCTAGAGGCTTATTTCATGTCATAGTTTTTATTGAAAATGGAAATCAGCACACTTTGCATCTCTACCAATGATCTACAACCGCATAGTTGACTTGCCTTAGGAATTCTTCCCATTCCATCTCTTTTAAAATCTGTAGCAGGCCTACGTGTACGCACCTCTGATACTCCACCTCAAACTGCTCCACTTTGCCCTTAACTTGTTTCCGAATGACTTCTTCGACAGCCTCCCTCAAGTGTTCATAGCCCATCAAGCCCGCCTTTTCTATGGAATCTAAATCCATCAACCCAGCTCCAGTGTTGCGTATGACATGGATTTGATCATCCACAACATTACCCTCAGCAAAGGGCATCTCTCCTTGATTACTAGCTTCATCATCAGTACTCCCATTGTTATTATTACCATCGTTATTAGGATTTTGATTCAGATCACCAGCTTCATCAGCATAATCCCCATTCCCCGATCATCATCAATATCAGAAAGAGCTCCAATTTGCTGCTCACCTTCTGGAATTGTGTAAGCACAAACAGATTTCTCCACATTTACTTCCAGTCTTTGCTGCACAACTCCGTGTCCATATTCATATTCCTAAAAGTGGCACACAGCTAATTTAAAACTCCATGGAAGGTACAATTTTGCTTTTAAAATGTATCAACTATCTTAGACCATAATTTGATTTTGAACTCTTAACTAGTTACTGTTTTGAAGATTACCACCTTAATGTCACAGGGTCAGAGTTGACGCGCAGTGGCACTACCCGTACGACACCCCGGTCTCCCGCAAATCCGAAGTTAAACCTTATGAAATGTCCAATACCAATTGGTTTCGCCCTCCCTTGGGCTCATCAGGAAAGCGAGAATAGCTTCGACCAGTTTGGTGCCTAGATGACACGCCCATCCATCATAATCAAGTTCTTGACTGACGACAAGCTCTCTAAACTAAATTGGGTTGGCATGCCTAACTCAAGATAAATGAGCATTTACGACACGTACTCAGCCTTTTGAGCTGTCCCACAATCCCACATTAAGCACACCAGCGGGCATCTCGCACAAGCCACTTGGTCACGTCCTTGCGGGTCGTGACATTCTCCCCCACCGAATTCATGCACATCCTTGTGCATGTGGAGAATCGCAACTTAGTTTTTGGAACCCCTTAATTTTGGGCTGAATCCGTGTACGTGCTTCCTGCCTACTACCAATTCTTTTATAATAGTGCTTGGCGAACATCATTGCTGCTTCCTACCTACTCATCCTCATTTTCCATTGGATGATCCACTTGCGACACCCCTAGGCCATAAGGTGCGAGCATTAACCTACGCTCGTCCATTTACATTGGACTGCCAGTGTAGTAAAGAGCGCTTGGCAAGCAATGCAATATTGCACATGACCGGCTCTGATACCATTTGTCACGGGGTCAGAGTTGACGTGTAGTGCACTACTCGTGCGGCATCCCGATCTCCCGCAAATCCGAGATTAAGCCTTATGAAATGTCCAATGCCAACTAGTTTCGCCCTCCCTTAGGCTCATCAAGGAAGGGGGAACAGCTCTGACCAGTTTGGTGCCTAAATGGCACGTCCATCTATCATAGTCAAGTCCTCGACTAGCAACAAGCTCCCCAGACTAAATTGAGTCGGCATGCCTAACTCAAGATAAGCGAACATCTACAACACGTACTCAGCCTTTCGAGCTGTCTCATAATCCCACATTAAGCATACCAGTGGACATCTCGCATAAGCTACTTGGTCACGTCATTGCGGGTCGTGACATTAAGCTCTTGCTTCAATTCTGATGCTAATAACTGGCTAAAACTCCATGGAAGGAGAACTTTCGATACATCACCCAGATAAAAGGTGGAGTTGCAGATGAGACCATTTGCAGCACTCCCACCCAAGCTTGAAATAAATGACTGTAAGGCGTCTGTGAACTGCTGAATATGTTGGGTGAAGGAGAGTCTTTGACCCTGTGTCAAAATTAACCCATTATATATAAAAAAAAAAAAATTCTTTCTGTGATTGCAATATATGATTGGGAACACAATTAAAACTGAAGTATTTACTAATTCTGATACAATTGAAATGATAATTCTAGAACTACCGGCAGATGCATAATTGACTCCATGAATCATATCCTCATTAGTACCCATCTGCCCAAGATAACTCATGGCTGCCAAGGGAAGCCCAAAGTCCAATGCCACTGATTCAAGTAATTTACAACATACTAAATTAATTACATGTTCTGAACTATCAAGGACTTCACTATACCGAATTTAATCAACATTTATTTCAGTTTTAGCAAGAAACAGTAGTTGTATGTTTGGTTAGGAAGAAAAATAAATAGGAAAATTCAGGATCCGTCAGAAATTTAACGGAAACCCTCCAAGACTTGACCCTTAAGAAACCGAGTATCTTAGAGACCGAGTTTAGTTTACAATTTTTTCTCTTAAAGAAAAGCCCTATCTTATTTTTCTTCTCAATTTCCTCACTTTCTCAGTAACCAATCAGGGGACTGCGCCAGACGGAAAATAAACTTAAAACCAAGAAAATGCACGTAATATCCCAGGCAACAACAAAGAAAGTACAAAATGATTTTGGCCAATATTTATTTTAACCAAAAAAGACGATCTTTTTAATCAATCAACGAAACCCATTTTCATTTCCTCTGTTTTTCGCGTTCTTAGTATCGAAACAAACAAAATACCTAAAAAAGAATTAAGAAAAGAAATATTACCTAGATAATCAGAAGGGATTCTTCCATTGGAGAACATATTTGAGGACCTTCCATAGTGTTGGTGAGTATGAAAATGTGTGCCATATGGGGAGCGACCAAAGGTCCCCAAGTAATCGCTGGCGTCGCAAGCAACATAGCAATCAACGTTTATGGATAAAACAGGCGCTAATAGACCAGTTGATTGTGAGTCTGATGGCAGAAGTGGAGAGGTTAAAGAAAAATAAGAAGTTATGGAGTGTTAAAAGGATAAGATTGTGAGAAAATTCATTTTCTTGCCAGTTTCCTCACTTTCTCAGCAACCAAACAGGGTGCGCTCGATAGGTACACAAAATCAAGAAAATACACGAATATTTATTGTAACCAAAAAGGTTTGATCTTTATAATTAATTAACGAGACCCATTTTCATTTTGCTCTTTTTGTTTTTGGTTCAATTCTCTATTTCTCCCTAAATAAAGAAGTAAAATAACCCATAAAGAATCAAGAACAGAACTTTACCTAGATAATCAAGTGGGATTCTGGCAGTGGAGAACCTTCTAGTAGGTTGGTGAGCTTCAAAATTCTGGTAATTGATGATGTTATAATCAACAGAGAAATTGTATTTGATGAAGAAAGTAGGTACCAAGGGACCAGTTGATGGTGGGTTTGATGGCGGGGATTGACAGATTGGAGAAGAATAACAAGCTGTGGGTGTGTCAAAAGGGTTCAGGTTTTGAGAAAATTGACTGAATTCTTCAGAGTTTGCAAACAAGGTGGTGATAAAGAGAACAAGAAAAATCGTAAAAGACATTGTTGCTACTTTCACGGAAACAAGGAAACAACTTTTCACAGAGACAGAGAAAGAGAAGCAGAGAGAATTGGCGGGTAGAGGAGAGGATTTAATTATGCGAAAAGTCTAAAATAACCTCACATGTCACATCAAAAAAGTGAGAAAAGTCTAAAATAGCCTCACATGTCACATCAAAACAGTTACAAGATGGATGAACTTGGGCTAGCGGAATGGGCTTTGTCATAATGGGTTAGATCCGTTAAGCCCAAATGAGTAAAGAGTTATTATTTTATTCATTTTTTATTTATTTATATAAGACGTTTAATATATACAAATGTTATGCATTTTGGTACATTAAAATTACTATTGGTGACAAATATTAGGATTTCAACTCTTTAACTTTCTATATTAATTTATCTTAGCTTCTAAGTTTTTACTACAAGTTAATTTCATTGTGGCTATAGCAAATAAGATAGTGCAAATAGACAAAATCTTTATTTTCTAATAACATTTTAGTACAGCACCATTTATTTCTATTTTTGGAAGTACCTCGTGAGATCCATTGGAAACAAAAGGAGAAGGATTCAAAGAAGAGAGAAGCAAATGAGAAAGAAAGAGAGAGAGAGAGAAGAGAGTGAGCACAAATAGCTTAATTGCTTAAGTGTCTTCTATGTCAGCATTTCGCTAATGATTCTAACAAAATGTAGGCAGAAAGACATTCTTGATACAATTGATATAATTGTAGTAATATTTGTGTTACAAAATTTAATTATATTAACCAACATAATTGAACGATGGTAAGTATAATTTATCCAACAAAACTTCCATAGTAAAGCACTACCAACTCAAAACGACAAAATTGGATATTGTTACAACAAATCACATGGAATGGAAAAAGAAAAACAATAAAATAGTTATCCTTTATCAAATATTTACATTTCTTAGATTTTAAAAAATATTTATAAATTACTATATGCTTAAAACTTATTCAATAAAAAAAAAATTATCATAAAGTTACTATTTCATGGACTAGTTAGTTCATATTTAAATTTGAAATAAAAACTTCCTGAAAAAGAGAAATTGAAAGCCAAAAATAGTTTTTTTCTATCAAGAAATCAAAATATTATATAAAAAATTAGAAATTCTTATGAAAACTAAGTCTATTACGTCACTTATAAATTAATATTAATCTAATAGAAACATGACATGTTAGTTAATGATATCAAATCATCCATATGATAATTGATATCATTAATTGACGTAGTAGACTCAGTTTACTTAAAAATTTCTCAATTAAACCAAAAACAAAAAATTAAAAGGCAATTTTCAAATTACTATAAAAGAGTATTATTTGTTCCTTACGGCAAATGGTACATAAAAGAGAAAGCCCTTAATGAATTGAAACAATGTATAAATGGAAATTAATAATTAATTCGAAATAGTAACGAGAATTGGAAGAGAAATTCAGGAGATTGTGGGTATAGGAGTTGGCCACCATGAATGGCAGACTGTATACGTATTAAACCAATTATGAACGCATTGACCCTGATCCCTATTTGAACAATGGGCAACCAATTTCAAGGTTTTAGTTCTCAAATTGCACAAAAGAACAATGCAATTGCAAGTACCAAAATACAAAATGTTGGGATCGTCAAGATGGATAGCAAGCACTTTTGCTGCATGTACTGCATTATTTAGCAACTTCCTGTCCTCGTCAATAATCGTCTCGCAGAGATTAATCTTACACCTCATACTCCACTTTGGTTTAGTAGTAGCCTGGCCATGGCCGTGGCGGAGCTCCCAGATTGCCAGATACTTCCAATAGATGACAGATACTGTCAATTTTCCACAACACACTCCAAGGCCTTGTACAAGAAATCTTGCATATGGTGAGTCTTCTGGTGGATCGATTAGGAAAGGAACTCTGTTATTGTGAATATCATAAACAAGAATCTCATTATTTCCAACCAACCAATGCAGCAATCCATTGTAGACAATGCCATGAGAAGGTATATCTAGCCAAAGAAAAGGTTTTGGGGATGACATGACTGAATCAGTCCATTGTCCTGTTTCTGATGAAAATATTTCCACTTCAAACTCAGATTTCAATATCTTAATGTAAGGGATACGAACTATCTTGAACTTGCAATTAGTATTAATCATGGCACTTCCCTTGTCATCTACTTGGCAGTAAGAATTGCAGACAAATCCAATATCTACAAATTGGTGGTTGCGAGGAGCTGGAGGCACTGCAAGCCACTGCTTGGTTATAGGGTTGCAGATGTAGTAAATGCCGTGATCTGTCATCCTTTGATCTGCGGAGCACAAGAGTAAGCCGTTGCAGGAAGCAAGGACAATACGGCGGAATTCATTGGATTCTTCTCCGCCACCAAAGAGAGGAAGGAAATCCAGAGAAACTTGGAAACCAGGATCTGGCAGGGGAATTAGGAAAAGATGCTTCCTATAGCAATTGATTGTGTACTCGTTTTGACAATGGCCAGCCAATTGGCGAGCATGGAGCGACGAAGGAAATAAGGAGATGGAATCAAAGAGCTCCACCGCTTACACACGACCTTACACTTCAGGGCAGATTTGCAAGGGATACGATGGAGGATTTCTATCAAAATCTCATCAGTCAGAATATCATTAATACCAGCGCTCGTGTTGCCGTTGCACTCACAGCCGCCAGCCATGGATACAATACAAAGGTCTTTTTTTTTCTCTCTTTTTTTTTTTTTAAGGGAATACAATACAGAGTTAGGTTAGGCTTATATAGCGGCTTATATGGTCTAAATATTTTATTATTTTTAGGGTTAATTGAAAAAAAAAAAATTATGAAGTTTCACGATAATTACAATTTCTGGTTTTTCCAGGCGTGCGATTGTGGAGGAGTTGGTGGGTCTTGGAGCGAGAGTGCATACATGTTATAGGAAGGAAAATGAGCTCAACAAGTGTTTGGAGGAATGGGATGTTTTGGGGTTTGAGATTAGTGGATCACTCTGCGATGTATCAATTGCAGCTCAAAGAGAGAATCCTATGCTTCCTGTGTCTTCTTTGTCTGATGGCAAGCTCAACATCCTTGTAAGCTTCTCCATTTTTCTTACTTAGATGTATATTCATTAATATATACTACTTGACCAATTTGTAAAATTAGGTTTCTAGCTTGTATGCTTGGTGTTTGTCCATTTGCCTAGTAGAGAAGTGGCCTTGATTTGTGGCTACATTTTGGGTTTTAATTGAACACTATATTGTAGTGATGGTAGAAGTCACTGCTTAGTTAAAATGTTAGATGTCTTCGGATTAAATTATGAAGATCTTTTGTTTTTGAAAGCAGATAAAATTACTAATACTATCTCACTTTCAAGTACTTTATCCTCGTAATGATCTTCTATCTTGTACCAAATGTTAGTGATTGCATTATTGTTGATCAGCATTTGCATCAGAATCACTCGTAAATTACTGCACTCCCTTTATCTTATTTTGTGTTCCTGTCACTGTTTTTTTCATGTTAAAACTAAAATGTCTTTTATGCTTGTTGCATTATTATTGCATTTTATGGATTGTAATTTCAAAGATTTTATGTAAAGTTTGAAATTTTCATTTTCTTTTTTTATTTCCCAGGACCAATTAACCAACTAACTAAAAATTTGGCCTCTTGAGTGGGCAAAAGACAACATAAGAAGTAATGTTGTTGCACCTTGGTACATCAAAACCTCTATGGTGGAACAAGTAATTTTCTTGTCACTTGCTAATAATGTTCTTTGTTCGTTTAGATCATTCAAATGGTTTCAGATTGCATATTTTGTTAATTCAGATAGCTAAACTGCCCTTTTTTTTATTTTTATTTTTTATTATTGTTTTATCCCAATGTACTATATGCATGTGTACATCTATCACATGCTTATAATACGTAGACTTGCATGGATTTGTGTGTGCAATAGTTTGTTTTGGTAATCTCACTTTATGTCATATTCCTTTCACGTCCTCTGCAATGGAGCATATTTAGAAGAGGTATATTCTAGAACTCCTCTTCAGCGCCTTGGAGATGCAACAGAGGTTTCATCTGTGGTGGCTTTCCTGTGCTTACCTGCTTCATCTTACATAACTGGCCAGATTACTTTTGTTGATTAAGGGATGTCTGTGAATGGATTCTTCCCGAGCCATGGTTAGAATTGGTTAGCTTACCAATTGCCACTCCTCCGTCAATACATCCTGAATTCATGTTGGGAGGCATGAGAGCAAAAGGAGATTTCACCAACCATGGCAAAGCTATTCATTTCTAAGAGCTAAAGTGAATTGTTTCCACCTTTATTGGTTATTGCTCACTCATGTTAGTTCCTGCCTCTCTTTCCTATGCTTGAAAGCCTTCTGTTGATGATAAGCCATATTGTAATTCTACTAGTTTACATGTTGTTTATTATCCTTGAAAACATTTTGTAATCTGAGCAGTGATTCTCTTTTGGGAAATAAGATTAGTTGTTGATTTCTGTAGTATTAATGGAAGAATAAAGAGCAGTATTTTGACAATATAAATTTCATATATTGGTTGCCTTTCTGTTTTTTATCCCCTTGCTATTATTGTAGCAGGCATTGATGATCCAACCTTATTTCAATCTGCACACTGTAAATGAATCATACTAATCTGCTATCGCCTTGTAGTCAAACTCTAGTCAAGCTGAAGCTCCCTAGACTATTACAAGTTGTTTGCATCCCTGTTTCCTTCATGGCATTGCAAAGGTAACTCTTTTTTTTTTTTTTTTTTTTCCAAATGTCTCCTTTTCCTTGATGTGGATTTTGATTTTTCAGTCTTCATTTTGCTTCTCATTCATGCAGTGATAATGTTAGTAGTACACTCTATGTCTTTGTCTTGCATTCTTTCAAATGTTTCAATTTTTTTTTTCTCCATTTTTTTACCTTGCCGTTTCTACTCACATTTGTAGAGCTGAATGACTAACTGCCTGCAATCACAACTTAGAATCTGCATTCGGTGGCTTTGTCATTGTTTATGGCTTTATGTTACGAAAGAATACTTGTATTGGCTTTCCTAGTCAACTTGGAAAATTTTATTATGGTGGCAGCTCTCTTACCTATTTTGTCTAAAACCCAACTAGAAGACCAAATATTCATTAGTTGATATCACAATAAAATTTTAATATGGGTTCACAACCACTCTTCCATAATGCAAAAAATATTAAAAGCTTGTATCTACATACTTGTCCATATGGATTTTTATATTAAGGCGAGTTGAAGGAGTCAGAATCTAGTATAATTATCATAGCTTTAATATCTATCTCCTTTTGCTTGGTTCTTTATGGGAAGTGTTGAACTTTATATTTCATATTTTTAGTATTATTGTTAATTGCTGTATGGTACATATATTTTTGGACTGACATATGCAACATAGTTCTAAATAGTTGTCATTGTTTCATATATTTTTGGATTGACATGTGCAACATAGCACATTCTTAATTAAATAGTTGCTGTCATTGTTTCATGCTAGTTTATGTGAAGTTTAACTAATTTGATTATTATCTTGGTTTCATTTTTCTTTGTTCTTCTCAGCACATTCCCTGTCAGTTCTCATCCATAAGAAATGGAATGATCATTATGCCTTGTGAACTCACAATCCATTTAGTTTTATTGACATTAAAAGTTCAAACACATTATACAGAAGGGGATAGATATCATGGAACTGGCAGCTACTGGCTTTGCCGAAAGCCTCTGGTCTCTTCAGGGACGCTGGTGGAACGAAAGGAATCGGGTATTTTTATCTTTTTATATACCAGTCTTCTGGTTTGTAAGATGCATGTGCTGCCACCTCTTTTGGAAAGGTTTAACTTGAAAGGAATCATCAAAATCTAAAAAAATATCTTCTTTCATCAAAATCTTACACGATGGTCAGGTATGCTGTAGTGGTGGAACTTGCACGCCTAGGTGCAACTGTTCATACATGTGCAAGGGATGAAACTCAGCTTGAAAAATGTTTGCATGAGCCGGAGTTAAGAAGGGTTTTCAAGTAACAGGCTCAGTGTGTGATGTGTCATCTCTAGTGGAAAGAGAGAAGTGAATGAACAGAGTTTCTCTTCTGTTTAATGGGAAGCTTAACATCCTTGTAAGTTTCCCTTCATTCAATTGAATCATAGTACAGACTCGTATGCTGAAATCCTGAGCAGCATTCATTTTTAATTAGTGAGACAAAGGTAAAGTTGGCGAGAAACAAGTGAAATGAAATGTTGGAATCTTACAATTCCTTGTGTTGACGTGGCTTGTTACCCTTTTTCTGACAAGGACTTGCATTTTAGAATTAGAAAACAAATACATTATACTCACATGTTCTTGTCTTATGATGGTGTGCAGAGATGCATATTGATTACAGTTGATAAGGTATTGCATGAAAAAAAAATTATAGCAGAAACAGCATTCAGTTTGTTTCATCAAACTCTTAACAATTGAACCGAAGTACTTAGAAAGACGATTAGATAAGAATTTACAACAGAGATAGTGGTGGCTCACACTCAGTGTTTCAGTTGGAAAATAGCATAAAGGATCTCACAGGAAACTTGTATTTTGGATTTTGTTGCCTTACAATTGTCATCATCCTTGCAATCTGATTCTTCGTGACCTATAATGTGGAATCATTTGTTTATTACCTTCGATTCAATTTAGATTATCATGTGACCTTCTCATGAATTCTTTTATACATGGAAGACAACTACATTCAGATCAAGACAACAACTGAGCACTTGACTAACTGGTTTTCATACTATCTCATTTCTGAAATGTTATAGAGCTCTTTTCTCCATTCTATTTTTCTAGATAAATAATGCTGGGACAGCCCTCTGGAAACCAACTGTGGAGCATACTGGTGAAGAATTAGCAACACTCATTGCTACAAATTTTGAATCTGCTTACCATTTACGCCAATTAGCACATCCTCTTTTAAAAGCTTCAGGAGCAGGAAGCATTGTCTTTATTTCTTCTGTTGCTAGTGTGGTACCAGTAAACACTTCATCCATTTATAAAGCAACTAAAGGTACTTTACAGTTAAAGCTCAAGTTTTTGCAAATGCACATGAACTTTTTCCCTTTTCCTTTTCAGTTGTTCTGGTCATGTTACATGGTAATTGTCAAGGCTGTGAATTTTACTCAGCGGCAAAGCCACGGTTAAAAGATAGGGGCAATTGCCCACCTTTTAACTTGTAATATAATATTTTAAATAGAAAAATTACACATCGACCTTTTTATTAATAATAAGTTGACCACCTTATTCTTTATTATACACTAAATTATACTCCTTCCGTTTTATAATAATAGATTCACTTTTTTTTCACATATCTAAAAATTATAGTCCATTTTCTTTTTTAATAAATTAATTAATTTATTAACTTTTTAATATGTTTGTATTTAATGTGTATTTTTATCAATATAAGTCATTTAATTTTAATAAAATAATATTAATCATTTAGAATTAGTGAAGGGGTTTATTAGAAAAATATTAATAAAATTTATTAATTTACTTACATTAACTATATTTTTTTAATCTGTGTGAAATTAAGTTAAAGTAGATAAAGGGAGTAAAATTTATTGAAAAACACAAAAAAAAAAATTAATTGATTCTAATACTATATATTAATTTTAAATCATATTAATAAAAAGCTAAAAAAACGAAAAACAACTTTTTATTACTTGATACAACTTCAACTCCAATAGTAATTTTACTAAAATTCTCTCAATTTTCACTATATTTCCTTTGTTTTCTTAATTCTTTTCCCACTTCGATGAAATCACAAGTAAGGTATTAAACTTCTCTCAACATTTGATAAAATTTGTATTATTATGTTAATTAATTTATTTTAAATCTAATTAGGAGAGAATTAATTTTATAAATTTGTTTGGATATATAGTCTTACTTTTCACAATTTGTTCTAATGTTTTTTGAAAATAAATTATATTGGTAATTTTTATATTAAAATGATTATAAATTTATAATATATATGAAAATTTGCAGCTTTATAAAAAATTCTGTCTTCGCCTCTGGTTTTACTCATTCTTTTTACTCATTCTTTTGCAGGAGCACTGAGCCAACTGACCAGAGATTTGGCCTGTGAATGGGCAAATGATAACATCAGGAGTGACTGTGTTGCTCCATGTTTCATCAAAACCCCCTTATTGAGCCGGTAATATACTGTTACAAAGTTTGTGCATTGGCATAATAGGTGTAATTGCAAATTTGACATTTTCATGAAAGAAGATTTAAAAGGCATATTTAGATGTCTACCTGCATCTTCTTACATAACTGGTCAAACTATTTGCGTTGATGGAGGGATGACAGTAAATGGTTTCTTCTTCCCAAAAGAAGACTTTTGAACAGCTCAGGAACCAATTTCCTTCAAGTGATGAATAGAATACTTTCATTTTTTTCTGATGCTTCTCATGTTATTTGTGTCTATATAGCTCTTGAATGTTTGTTCCAACATTATTAACCTGAAAATTTCCTAGCATCTCTGACCTTTGTAAAGCACTTGTTTCTTGTGATATTCTTTCCAAGGAAAAATTAGTAACTCCAACAGTATTTCCCCTTGTCCTCATGATTCTTACGCTCTTTTCTATCTACATTTTTCTTGTGAAAAGCTCATGCGTTTCGTGTTAAAACTTGCAACCTACTCATTGATCAACTCATGTACATATATAAATTGTAATATTAAATCATTCTTATTTGTTAAGATATTGGAGTGAAATTAAATTAATTATATGCTAAGTTTTTTATCCCAAGAAATATTAATTGAATATTTTCAAATATAGTGATATTAAGCTTTACAATCTATTTGTATTAGCTTCCCAATCAGAAATTAGAATAACCATAAAAATGCTTGAAAAAAAGTATTTCAACAAAAGACAAGCAAGAAGCGATAAAAACTTGAAGCAAATAGAAAATATACAAATTATATTAAATATAAATATATTAAGTGATTAATATATAAATAAATTTTTTAATTTTAATTAGTCGGCTTTTAAGATTGATTTTCTTAAATTTATATTAAAAACTTAACATGATTTTTTTTTTCAAGTAAACGAGCAGCAACGATCACGTGATAGTTTAATCTTTAATGGACAGTATTAAGTTTATCTATACTGCAAATGAATCTATACATATGTTATTTCTTTATACTTGTCTTAATTTTTTTTTTTTTAAATTCAAAGTTTATCTTATCTTGATTTTTAAATAAGAGAAACTACTTATCATTGTTAAATAATATATATATATTAACAATTATAAACAATTAAATTATATAATTCACAATTAACTATATTGTACATGGAAATAGAAAATATACAAATTATCAATAATTATAATAAATTTTGTAATTATTACTCTGATGTAAAAATCCATTATAATCTGCTTGCTTTTCTTCTTTTCTCTTTTGGTTAATTATGTGTTAATGGGTCAATTATCATTTAGCCACTATACTATAGTGTATTACACTAATTAATAATCATGACCATTATATAAATTTTTGAAATTACATATCCTAATTAATATATTTTATTATAACAAAGGGCTAAACAGTAATTCATCCTAAAATTATTAGGTATTTGTTATTTTGACACATAATCATTTAATTTAATGACTAAATTTTGTCTATATTGAATGTTAAATTTTGTTTATACTAAATGCTTATATCAATCCAATGAGATAAAAATATATAGAGTAGAAAAAAATATTTGTGTTTTTTTACTCATTAGCTAAAATATCTCATCACTTATTGATTTGATTTATGAGATAGATCTATATACTTGAATCGTCTCATATTGGGATGAACATGATAGATTATGTTGGCACAATCTCAACTGTTAAATAGTGAAGATTTTAAATTACCAATCTAAAAGATTTTAAATTTTATTTTTTAAAAAATTTCAACTATTTATTTTACATTTAATAGTGAAGATTATGTTAATATGATTGATCCTAACATAAAAGGATCTTAATCCCTTGATAGATAGAAGAATTTTTGTGCAGATGATCTTAGAGTAAAGTTTATGAAAGATATTTTTTCATTCATTTACAAAAATGATATGTACAGCCTTTATATACAAGAATAATATCCAAACTAACACATCAGCATAACCAATCATAAGAGGAGAGAAAAACTATTTGTAACAAACTTAGCAACCTGCTAAACTAATTACAACAGAATGGGAATGACGTGGCAACCCCCATAATTTACTGCAGGTACTCCAGTAGCCCTCCCTCAAGTTGAAGCATGTGGGAACTCCATAAGGCCCAGCTGGGACAGAAAAGTGGCGTGAATAGGTCCTGTTAAGGATTTGGTAAAAACATCATCATATTGGTGAGAAGAAGGAACATGTTGAGGAACCATATATCTCTGTTGTAAATATTGGTGAACAATATGACAGTCAATATCCAAATGTTTCATGCGCTCATGAAACATTGGATTTGATGCGATGTGAAGAGTGGCCTTACTGTCACAAAATAGTGGAATGGGAAGAGAAATGGGGACCTTGAAATCTTTAAAAATATAAGTAACCCAAAGTAACTCACAAACAGTGGATGCCATACTCCTATATTTGGCTTCAGCTGAAGACTATGAAATGGTATTTTGCTTCTTTGTCTCCTAGGAAACAAGCGAATCACCAATATAAATGCAGTAACTAGTCAAAGATTTACGTGAAAATTTGCAAGAAGCCCAGTCCACATCGCAAAATGCATGAAGATTGAAAGAAGACTGAACTAGGTAAAAGAAAGCTTCTGAAGGATGAGTTTTAAGATACCGAATGAGATGCAGTGCAACACCCAAATGGGGACGTTGAGGCTGAGCCATGAATTGGCTAAGATGGTGAACAACATGGCTAATATCGGGTCGTGTGAAGTTGATGTGTAAAAGTTTACCAATAAGCCGTCGAAAGTTATCTGGGTGAGGAAATAGCTCACCCATTTCTGGATTTAAGATGAGACCCAGTAAAGGAGAGGAAGCTCCTTTGGAATTTGTCATGCCAGTCTCTTGAATCAAATCAGTAATGAATTTTGTTTGACTAAATAATGTAGGGATTTCTACACAAATACCTAAAAATGACACTCTCTTAACTTTTCTATCCTCACTTTTCAAAATTAACTTTTATACCTTTCTCATTAAAAACATTACTTTCCTATGCTCCAAGTTACAGCAATATAAGAATCAAACTCCAAAATCCTCACGCTCAAAAAATCTCCTTCAAAATCGAAACCTATTGAAGAATAAGCTTCAAAAAAGATTGTGTATTGCTGTAAACAGTAAATCAAAGCAAAGAAGTTCTTCAAATATCACAGATCTGCATATTCTACAACATTGTTAAACTAAAACTAGTTTTTCAAATATCATTCAGGTATTTTGAAAATCTACATATTTTATTTTATCTTGTTTTAACTATCATTATATTAAAAACTCAAAATTTATTTCCAGATCTACAAAATTCATCGAACTAAATTGTCAAAACCATATTCAACATTTATTTTTTTTGAGTTACTATTAATTTCATACATCTATTTGTCATCTTTTACTAACGATCTATCTTACAATATTCAAATCGAATATATAATTTAATTATTTTATGATTTCCAAATTTCTATTTTATGAAAATTACTTTATGTTTGTATAATGTGCAAAAAAATTTGAAAATCCAACATATTTTGAAGCAAAACCCAGGTATTAGCATATCTGGGGTATATATAAGTATATCACAGATTTGCATTGTACATTATTTTGATTAACTTGTGATTACATTGAATTTTTTTAACAAATTAGTTTACAAATATTTGAATATTCATTATTTCATGAATACATATATAAAACAAAGATGAATAAAGTATATATTACATTTATACATTTATATTTAAAAAAAAAATACAAAGTCAATTTTCAGCATTAGTAGTAAACAGTATATTTTAGGTTTATCACCAGTATATTTTAGGTATATTATATAAGCAAACTTAACTTTCTCTTGTAAATTACATACACAATTATCAGCAATATCTGTAAACCTATATTTCAAGTATATCATAACTATATAATACTTTAACTTTTACATTATTATGCCTATTCAAATTTTAATATACATACTTTTTAATTTTAGGTATGGATACAATAGTAGTTTTTGTTCATTATAATGGACATTGCGAAGAAAACAATAGATATATTGACTTTGAAATGACAAGTATACTCATACCCAAAAATAGCAGCTTTGAGAAACTGTTGGAAATACTTTCAAAATAACTGCAAATCAAACTTGAAGAGACAACAATTGAAATCTAGTATCAAGTAATAAAACAGAGATATTTTTCAGCAAACCCAATAAACAGTATATCTAAAGTATATCATAAGTATATATTTTACTAAATTTAATTAACTTGTATTTATTTGATATATATCTTCAAATATTTTTGGATATTGAGTATTACAAAAATGTAAGTATATAACAAGAATACATCATCTATATATTAGATGAAAAAAATTATATCTTAAAAAAATAACAAATAATTTTCACTATAAATAATATATCTTAAGTATATAACGAGTATATTGTAGGTATATCAAGTATATAATGAGTATATTTCAGGTATATCTTAAGTATATAAATGCTTATGTATTATTTAGAGACTTAATACACTCAACTTTTTTCTTTGAAGAAACATCATCAACACTCTTTTTTTTTTTTTTTTAATGTGATTCATCATCAAGTATGGACGATAATATTAATTAGAATATATGAATATTTTTAAAGAATTTAAGAGTTAAATTAAATTTTTAAGAGACTAAAAAAATTAACAAATGATTTTCAATTTTCACAGTAAAAGAGTATATTTTAGGTTTATTTTAAGTTTATCATGAGTATATATTAGGTATACTTTAGATATATCATAAGTATATACCAGAAATAAATTCTTTTATCTTCTTTGGAGATTTAACACCCTCGACATTATTCTTTATATACCATAAGTTTATAAAAAGAAGTTGATGAGAGTGAAGTGTGGGATTTTTAATTTGAGTCTTTTATCTATTAGAATGATTAGAGTTTTCATTAATTTATTTAATGTTATGTAACTAACAAAAAAAATATAATAATAACAATCAATTAGAGAACAATATATTTTGTATAGTTTTTTACTCACTATTTATTTTTATTTTTGAAATATTGATTGTTATTCAAATAAGACATCTATAGATATATCATTAAATAATAAATATAAATAAATAACTTTAGTTAATTTATGAAATCATTGTTTAAAATAAAATAAATAAAACCACAAAACTAATATGAATTTTACTTTTACACATCTTGATCTATTCATTTCATTTTGCTCAATTGTCATTCCTATGTAATTTGGACATTGTTATAAACTATATATTATTATCTACCTTAGTTCATTAAATTGCAAACTTTAGTAATATTTGATAGATTATAATGAGATGTAATATAATATGATAAAATATATTTTTAGTTTAAATATTACATTAAAAAAAATCTAATTACATTATATTGCGTCTTATTACGGTTTACCAAATATATTTTTAGTTCATATGTAAAATTTAGTAATATTTGATAGATCGTAATAAGATGTAATTTAATATAATAAAATATATTTTTAGTTTAAATCTTACATTAAAAAAGCATCTAATTATATTACATTATGTCTTATTACAGTTTACTAAATGTATTTTTAGTTCATATGTATTTTAAATAAAGTAATTTTATTCTCATAAAAATATTAAAATTATTTTATATAGATAATCATGAGAATGAACATAATTTTGAATTTAAAATATATGTAGAATTATAAAAGAAGATTCATGTGATATTAAATGTTAAATATTTAATATTTTAAATAATTAACCATTTTATTATTTATTATCACAAGGTATGATATATCTTTATTCGACAAAAAAAAAAAGGTATGATATATTTTTGACTTGTGAAATACATAAAGAAAGTGCCAACAAAAGAAGTATGCAAATAAGAAACACCATAAATACAAATCGAGCAATAGAGATGGTTTAAATAGATTTGCCATAAAAATATAAAAGCCCTAATAAGAAGAGCGTAAAAATGAAAAAATAAAAAAGCAAAAAATTCAAAATTCAAAATGCAGCATAGAAATATAATAACATCTTAAAAAAGCTAGGCTACGTAATTTCCTCAATAATGTACCATGGTCTGATCTAGCCACCTTGAGACCTAAAAAATATTTCACAAACCCAAGGTCTTTAGCAGTGAATTTGAAGTCCAAAGCATCTTTTATCTATTGTACTGCAGCACAATTAGAACCAGTGATTAAAACATCATCAACATATACTAATAAGGCCATAAAACACTCAGAATCATCCTTTGTAAATAAGCAATGGTCATGGGCAGATTGTTTAAAAGCAAGGGATTGAACAAAGAATGTGATCTGTTTATTCCACTGTCGTGAAGCTTGGCATAAACCATAAAGAGATCACCTTAGCCTATAAACTTCAGTTGGTTAAGCCTTGAAATACCTAGCAGGAGGAGTTATATAAACCTCCTTGTCAAGAAATCCACGAAGAAAGGCATTGTTAATATCGAGTTGGAAGATTGGCCATTGATACACAATACTAACAATTATGAAAATCGTAAAGTAATGAGCTAGGCAACTAGAGAAAAAACGACCTTTGAAATCGACTCCTTCAATTTGGCTGTAGCCTTTGGCTGCCAATCGGGTTTCCACTTAGAGCCTATGGCTTTCTTACCTAGTGGAAGAGAAGTGAGGTCCCATGTATGATTGGACTCTAGTGCATCTAATTCTTTCTGCATTATGTCTACCCACCATAGATCTTGAGCAGCTTGAACATAAGTGTTGGGTTTCTGGATTTTCGATACTAATGCCATAAAAGATAAATGGGAAGAAGAAAACAAAAATGATGAGGTAGTTTCTAATACTGAGAGCAGTCCTTGTTGTTGAGTTGGAGCAAAATTAGAAATAGTGAGGGAAACAAAATCACGAAGCCAAGAAGGCTTTGTAATATTTATAATGGATTTTCGAATGGGACCAACTAGAAGAGATAGAGGACTAGAATTTGAAGATGAACTAGAAGGAGAAGAAGGAGATGGAAGTTTAGTAGGAAGAGGTGAAGGAAGGTCCTTATGTGGGAGAGAATTGGAAGCATATGGAATAGAAGGAGAAAGGGAATATAAGGAACTAGGAGAAAAAGAAGATATGGGAGCAAGAGGAGAAGAATTAAAGGAAGAAAAATATGGTGATTGATATGATATAGCACAAGGTAAAATTGGAGGAGATGAAGTTTGAGAAGATGAAGAAGACTAGTAAGGAAAAATATTCTAAAAAATGTGACATCTCGACTAACAAATATCCTTTTTGTTTGAAGATTAATAAGCCTATAGCCCTTTTGATGGGTAGGGTACCACAAAAACAAGCAGCGAAGACCTCTATTTTCAAATTTGTTTTTGTGTGGCTGACAATTATACGCAAAACAGAGGCAACCAAATACATGCAAGTGAGAATAAGAAGTGGAAGTTTTATGCAAAAGTTCAAAAGGTGTTTTTCATTAGAGATTTTGGGCAGAAAAGCGGTTAATAAGATAGGTTGCTGTAAGAACACACTTGGACCAAAATTGTTTGGGAATATTAGCCTATAATCTCAAGGCTCTAGCAATGTTAAGTAAATGTTGATGTTTATGCTCGACTACCCCATTTTGTTAGGGAGTATAGGGACAGATAGTTTGGTGGATAATCCCTTTGGTTGAGAACAAATTAGAAAAAGAATGATTGACAAACTCAGTTCCATTATCTATTCTTACAATTTGAATAGAGGTTTGAAATTGAGTTTCTACATAATCAATGAATTGAGAAACAACAAAATAATTTTGAGTTTTTTGTTGAATCATAAAGGACCAAGTAGCCTTAGAATAATCATCAACTACTGTAACAAAATAATTGGCTCCTGTAATAGATGTTGTAGCATATGGACCCTATAAATCGATATGCAGAAGTTGAAAACTTTTGGTAGTTTGAGAATGAGAATTCAAAAATGGCATGCTATGTTATTTAGCCATAGGATAAATCATATATTGAAAAAGGGCATTCTATGTTGTTTAGCCATAGGACAAATCATACATTGAAAATTATAAAAAGAATGATTTGTAAATTGAGAAATATGCTTGATTTTTTCATTAGAACCGTGACCAAGTCTTGCATGTATTACAGATAGATCTGGTTGTGACATTGAAACACTTATTTGTAGATGCTATAGGATAAGGAACAACATTCATTTGCTGAAAAGGTTTTCTAAGTTAAACAGTATCAAGGGACAAAGAATTTAAGCAAGTATCTATAACAGAAGGTAGAAAACTAGAATTATCAAGGATGTATAGGTTAAATTATGCTTTCTTGACGGCAATGATCTTCTTACTCAGTAGGTCCTGAAACAAACAGTGTTTATGAAGGAAAATCAATTTTAATGATAAGGCGCGCAACAATTTAGTAATGGATAACAAACTACATTTGAAGTTAAGTACATATAAGGTATGATATAGGGTGAGATTATAATGCAAAACAATATAACCTAATTGGTGAACAGTTGAGATATTCCATCAGGAAAGGTAATAGTAATATGTGATTGAAGGTTTACAAATGAAGAAAAAATTGTTTGTTTGGTGTCATATGATCGGTGGCACCATTATTTATAATCCAAGCATTTGAACTAATGTTATAGTTAGCTGCACAATGAAAACAAGTGATAAATGTAGAGACTAAGTTACCAATAAAACCTGTGGCTGGATATGTGATTATTGTGGCCACCATCGAAGACTTCTCTTGCATCAATTTGTGCATTATCTACTGCAAAACACTAAATATTGAGGCTAACTCCTGTAATTTATTGGTTTCTAGTTCAACAACAGTGTGCTCTAACGAATTATCTTCGGTTTGAACTAGACTTATTGTTTGAGCAGCCAAAACTTTTCCTCCATATCTTGACTTTCCTCCTCTAAAATCAACTCTAGGCTTATTCTTATCTTTAAACCAATCTGGATATCCCACTAACTTGAAACACTTATCTCATGTATGGCCATCTAGATTACAAAAAGTACAATGACCCTTAGCGGGATCATATTTGCATGTCTCCTTCTTTTGAAATTGAGTCTTTCCTAATAAAGCAACTATATCATTTTGATCAGAGAAACTAGAAACCACATGCCTTTAAGATTCAACCTGAAGTATCATAGAATATACTTTGTTCACTAAAGGTAAAGGCTCTACCAATAGAATTTAATCTCTATTATATTCATAAACATCATGGAGACCCATTAGAAACTGCATTACATGATTTCTATTTTTTATCTCTGTAAATCTTCTAGCCGCTCCATAGTCACAAATAGGTAAGGGTTCAATACTACCCAATTCATCCCAAAGTTTTTTTTTAATTTGGTAAAATATACTGAAACTGAGTCATTATTTTGTGCAATTGATACAATTTTCTACTGGATCTAATATATGAGTGGTCCATTACTTGCATTAAAGCACTAAGTAATTTTGTCCCACAGATCCTTTGAATTGCTTGTGTACATAAAAGCTTCTACAAGTTCTTTAGGAATAGACTTAAGGATCTAGGACGTTACCATGTGATCGCACCTGTGCCATTGATCATAATCTTCACAACCCATCTCTGGTTATTTGATTTTACCATCAATGAACCTTATTTTGTTTCTGGCACCTAAAGCAATCTTCATAGCCCTGCTCCAGGCTTTAAAATTGGTTTCAGTCAGAGGTGTTGTAACTAGCACCATTCCAGGGTGATTTGAGGGATGATGCATCATAGGATCACAATTTGTATAATTCTTAGCTGATGCTCCGTTGATCTCAAGCTCTTATTCTCTATTCATAGTAGTTTCTCTATTATGTATTTTAGTTCCTTCCATCTTTCAATCCTCAAGAATTATTTGTTGAAGAATCGAAAGAAAAATTAAGCTAAAGAAGAATTTGATTAGATTTTGTGGTTGGTTTATGGATTTCTTTTAGGAACTAGCTTTGATGCCATGTGAAGATGATGATTTCATAGTAAAGTTTATGAAAGATATTTCTTCATTCATTTATAAAAAATGATCTATACAGCCTTTGTATACAAGAATATATGTTTTCTATTGTTACTTTGTTTAACAAAGTAACCTAGTTTATTGGAAAAAAAAAAATTTTTTTTTTTACGAAAATCATAATTTTATTTATATTTTTAGTAAATTAAAACTATTTTTTCATAATTTTATTTAATTATGAAAAAAGTTTTAATTTTACGAAAATATAATTTATTTTGTAATATGATTTATTTTATGCAAAAAAATAATTTTATGAGAAAAAATAATTTTATAATTATGAAAAAATATTACTCTTTTTAAAAAATTATAATTTTCTTATAAAAGGCATCATATAAATAAATTTTTATATTACTTTATTTTAAAATAAAATAGAAAATTTTATTTTTTACAATCAATAGGATAGTTATAAATAATAAATATAATTAAAATATTTAAAGTATTATAATTAAATTAACCTGCTATTACATTTCACTAATTAAAAATGAGAAATACTAAAATGATTAAAGTAGTATTTTAAATTTATATATCTATAAACTTTATAAAAAAAAAAAAGTCTAATTTATAAAAAAAATAAGAAAATTATAATTTTTTTTTGTAAGAAAGCCATTTTTTTGTCATTACGAATTTTTTTTTTTTTTGTAATTATGCAATTATTTTTTTCATAAAATTGTTGTTTTACAAAAAAAATAAGTCATATTTTTGTAAAATTAAAATTTTTTTCCTAATTATAAAGAATTACAAAAAAATAATTTAATTTAAATATGCTTATTTGAATATTTGTTAATGAGAATAAATATTCTCATTTCATTTATTCTATTCCTATCCTATTCTATTTCTCAAAAATAATTATTTTATTTTTTGTACATTTTATTTCGCTAACTAAATATAGTCTAAGTAGTCATTTTTGTGAGGTTGAGAGAGATTGAGCATCCATTTCATCTTTTTATTGACTGCCCATATGCTAAGGAATGTTGGAGTGGTTGCTAACACTGTTCTTCCTCAAGTAGATGATGATAGCTTCCAAGATTATTTGCTGAGATTATTGAGCTCTATGGACCATTGGGCCTTGGAGAAGATGGCTACAATTTTATGGGTTATCTGGGTTACTCTAAGGTTTGGGACAATAAAAATCTTTCACCTGAGCTGGCTGTTAATTATGGGTTGCATTTCCTTCATTTGATTTTTCAAAGAAAGAAATAAATTACCGATAGAAATTTAATCAGTAATATATCAATAAATGAAATTTTGAAAAGAAATTTTTTCTTAAAATTTTTATTTGATTTTTTAAAGAAAAAATAAATTACCAGCAAAAATTTAGTCGGTAATCTGTCGGTAAATAAAAATTTTAGAGAGAAATTTCTCTTTAAATTTTCATTTGAAAATTTTACTGATAGAAATTTAATCTGTAATTAGTCGATAAATAACGTAAAAAAAGCATAAAAATGCTATTTTTCATCATTTTTTTCCACACTTCTTCTCTTTCTATTTTCTTAATTTTTTTCTCAATTTTTCTCTCCATTTCTCATAAATAATTTTTTTTCTTTCTTTCTCATTTAATTATTTCTTCATTTTATTTTTCATCACTTAATATTTTCATACTCTTTAATACTCATATACTCTTTCTTTCTTATTTCTTTTATTTTATTTCTTAAATTCCAAACCCTTCAATATAAAAATCTATTAAATTTATTTCAATTTCTTTATTTTTTAGTTTTTATAATTTATTATTTATATTTCTTAAATTGTTTTGTAGCATAAAAGAAGTATTAATGTGATTTTTAAAAAATTAATTATTTGCTATCTTAAATTTAATTTTTTGATTAAATTTTTTATGTAAATTTAGTAAACTAAAAAATAAATTTAATAAACTATTTATCTTACCCTTTCCTTTTTACTCTTACAATTTTCTCTCTTAATTTTAAGTTTATTTCATTCTTTTTGTAGTTTTGAAATATAATTTTAATTTAGTTTTTTTAATTTAGTCTTTTTTTATATTCTTTAAGCTTCCTAATTTATTTTATAACTTTTTCTTTCTTAATTTTCATGTTCATTCTAAAAATTTTAATTTTTCAAATTATTATTCTTATTTTTTGAAAAATATGTATTTTTTAAAAAAAAAAATTTTATGGACAGATTACTGACAAAATTTGTTATTTTTTAAAAAATTAATTTACAAAATTACTGGTGTCTTACTGACAGAATTTTTATTTTCAAAAAATATTTATTTAAACTTTACCGACGAATTACCGATTTTTTTTTTTAAAGTACCAACTAAAAATTTAATTGATAAATTATCTCCCTACAAAATTCTAATGATATAAATTATTTTACCGACAATATAAAAATAATTTACATGAAACAACCCGAATTTTTAATTATTTTATAAAATTCTATTTTCGTACAGAAATATATTATTTTATCATTTTTCTTATTAAAATAAGATTTGAATTATATTTTATTAAATTATAAATATTCATATTATTTGAATATGTGTTATTAATGACAATTTTGATATAATATTACAATATTATATTATTATGATAATGTTAATGTGGATTTTTGGAGAATTGTATTTTGGATTATATTTTGATATTTGAGTATTAATAAAGGTATTAATTATATTATAAGTTGATTATAGTATTTTATCGGATATTTGAATTTTCGTATAATTACTATAATTATCGTTAATAATATTATTAATAGATTTTCATGAGTATATTTTGTAAATTATTATTAATATGTAAATTATGAATTATTGTTAATTATTATTATTATTACTATCATTTGCATTATTATGATTATTGGTGGTATTATTATTATTATTATTATTATTATTATTATTTTGTATATATATAGGATATATATATAGTATTATATGTATAGTATATGGTTCAGTGTATATATATATATATATAACAAATTTGTTCTAAGTTAAAAGAAGAAGAAATGGAAGGCTGTGATTGGTTGGAAAGAGTGAAACGGTGAGTTTTGGAATAGCAGGAACAGGTAGGCAGCAGAGGGGAGAGAGGAAAGAGAAAGGGAGAGGCCGAGAGAGAGAGAGAGAGAGGGGGCCGTGTTCCGACGGGCGGTGGCAAGCACCGCCACCACCGCTGGGTAGCAGGAGGACCGGCAACCTCGAGGGAGGTGGCAGCTCGGTGATCGGCGGCGGCACGACGGCGTACGCGAGGAGAGAAGGACCGCCGGCCACCGTGACTTCAACTCCATTTTTCGGCCGATTCCGGCAGCGGAATCCGGCGATCTTGGTGCCGTTTTACTCCTGGAGATGAGAGCTTCATTTTGGTACCTGCCTTGCCCCCTGAGAACCACCGAAGGAGGAGATTGGAAAATACCAAACCGTGGCTTTGGAGGCATTTTTCGGTGGCTGGAGGGCGAGTGCCGGCGAGTGGTGACTGTTTTTGTGCTCCTGGGGTTGAGGTGAACCTGCTGGTGTGGAGTTTCCCCTGATCCGCCACCACTGGTGGTGGCGCGTGGCCGGCCGGTGGCGGCGCATGGGGAGGTGCAGTAATTCTGTTTTGACATTCTGGCACGATCCTCGACGTCTGTATGTTCGAAATTTGTGAAGGTTAACCCGGAACCCTTGTATTTCTGTTGGTATATGAGTTAATCTATGTTTAGTGGTTTTTAGAGTATTTGTTAGGTTATCGAGTCTGTTCTGGGGTTGAGTGTAATCCTTATCGTGTTCATGTTTTCTGTTGCGAGGTGTCGGTGTTTGGCGTCTTCCTGGTTCCAAGGCTACTCTTCTGAGGGAAGCCGGTCAGAAGCGTCGACAGTTAGGTGAGTGATACTCACTAATATATTATCCTATTTCCATTTCATATGCATTGCTGTGTGTATATATATATACGTATATTATGCACTACTATTGCATCTATAAGCATGTGACATTTGACTGTGAGTGATGAATTGATATTCTATATTATGTGCCATATTATGGTTGTGATTGATGGATGGAGGTTGGGAGGATACAGTACCACCTAGGATTATGGGATTATTATGGTTATGATTTGGATTATGATGAGATTCAGAAGATGAGCTATGACTGATGGATGTCGGCCGGGCCTGCTCATCGCCAGGGCTGCGTGGTATAGACCAGTGACGGCCGGGCCCCTTGGATATAAGAGACAGAATATTTGGATTCAGAGAGCCAGGGTAGGGGATCGGCTCCCCATATTGAGTACTGAGTATCAGTGTGGTACTGTGGACCATACCCCATCCTTGCTTGATTGGATGCTTTGTTTGTCTCTATGACATACTGCATATTATGTGAATTACAGTCTTTTTGGGGGATATCAGTTTAATATATTAGCTGGTATCATTCACTGAGTCGAATGCTCATTCCTGTTCATCTTGTTGCTTTCAGGTCAGGAAATGAGCTAGCGAAGGAATTGTAATTGAGTAGACTGCCAGTCTCTCTTCGGCAGTAGTTTGTATTGTTGAGTATTAAGAATGTATATAATAGAAGTATATTTGTAACTGTAACTCTAGAACTCCGCAATGTTACATTTTGTAATTGAGCTTTATGTATTATTTCAGTTATGTAATCCTTGGGGTTAAGCAGAACCTTTCTGTAATTTATTTATTTCTGGGATTATGGAGTAAGTGATGTTGGGCCAATTTGATATTGGGTTATATTGTGATTTCATTTGGTTCTGCTTACCTTGTTTGGGCCCATAGCCCTTTCCAGTTGGGCTCTTCAGTTGTGTGATGCGGGCTTTTTGTCTTGTGGTATGGGTTAGGCTTACTACGGGTACTGGTAGCCACGTGCATGTCTCGTGTCCTAGTGCCGGTCACGTGCCCTCGGGATCGGGGCATGACATTACAAACTAAAATTTCGTCAGTAATTACTGACAGTTTTATATTAAGTCAGTAAATTGTGCTACCGACAAGTTAAATACCGATTAAATTTTTTTGTCGGTATATATATTACCAATTAAAAAATCATAATTTACCGACAAAATTGTTAGTTGGTAAATTGTTTTTTTTTTTTTTTTTTTTTTTTTTGGTAGTGAAGCTGGGAAGGGCTCGTCAAGGTGGGCATAATCAGGAGCAACACCGCTGGATTCCTCCTCTGCTTGGTCGCATAAAATGCAACGTTGACGCAGCTTTGTCTAGTGATTCTGCATCTATGGGCTGAGGTGGTTCTTCATGACCATGAAGGAAGGTTTATTGCATGCTTGTCCATGCATAAGCAGTTGTGTTGTGAGGTTAGAGAGGTAGAAGCAATGGCATTTAGAGTGGCTATTCTTTGGGTAAACAGGCTTAATACTCACATGTTGATTTTGAACTAGATGCAAAAATTGCAGTTGATTCTATTTATTCCAACAATGAGGATTTCATAGAGTTTGGAGATATTATTATGGACTACAAATCTCTTCTCAATAATAGGGATTTTTTTAATATCTTTTGTAAAAAAACAAGTAAATGTATCTGCTCATAAGCTTAATAGGATGACGCAATCTTATTCTTGTCTCCAGGAGTCATTTGTTATTCCTCTAGTCATTGAGGATTCTTTGATGTTAGATGTTTCTCATTCTTCACAATAAGATTTCTTTTTAGTTTTCAAGAAAAAAAATAATAATAATAATACATGTGTAGGTATTTATATTATTCTATATGGCTAAAGCATTATATTATATGATTATAGATTTATAATTAAACATATTCAATTAATATTAATATTGAATTTCTATATCTAAAGTAGAATGTACGTATTCTAGTAATCAATTAAAGTTGACGTTTATTAGAATATTATGTTATTATTTAATTGATTTGAAATCAATTGAATGTAATTTTTGAATAAGATAATAAGACAATATATAATGAAAATTTTATTTTAGTTTTAATTTAGTTAACCATAACAAATTATAGTTTTAACAATGCCTTTTCTTTTTAATTCTAAAAAAAACATTTTTTTAATTTATAATTAAAATATAAATCATATTTATTTTAATTAACATTTTTTTTAATTTATAATTAAAATATAAATCATATTTATTTTAATTATTGTGTTGCACCTTATAAGCTCCTAGCATATGTCATCAATCAAGATTCAAGAGAGATTATCGTCTAAAAATATAGTGTATATGAATATAGTGAACTTTACACTAATAATGAGGTAATTATAGTGTCAAATTGTAAAAGATGAATTCACTTAATTGTGTAAGATGCATATTTCCATATACTCCATCAATCAATGTTATATAGCCAAAATATAAATGAGGAAAATTTGATTTTCATGAAAAAATATATCCATCTAGATAGGTAGTCATTGGAAATAATTGAACATTTGAAATTTGTCATCATTCTTATTTTTTATAATTTTACACTTGTAATTTAAATTTAAATTTATAATAATTTTAAATGATCATTTATCCAAATTCACTCTAAAAATATTAAGAATCAATTTAAAAAAAATGTAAATTTTAGATTTTAAAATAATCAATCTAAAGATAAAGATGTAAGTTTTATAAAAACAAAAAGTCAAATGTATGAAAAAGAAATCATATTTATATCCTGACTGATAAATTTTATCAAAAGAAATCTAAATGTTATAAGAACTCATCGTCATATAAAATACTAAAAAGTAAATAGAATAAAATATACAAAAAAAAATATGTTAGTGATGGTTGGATATTCGGGTTGGGTCCACCCATAAAAGGAAATCCGATCCAAAATCTTTTGGATAACTACCAATCTCTCTATAATTGATAGCCAAAAAAAAAAAAATAGGTTGTAGAATTATGAAGTTTCTGTCTGTGATCCTTTGTTGACTAGGGATTTAGTTTGCAAACCAATCCGTTTCAGCTAAAGAAAAATCCATAATTTTTATTTTCTCCATTTTTCAATGATAAAAAAAAATCTAATTCTAAAAAAAAAGAATGATATATATAACATTGTCTAAATTTTCTTTTTGACAAAAACATTGTCCAAATTTTTAGACATTTAAGATATAAATTGGTATAACAATCCAAAATGGTATTAGGTATATACAAGAAATTATGAAAACATTTTAAATGTTGTTTCCATAACAAATAAATAAAGTTGAAATCAAGCACAAACACTCTTTGTGTTGTCGACTCAGCATATTTTTATCATTGGTTCAATTTTGTCTTATACATTTTAACTTATATTTATTGAAGTTTAAGTTTTAGGGAATTTTAGTATTAATGATAACTTGCTTTGATTTGCAAATTTAACATTAATAATAACTTGGTTTGTGTTAATTTTTTAAAAGCAAAATTTGGTAAAACAAACTGGGAGAAGAAGAAAGATCTGCAGTGTGATCTATAGGTAAGAAAGAAAAGACATTTTCATAAAATTTGACATCCCTAGGTATAAAGGTACTATGAGTTTCTAAATCATATAATTTGTAGCCTTTGGATTGTGGGGCATATCCAATTAAAACACCCTATCTGGCTTTGGTGTTAAATTTCTTTCTGTTAGGTATAAGGTCAACAGCAAAGCACAGATATCCAAAAGATCTTAAATGTTGGTAAGTAGGTGCTTTATTAAAAAGGATTTCATAAGGACTTTTGTTTTGTAATATAGGTGTAGGGATTCTGTTAAGTAGGTACATTGCAGTTTGAACTGCATCTCCCCAAAACTTGATGGGTAAGGAAGCATGAAATATAAGTGATCTGGCAATGTTTAGAATATATTTGTTGATAGTAGCGGTTGCAAGCTTTGATGCAAAGTGTTGTTAACTTAGACTTTTGCATGGATATTTTGCATTTTGTAATGATTTATTTTGTGTAAGAATGCTCCAGAATTCTGTAGAAGTTAGTGTTTTGTGATGGAGCTTAAAATTAGGTAAACAAACTTTCTTAATTTAAGGAAAGTTAGTAACCTGTAGCAGATTATATTTTGCTGTATAAATATTAATGTGAAGAAATAAAAATTTAAGCTTATTTCCAGCAGTGAAACTTATCTTTCCTCTCTAAACTAAGTCCATAAAACACTAACAATTAGTATCAGAGTTGAGAAAAAAAAAATTTCTCAGATCTTGTGGGACTGTGTGTGAGAGAAAATAAACAAGAAAACACACTATAAAACCTTAAACACCTCAATATCTTTCCAAAATTCAGTCATGGCAACCAGCAGTAATGCATCAGTCATATCACCTCCAATTTTCACAGGTGAAAATTATCATGTTTGGTCAGTCAAAATGCAAGCTTACCTTATGGGTATTCTGCTATGGGAAGCTATGGAAAAAGAGCTAGAGATTGATTTGCCTGATAACCCAACAATAAATCAATTAAAAAATTATGAAGAAAGGGTCTCCAAAAAGTTCAAAGCTCTCAGCATAATTCATGCAGCTGTAGATGAGACAATTTTCACAAGAATTATGGCTTGTGAAACTGCAAAACAAGCTTGGGACAAGCTGAAATCAGAGTTCCAAGGCAATGACAAGACAAAATAGATGCAGATTTTCAACTTAAGAAAAGAGTTTGAGCTTTTGAGAATGAAGGAGACTGAAAGTATGAAGGAGTACATTGATAGAGTTGTGAAAGTTGTCAATCAAATCATGCTGTTGGGTGAAGAGTTGCCTGAGAAGAGGATTGTAGAGAAGGTGATGGTGACACTTCCTGAGAGATTTGAGTCAAAAAACTCATCTCTTGAGGATACTTGGGATATGTCACAGCTCACATTTACTGAGCTTGTGAATGCTCTTCAAGCAGTAGAGCAAAGAAAGGCATTTAGAGAGGAAGAAAAGGTAGCAGAAAAGGCACTACTTGCAGCTCAAAAACCAAGTTCTCAGTTTGAGAATAACAAGAAGAAAATTTATAATGGAAGAAAAAGCAAAGGGAGAAGAGACCAACAAGGATATGGAGGAAGATACAGAAAAGGAAAATTTCCTCCATGTTCTCATTGTAAGAAGAAAAATCACACTGAAAATCAGTGTTGGTTTAGGCCAGGTGGTCAGTGCAAGGACTGCAAACAATTTGGACACATTGAAAAAGTATGTCCAAACCATGGGAATTAACCACAACCTCAAGCTCAACTAGCACAAGCTAGTAAAGGAGCTGAAGCACAAGAAGAGAATGTCTTTGTTGCAACAATTGTAGAAGAATGTAATGCAGCAGTTGAAAAATCTGATGTTTGGCTGATAGATAGTGGCTGCACTCATCATATGACCTCCAATTTGCAAAGCTTCAAGACAATCAATAGTGATTACTTCTCCAAAGTAAAGATTGGTGATGGAAGATGGCTTGAAGTGCATGGCAAGGGTGCTGTTGTGATCCAAACTCCATCAGGTACTAAATTAATTTATGATGTGCTTTATGTACCTGAAATAAGTCACAACCTCTTGAGTGTGGGACAGTTGCTTGACAAAGGTTATTCATTGTCTTTTAAAAATAAAAGTTGTGAAATCTTTGATCCAACTGGTGAGAAGCTTTTTTCTGTTAAAATGCACAATAGAAGTTTTTTTCTTGAATGGAAGCTCACTAAAACTCAAGCTCTCACTAGTTTGGAAGATGAATCCAACCTTTGGCATAAGAGGTTTCGACACATAAATTATGTTTCTCTAAAGCAGCTTCACAGCAGGAAAATGGTTCTTAATATGCCTAGTGTTTGCAGTCAACATGGTGTATGTAGCATATGCCAAATGGGGAAGCTTAGTCAATCTCCATTTCCAGCTAATCAAGCTTTTAGAGCTGCTAAGAAGCTACAGCTAGTACACACAGATTTGTGTGGTCCTATGAGCATTCCCTCTTATAATGGTAGCAGATTTTTTCTCTTATTCATTGATGATCTCACTAGATTTTGCTGGATTTACTTTATGAAGAAGAAGTCAGAAGTGTTTTCTATTTTCCAAAAGTTTAAAGCTACTATAGAAAATTAATGTGCTCATGCCATTAAAACTCTAAGATCTGATAATGGCACTGAGTATACATCTCATCAATTTGAAGAGTTTCTCTAGCAAGCAGGGATTCATCATCAGCTCACTATCACTTACACTCCTCAACAGAATGGTGTAAGTGAGAGGAAGAACAAAATCAATTATGGACATGGCAAGATGGTTGATGTTTGAGAAGGGTCTTCCAAAGCAATTTTGGGCTAAAGCAACCAACACTGCAGTATATTTGCAAAACAGGCTGCCAAGTAAAGCCCTTGGTGATAAAACACCTTATGAAGCCTGGTTTGGTGTTATGAAGCCTGGTTTGGTGTTAAGCCTTTAGTGCCTCATCTCATAATCTTTGGGAGCATATGTTATGCTTTGGTACCATAAATTAAAAGAGATAAACTAGATAAAAAAGCTGATGTTGAAATTCTAGTGGGTTACAGTAGTGCTTCAAAGGGCTACAGAATTTTTAATCCTGCTACTCAACAAGTGTTTGTAAGTAGAAGCGTTAAGATTGATGAAGGTAGCAGCTGGAATTGGGAAAAGATGACTGTGAACACTTTCAAGCAGCCAATGAACGTGGAAAAAGTGCCTCATGATCAAATTGAAGAAGGGGAAGACTCTAATGATGAAGATTATGCTGTTAGAGGCATAAGAACATTAGAAGATATATATAAAAGATGCAATGTAGCCTTGATAGAAGAACCTGCAGATCCAGTTAAAGCTCTCCAAATTCCTGAATGGAAAGCAGCAATGGAGGAGGAGCTCAAGATGATAGAGAAAAACCAGACTTGGGTGCTTGTAGATAAACCCATTGACAAACAGGTAATTGATGTAAAATGGGTATTCAAATTAAAACTTAATGCTAATGGGAGCATCAACAAGCATAAAGCAAGGCTAGTTGTGAAAGTCTATGCACAACAGTTTGGAATTGATTTTTTAGAAACATTTGCACCTGTGGCAAGGTTTGATACGGTAAGAATTCTTCTTGCACTCTCTGCCCAATTGAATTGGGAAGTATTTCAACTAAATGTGAAATCAGCCTTCTTGAATAGAGTGCTTCAAGAAGAAATTTACGTTGCTCAACCTGATGGTTTTATTAATGAAAAAGCACCTGAGAAAGTTTATTTGTTGAAGAAGGCCTTGTATGGCTTAAAACAAGCTCCAAGAGCCTGGTATGCAAGAATTAATTAATTCTTGCTGAATTTGGGATTTTCAAAAAGCTATAATGAAGCTACATTGTATGTCAAGTTTGATCATAGAGAGATTCTTATTGTATCTATCTATGTTGATGATATACTTGTGACTGGAGGTAACTCCAAATCTGTTAATGAGTTCAGGATGCTAATGAAAGAAGTATTTGAGATGAATGACTTAGGGAAGATGGTATATTTTCTTAGAATGCAGGTTCAGCAATATCAACATGGAATATTTATTTTGCAAAAGAAATATGCAGGTGAAATGCTCCATAAATTTGGTCTCTTAAAATGCAAAGCAGTGAGTACACCTACAGTGCAAGGAGACAAGCTAAAGAAGGAAGATGATTCTGCTCCAGTTGATGCATCTATATACAGAAGCTTGATTGGAAGTTTGTTGTTCTTATGTGCAACTAGACCTAACATTATGTATATAACTAATGTATTGTCAAGGTTTATGAATGTACCAACTGAATTGCATTTCCAAGCAGCAAAGAGAGTCCTAAGATACATCCAGGGTACTCTTGATTTTGGCATATTTTACAGGAGGAACACTACAATAAAGCTGCTTGGCTTCACAGACAATGATTGGGCTGGAGCAGTAGATGATATGAAAAGCACTACAGGGTATTGTTTCACATTTGGTTCAGGTGTTGTATACAGGTGTTGTATACTTCTGCTGCAGTCAACCAAGCTTTATGGATGAGGAAGATTTTGGAAGATTTGAAGCTCAAGCAAGACAAAGCAATAGAAGTCTTATGTGACAACAAGTTAGCAATTGCAATGGTCAAAAATCCTGTCTTCCATGGAAAAATAAAGCATATCAAAGTCAAATATGATGCTATTAGAGAAGCAAAAAAAAAAAAAAGGAGCAGTCAAGTTGCTACATTGTAGAACTGAAGATCAATTAGCTGATATATTTACCAAGGCATTGCAGAAAGGAAGGTCTGAAATGTTAAGAGAAAGATTAGGAGTCATTGATAGCACCTGCATCAAGGAGGAGTTTTGATAGCAACAGTTGCAGGCTTTGATGCAAAGTGCTGTTAACTTAGACTTTTGCATGGATATTTTGCATTTTGTAATGATTTATTTTGTGTAAGAATACTCCAGAATTCTGTAAAAGTTAGTGTTTTGTGATGGAGCTTAAAATTAGGTAAACAAACTTCCTTAATTTAAGGGAAGTTAGTAACTTGTAGCAGATTATATTTTGTTGTATAAATATTGATGTGAAGAAATAAAAATTTAAGCCTATTTCCAGCAGTGAAACTTATCTTTCCTCTCTAAACTAAGTCCATAAAACACTAACAATATTGATGCTTTCTTTCTACAACTCCATTCTGTTGTGGAGTGTAAGGGCAAGATGTCTAATGCAAAATGCCATGTGAATTGTAAAAGGATGAAAGGGAAAATTATTTTTCATTGTCTGTTCTAAGAGTTTGAATGGAAGTATGAAACTGATTAGAAACATACTGATAAAATTGGGGTAGTAAATATGCTACATCACTCTTTTGTTTCATTAAAAAGATCCACACTGCTTTAGAAAAGTCATCTACAAGAGTAAGAAAATAATGATTCCAATTCATATCAGGCTGAGAGAAAGGACCCCATACATCTGCATGAACCAATTCAAATAATTTGCTATTGCTACTAGTATGAGTAGGAAAAGGAAGTCTTTTCATTTTTTGCTTTAGGACAAGAAACACAAAGAGGTAGTTCCTGAGTATATACATTAGGAATACAAGCTAGTATTTTAGACAAAGGAATATGCCCTAATCTATGATGCCAAGTAGAAATGGAAACATTACAAACTATGCTGGAAACATATTGAACAAAAGACACAAGAAGATCATGATTAGTTCTGTTGCAAATAGTAATGACCTTCTTCCATTTTAGCCAGTCCAATCGTCATCCATGATGATAGGACCTAGTTAAAACAATAATAATGGAAGAAAATGAAGCATAAGTGAGTATTAGCAAGTAACTGACTGACTGAAAGTAGATTGAACTTAAGACTAGGTGCAAGAAGAACATTTTGTAAAACAATAGAGGAATTGATAATGACTGTTCCAATATGAGTGACCTGGACTTGAATACCATTAGGCAACTGAACATAATAGTTGTCAACTAATACATAAGTAATGAAGAAGGAGAAAGAGCAAACAATATGGTCTGTTGCACCTGTGTCAACTATCCAAATTGGTGCAGCAGACTTAACAGATTGTAACTGACGAAATTTAGCTGTATTGACACTAGAAAAGATTGAAGGAATCTTACCTGCAAAATTTACCATAGGTTTATTATTGACAGGAGGTGATGAATTAGAAGTAGATGCAGAAGTGCCAACATTATTGTCATTAAGAAGAGTCAATAGTTTTCTAAACTTGATCCCTAGAAAAATTGAGATCAGACAAAGACTTGGATACTGCAGTGATTTCTTCTGAATTGTTATGCACAACTGCTGCATGAGATGAAACCTTGGGATTTGTTTTAGATTTGAATTTAAAATCAGATGGATAGCCAATAAGCTTGAAGCACTTTTCCTTTGTATGGCCTTGTTTCCCACAGTGTGAACAAATCCTATCTGAACCTTGAGTTCTTCTAGCAGCCATAATCACTCCTTCAAAGAAAGTTTGTGTCTCCAACATTAAGGTTCTTTGATTTTCTTCTCTAATGACCATGTTGTAAACTTGCTCAATTGAAGGCAGTGGCTTGATTCCCATAATCTGAGATCTAATGGACTGCTATGACTCATTTAATCCATTAAGAAATTTGTAAACAAATTCCTTTTGAGCAAATTCCACAAACTTCTTAAAAGCATTCATCATTACATTTGCCACAAGAGCAATAAGGCAAAGGTCTAACAGTCATTAATTCCTCCCAAACACCATTCAATTTTGTGTAATATGCATCTACTAATTTATTACCTTGAACAACTGAATACATTGTGCATTGTAGATGACCGATGTGAGCTTCATCTGGTTGAGAAAATCTCTAAATCAGCTTCTCCCAGATTTTGCTTGTATCATTGATGTAAAATACAATTGATGCAATCGAAGGTGTAATAGACCTCAACAACCAAGCGACAATCAGGTTATTACATCTAATCCATGGCAAATACATCTCATCTGTCTCTGCTGGTTTCTTAATTGTTCCATCTAAGAATCCTTGCTTATTCCGGATTGAAACAGCTATCAAAAATGACCTTTTCCATGAAACATGATTGGAAGTAGTCAATTCTGGTGTTACGGTTACTGGGCTATGATTCTCAGAATGGTGAAGATAATATGGTGAAGATGGATCTTCATTTGGATTAGGTTTAGAAGCCATAGAAACAGAAAATTGAAGATTCCAAAGAAAATTTCAGCTCTGAATGCTTAACAATCACAAATCATAGAAGAAAATTGAACCGAAAGGATTGAGAAACAGAGAAATGCGAATCAAAATTGATAGAATTGAAGAATTAGAAATGAAAATTACAGTAAATTCACAAAAGATTAAGATTGAAAATTATGTTAAAATTCAACACCAGCATCTGTTAGTCCAGTTGTTAAATTGTCCAGGTGTCTTATTTACGGAACGCCATCTTGCTTTGAATAATTATGTAATTAGTTGCTATTTTCCAGTTCATGTTCTTGTTTTGTCCTATTCTTTAGCTAGTAGTGGATGTTAGCAGTATTTGTTAGTGGGTGTTTGTTTTCCTAGAATTTTGGATATGTAAAGCCTATATAAGGCTATTTACTTACTGAAATAAAGGTACAACAAATTTTATTCAATAACTCTTCCGCAATTAAGACGTTAAGTTCTACAGTGTGGTATCAGAGCTGGTTCTGTGAGGCAGTTTCTTCTTTGACAAAATGAGTGATCTTCAAGTGGTTGGTGGAATCAAGAAGCTCAACAATCAAAACTACAATTCTTGGTCCACTTGCATAACTTCATATATGCAGGGACAAGATTTGTGGGAAGTTGTGAGTGGAAGCAAGGTCGCTCAACCTGATGCACAAGATGAAAATGGTGCTCTGCGAAAATGGAGGATTAAAGCAGGCAAAGCATTGTTTGCCTTGAAGACCACCATTGAAGAAGATGTATTAGAGCATATTAGAGATGCTAAGACCCCAAAAGAAGCTTGGGATACATTGGCACAACTGTTCTCAAAGAAGAATGATACGAGGCTCCAATTGTTGGAAAGTGAGCTACTGTCAATTTCTCAAGGCGACTTGACAGTGGCTCAGTACTTCCACAAGGTGAAATCATTATGTAGAGAGATATCTGAATTGGATCCACAAGCTCCAATTGGTGAAACCAGGATGAAAAGAATAATCATTCATGGTTTGAGGCAGGAGTACAGAGGGTTCGTTGCTGCAGTGCAGGGATGGCAAAATCAACCATCACTTGTAGAATTTGAAAATTTGCTTGCTGCACAGGAGGCGTTGGCAAAGCAAATAGGAGTAGCTTCATTAAAGAGTGAAGAAAAAGCACTCTATGCTAATAAGAGCAGGGGGAATTCCAAGGTGAAGAATCACCAAGGAGAAGGGAGCACTCGTTCAGAAGGAAGCACTCGTACAGAAGGAACCTCAAGAAGCTATGGCAACAAGAAGTTTGAGGGGAAATGTTATAATTGCGGAAAGAAAGGCCACATGGCAAAGTCTTGCTGGACAAAGAAAAAATCCATTGAAAGTAATGTTGTTACTTCTAAAAGTGAAGAAGAATGGGATGCAGAGGCATTTTTTGCTACAGAAAAGGAGTTAGCTCTTACTGCAACGATAACCAAGCAAATTAATTATAAGAATGACTGGATTGTTGATTCTAGTTGTTCAAATCACATGACGGGTGACAAAGAGAAGTTGCAAAACCTGACGGAATATAAAGGAAGTCGCATTGTTGTGATGGCTAACAACTCAAAGTTACCGATTGCTCACACTAGTGATGTGCTAGTTTGTCCCCATTGTGATGACAATGAAGTGTCTCTCCAGCATGTCTACCACGTGCCATGTATGGGAAAGAATTTGCTTTCTGTGGCACAAATAACATCTTTAGGCCATTTTGTTCTGTTTGGCCCTCAAGATGTGAAGGTGTATCGAGATGTTCAAATTTCAGAGAAGCCAGTGATGGAAGGACGGAGAGTGGAGTCAATTTATGTGATGACAGCAGAAACTGCATATGTAGACAAGACCAGGAAAAATGAAATAGTAGCTTTGTGGCATATGCGTTTAAGCCATGTCAGTAACTCCAAACTTGGTGTAATGATGAAGAAGTCAGTGCTAAAAGGGCTTCCTCAACTTGATGTAAGAACTGACACAGTTTGTACAGGTTGTCAGTATGGCAAAGCTCATCAGCTACCATACAAGGAGTATGAATATCAAGCAAAAAGACCATTAGAGTTGATACACTCTGATGTGTTTGGACCTGTGAAGCAACCTTCTGTCAGTGGAATGAAGTATATGGTGACCTTCATTGATGACTACTCGAGGTATGTGTGGGTTTATTTCATCAAAGCAAAGTCTAATGTATTCTTGACTTTTAAGGAGTTCAAGAGGGAGGTTGAAGCTGAAGTTGATAGGAAAATTCAGTGTTTACGATCTGACAATGGAGGAGAATACAACTCAAATGAGTTTGCTCAATATCTTCAAATATGCCAGATACGCCATCAGTTTACATGTGCTAACACACCACAACAAAATGGTGTGGCCGAAAGAAAGAATCGACATCTAACAGAAGCTTGTCGCAGTATGCTTCATGAAAAGAATGTATCAAGCAAATTCTGGGCAGAGGCGATGAACACAGCAGCTTATGTGATCAATCGGCTTCCTCAACAAAGGTTAGGTTTCATTTCACCATTTGAGAAGTTATGGAAAGTAAAACCTAATGTCAGTTACTTTCAGGTGTTTGGCTGCGTGTGTTATGTGTTGATTCTGGACCATTTACGTAGCAAAATGGATAAAAAGGCCATCAAGTGTGTCTTTGTAGGATATGATAGTTAGAGGAAAAGGTGGAAATGCTGTGACCCTATTACTGAAAAGTGTTATACCTCCAGGAATGTGGTTTTTTATGAAGCCTCTTCGTGGTGGCCCTCAAACGATGCACCTGTAGGAGAATTAAGTAGTGATGTGGCAGAATCTTCACCTTCTCAATCTCAGTTGGGATCCTCTCAAGCTCAGTTGAGATTTGAAGAAAGTGATGACACAGAAGAGGGAAGCAGGGTTCAGAATCCTTGGGTCAGTGGTGTTCATCATCAGCCAAACGAAGGAGGTGACTTACAACCCACATTCAGACGGTCCACCAGATCCAGAAAACCAAATCCCAAGTATGCCAATGCTGCCATTGTGGAAGATATCAAAGAGCCTGAGACATATGAGGAGGCATCTCAGAATTCAAAGTGGATTGAAGCTATGGGAGAGGAGGTTGCTGCACTCAAACAAAATCAAACTTGGGAACTTGTGCCCAAGCCAAGAGATGTGCAGCCAATTTCGTGCAAATGGGTGTTTAAGATTAAACGCCGAACAGATGGAACAATCAAAAGGTATAAAGCACGCCTTGTAGCTCGTGGTTTTTCACAACAATATGGTCTAGATTATGACGAGACCTTCAGCCCAGTTGCAAAGCTTACAACTGTTCAGATTATACTCGCACTAGCTACCAACAAAGATTGGAGTTTATGGCAGATGGATGTCAAAAATGCGTTCTTGCATAGAGGGTTGGATCGGGAAATCTACATGCATCAACCAACCGGTTTTCAAAGTCAAGATCATCCAGATTATGTGTGCAAGCTTCGGAAGGCTCTTTACGGATTAAAACAATCACCGAGAGCGTGGTATGGTAAAATTGCTGAATTTCTTATCTTTAGTGGTTTTGTGGTTACTCCTGCAGATTCCAGTTTGTTTGTTAAATCTATTGGAGGGAAATTGGTCATTGTGTTAGTATATGTGGATGATTTGTTTATCACAGGAGATTGTGAAGAAGAAATTCTTCATACAAAGAAGAATTTATCTGTTCGATTTCAAATGAAAGAACTTGGTCAGCTCAAACATTTTCTTGGTTTGGAGATTGATCGTACTGGAGAAGGAATTTTTCTCCATCAACAAAAGTATTCCAAAGATTTGTTGGCAAAATTTGGAATGCTTGAGTGCAAACCAATGGTTACTCCAATAGAGCAGAATCTCAGAATATTTGCTCATGAAGGAAGAGACTTAGAAGATGTAACAATGTATCGACAATTGGTGGGGAGTCTGATTTATCTAACTTCAACCAGGCCTGATATTTCTTACTCAGTTGGAGTAGTGGGTCGATATATGCAAAATCCCAAGAAGTCTCATTTAGAAGCGGTGCGGCGAATTTTGAGATATGTGAAAAGTACAATTGATTATGGTATTTTCTATAAGAAAGGTGGAGATTGCAAGCTTGTTGGATTTTGTGATGCTGACTACGGAGGTGATCATGATACCCTTCGTTCAACTACTGGTTATGTCTTTATGTTAGGATCCGGAGCAATCTTTTAGGGCAGCAAACGACAGCAAAGTGTGTCTCTCTCAACCGCTGAAGCAGAGTATAGAGCTGCAGCAATTGCAGCTCAAGAAAGCACTTGGCTCGTGCAATTGTTAAAGGATTTGTGCCAAACCATTGATTATGCAGTCACTTTGAGTTGTGACAATCGGTTAGCAATTTGTATGACAGAAAATCCAGTTTTTCATGCAAGAACTAAGCATGTGGTGGTTCATTATCATTTTATCAGGGAGAAGGTTTTGCAAGATGAAATTGAGTTGAAGCATGTTAAAACAGAAGATCAAGTTGCTGATCTATTTACGAAAAGTTTGAGTGGTAATAAGTTTACAAATTTCTGTTCTCAACTTGGCATGATGAGAAAAACAGGAGCTGGCGTTGAGAGGGAGTGTTAAAATTCAACACCAGCATCTGTTAGTCCAGCTGTTAAATTGTCCAGGTGTCTTATTTACGGAACGCCGTCTTGCTTTGAATAAGTATGTAATTAGTTGCTATTTTCCAGTTCATGTTCTTGTTTTGTCCTATTCTTTAGCTAGTAGTGGATGTTAGCAGTATCTGTTAGTGGGTGTTTGTTTTCCTAGAATTTTCGATATGTAAAGTCTATATAAGGCTATTTACTTACTGAAATAAAGGTACAACAAATTTTGTTCAATAACTCTTCCGCAATTAAGACGTTAAGTTCTACAAATTATACCAAAAAAGAGGCTCACATTTGCTCTGATGCCATGTGAGCAAATGAAGAATTGAGAAAGGTGAATTTCATCTTACTTTTGGAGATTACATTGCAAGGCTTTATATACAGAGCTAACAAGCCAAACTAGAAAAGGTGGGAAAACTGAAACACTTAAACCTAATTAGCTAACTTCCTAACAACTTTAGTTAACTCTCCAACTGTTTTCTAACTAACTAATATAAATAAATAGAAAATCCACGTCATCATCAACCACTATTCTTCACATATCTTAGTTTAGAGAATAATTTTAAGCCATCTATTACAGACTTGTACTTTTCTTGAATTTCTTGAAAGTAGATGAAGTAGCAGTACTCGAATAAAGAAGCGAGTAAAAGAATGAAAATGGCGGAGTTTCATAGCTACAGCAGGGATAGTAGCAGATGGACTCTTCAAGGCACGACAGCTCTTGTTACTGGTGGAACCAAAGGAATTGGATACCCTTTTTCTTCTTATCCAAATCTCTGTTCATTGATTGATTGATTGATTGATTCACTCATTCATTATTTTACTCTTTTTTTGCTTTATTATGGTTCTTTGGTTGAAATTTCCTATGAGTTTTTTCAGTTTAATCAGTTAATTATTGATATGGGTTAATCTTATTTATTCGAATTGATGAAATGTATTAAATTAGAAATGTTTCTTTTAATTTTGCAATATAATGAGATTTTCAAATGTATTAATTCAACCCCAACATTATTTGTGCTCAAAGAAAGTTCAAGAAATTGTAATTTGGAGATTTGGGAAATTCAGGCATGCTATTGTGGAGGAATTGGCTGGTCTAGGGGCAAAAGTATATACATCCTCGCGCAATGAAATCCAGCTTAATGATTGCTTACATGAATGGGAAGTCAAGGGTTTTAAAGTCACTGGTTCAATGTGTGATGTATCCTCTAGAGCCAATAGGGAAGATTTGATGACCAAAGTCTCCTCTTTGCTCAATGGGAAGCTTAACATCCTGGAAAGTTCTCTCTCAATATGTTTTGTCCTGCACTTTAGTAACACATACTCAAAATTGGGCTTGATCTCTGTTCTATCAATTACAGATATTGAGATTGTGAATTTCTTAATTTAGATAAACAACGTCGGAACGAGCACTAGAAAACCTACTCTGAATTATACAGCTGACGATTTCTCATATCTAATGGGCACCAATTTCGAGTCCGCTTATCACTTGTGCCAACTTGCACACCCCCTTCTTAAAATTTCAGGGGCAGGAAGTATTGTTTTTCTATCTTCAGTTAGTGGAGTTTTATCATTAAATTTAGGCTCCATCTATGGACCTACCAAAGGTGCTTTGCTCAGAAAATGCAATGTTTCTATTGCATCCTTTTGTTTTAAAAAATTGAAATGTGGCCTTGATGACATGAAACTTTTCTCAACTTATTTGCAGCTGCAATGAACCAACTTGCCAAGAATTTGGCTTGTGAATGGGCAAAAGACAATATAAGGGCTAATAGTGTTGCACCTTGGTTCATCAGAACTCCCCTTACAGAACCTGTAATAGCCTTTCCCAGTACTTTCCCTTTATGTTAAAGTTATAATTGTCGTTTTTTCAGATTTTAATAGTCAATTATGCAATTGATGTATGGTATTAGCGGTAGGAACTTAAAACATCTACTTGACTCCCTTAAAACCATATTTAGTTCAATTTGGAAATAGGAATAGAATATAAATCTTTGAATAGATTTCGATTTTCTTATTTAGGCTATATTTAGTTCATGAAATAGTTAAAGAAAAGAATTGTTACTTTATGTGAAATAGTTATTCTAAGTTTTGTTCAAATTTTGGACAAAAAATTCTAGTTCCATAGATTAGCAATTTTACAATTTTTATGAAATACATATTTCACAAAAAATTAAAAAAATTGGTATTCTTTAAACTATATAATAGAGTATTTATATTTTTATGCTTAAGAAATATTAGCAAGTTCAAGCTCACTACTATTGCCTTTTTTTTTTTTTAGATTTTCATTTTTATTTTTTATTTTTAAGTTTAATAAAAATTTTATTTATTATGCATTTAAATTATTTCTTAAATAAAATTTAGTAAAATTATATATTTAGTTTAATATTAATAGTAGAATTAATTTATAAAAATATTATGATCATTTATGTGGAATATAATAGTTATTCTATACTATATGAATCAAATTATAAAATTTGAATAATTATTCTATTTCTCAATAATAATTATTCTATTCTTTATATATTTTATTCCGCGGACTAAACATAATTTTAGTACATGAAGAATCCGATTTTTGTTATGGTATTATTATATTTGAATAACTTGAATTTAGGTGAAAATGACATCTATTTAAAGTTAGGAATAGGATTTTTGTGTCTAGACGTTCATTTCTTTTTAATTCCATTTCCAAAACAAACCAAACGTATCCTAATTGTATGATGCTTCTTAGGAAATAAGTAGTTAGGATGATAGGAACTTAAAACCAATTGTCAATGTCTTCTGCATGGAATTCATAATAATTTTCTTTGTCATGTGGTATCGATTTAGTTTCTGCCATTTCTGATGCTATTTATTCGTATTATCGAGTTCTTTAACAAAATTTATGGCGTAAATCTGTTATTTCTGTCCTACTCAAAGTAAAATGAGACTTTCTTTAAGTGACTAAGATACAATTTTTTTTCTATGGCTTGCAGCTTCTGGGTTATGAAACACTCTTGAACTCCATTATCTCTCGAACTCCAATGGGACATGTCGGAGAGCCCAAGGAGGTGTCTTCGTTAGTAGCATTTCTCTGCCTACCTGCAGCCTCTTACGTAACAGGGCGGACTATTTGTGTCGATGGTGCTATGACAGTGGATGGTTTCTTCTTCCCAGGAAGAGAACTTGGAAACAACATAACGACTGAAGCTCCAAACAAGATGTGAGACATTCGAATGGATTGTATGTGTTGTTTGTCAAGTTTATATATAGAATAACTTCACAAATTTCCTTCTCGTTCCAAGCTTACAAAATCTAAGGTTCAAGTAACGTATTGCTTTGCAGTATCTGTTAAATTCTACCATTATGGACTGTGAGATTTATTTTTCTTTTTATTCAAATGGTTATGATTATTTCATGTCAACTTAATTATTCGTTAATTGAAATTAAAGGTCTATTTGGCATTGTTATTTGAGTTATTGTTAAAAAACACTATATTGAAAATACTAATAAAAAGCCACTAAAATTTGTTTTTGAAGTTGAATTTCACATATTCTTATTATATAAATTTCAAAATAATAAAACAGCATTTCAAAATTACTTTTTTCAATCACATTTAAAATGGTGTCTTTGCAAAAAACAATCAAATAATAATGTTAAATATAGGTTAATTAAAAAAATCATGAAGTATTTAAAAAATTGCATTTTTTTTACAAACTTTTAATTTTGATAATTCAGGTCATGAACTATTCAATTTTAGTAAATTAAATCATGAAGTCAAAATTCAATGACACACTATCAATGCAGATGTGGCACTAATTAAGACTACTTAAAACACAAAAAATGCCAACTATTTACTGCGTAATATAAAAAAAAACTGAAATTTCAAAATTTAAAAAATAAAATAAAACACTGTCATTTTACAAAAACAAAATCAAAACAACTTAAAGTTTATTTTATTTTGCTAATAAGGGTTTATTTTAGTTTTTAAAATTTTATTTTATTTTGTTATAGTTATGTTTTATTTTATTTTAAATTAAATTAAATTTTATTTAAATTTATTTTTTTTATTTTTGATTTTATTTAAGTTAATTTATTTTGATTTTGTTTTTGTAAAATGGTAGTGTTTTATTTTATTTTAGTTTTTTAAATTTTGAATTTTAAGTTTTTTTATTTTTGCCTTTTTTTCATAATCCAGGTGTATATTATGTGGCAAATGGTTGGTGATTTTTGTTAAATTCCTAATATAGATTTGGGAAAACCAACATTAAAAACTAGCTTATTAAGGTTAGAGAGTCCATTTCTATATTAATCACTTAACTTTTTTGTATTTAGTAGATGTAGTATCTTAACAATTTTTTGTGTTTTAAGTGGTTTTAGTCAGTGCACATCAGCACCGATAGCCAGCATGTCATCATATTATAATTTCATGACCCAATTTATCAAAATTAAATAGTTCATAATCTGAATTGCTAAAATTGAAAGTTCATGATAAAAATCGATTTTTTTGATAGTTCATGATTTTTTTTTTGTAATTAACCCTTAAATAAATTCTAAATCTCCTCTCATGTAATTTTGAAGAGTGTACTTTTACACTTAAATTATACATTTAATAATTACTTCTTCATATTAATCTTAAGAATAAAATTTTAATTAAAAAATAAATAAATAAATTCTTGGACCAATCAAGTTTAAATGTCAATGGTAATAACCTCTATTCCTAACTTTTACAAAGAAAAAAAAAACCGAAAGAAGAAAGAAATATTAATTAGGCTCTATGATTTGCATTTCCTCATGCTAACCCATTCGTATATGCTTGTCATGTACAAGGCTTGCTCAGTTGATCAGCCGACGACTAAACTGGAAAGTAGTTCGTTTTTAGGATCAAGGTAAGTCAAAAAAAAACAAGGCCGACTTGTCAATATTTTACCATTATCGATGGGAATTGATAGGGATGGCAGCAGAATGGGCAATTTTTTCTTTAATATTTATAATAAAATGGGCAGGTATATATGAATATATCTGTTTTTATTTTTTTTTTTAATATTTAATATTTAATATATATATATATATATATATATATATATATATATATATATATATAATAGAGGAGGATTACAGCATTATCTGCTCCACCCTGAACTTGATTCGGATTTTAAATTTTAAATCCATCCAGCCCCATTAAATAAATGGAGCATGTATGAACATAGTGAGACAGGTGTCCAACGAGGTAAGCTAAATTGCCATCTCTAGAAATTAGAAGTTTAATAATTTCTTTATCTTTTTAGTAATTAAAAAAATAATTATCATGTATTAAATTTTAAATTTTAACCTAAATCCTAAACAAAGTCACTTTTTTTCTTATAAAACATACAAATTATTTGCTTGACAACCCAACAATAATTTAATCAATAAATATTTAATTTAATAATACTGAAATTACCTTTAAAATTAAAAACTCTAACTTGAATTTACAATCCAAATGAGATTTGTTTAAAAAAATATATAATTTGATCTATCTGAAATCGGGCACTTGCAATAAATCAAAATCAATTAAAGTTTATTATAGACTTACGAGAAATATTTATAAAATTGATCATAATTAGGAAAAGTGAAATTACTAAATTACCCATTAAATCAATTGAGCGGGCACTGCTCCTCCGCCACAATATTTTTAATGTATCGGTGTAGATACTATATTTTGATCAATATATTCTTAAATTTTAAAATTTTAGTAAAATTAAAGAAATATTTTAATTTTAGATATTTTTTATGATTTTTCAAGTTTTATTTTAAATTTCAATTAATACAGAATTATTTGTATTTTTTTAATTTTAAAAAGTAAAATTATATTTTTTATAAACCAAAAAAGTTAAAATTTAATTTTAGAAATATATTATTTAAGAGTTAATTTCATGTCCTTAATATATTAAAATATGAAAAATTTAAAAAGTATGAAATGAAAAAAAAAAAAAAAAAAAACAGAAGCCCAAAGCCCAAACAAAAACCCAGCCACGAACACAGCTCAACACAGCACTCCCTGGCTCCTTACTCTCCACAACAAGACTGAACCCACTCCCAAAAAAACAACCCAGCAAAGGCCTCTCTGCTCGATCCCTCTCCAGAACCGACTCTTTCCCTCTATCTCTCTCGCGCCCTCGCTCACTGACCAAAAAAAAGGTAGGGTCCATCCCAGCTCAGCGCATACTCTCCATAACCGCTAACGCTCTCATCTCTCAAAAGAACCTTTCCTCTCTCAACTGATAATAACCACAAACCCACTCACCCTTTGATTCGCTCAAGAGCAATCATACACACAGACCCGATTCTCTCAATTGATAGGCAGAGACCACATCACTGTCACCATCCCTCTCTCCCTTAAACCCTCTCTATCTTTCTCAGATTCAATAGAAAACACTCACTTAAGACACAGAATCATCTGATCGCCCTCCTCATCGCTCTTCCTTTTTGTCGATTCCTATCTCGCTCCCTCTCTCTCTCCCTCTCCATCACACAGCAATCCATACTCACCATCTCACTCAAACCCATTCGCACTTCCACCGTTTTGACTCTGCGAAACCCTCGCTAAAACTTGAGAAATCTGGTCTGGCTCTTGCTTGGTTATTTGTCTTGTGATCTCTGGAATCAGTATTGGTACTTGAAAAAAAAGCAAAGCGGGTCTGGTTGTTTTGTTCTGTGATATTTGGGTCTGGTTTTGTGTCTCGGAAGCTTCGGTCAATACTTTCTGAAGTTTTGGTAATACTTCTGTCTCTATCTTTTTGTGTTTCCTTTTTTATTTTTATTGATCAGATTTACTTGGTTTATATATTTATATACATTTGAAGCAAGGGTGATGCATGTTCTGTTCTGTTATGGGGTTTTATATGAAATCTCCATTGTTATGTTTGGATTAATCAAAAATGGGTCTGGTCTCATTTTGTTTGAAGTTTCGATTATCCTTATTAATTGATTGTGCTTCAGTCGATTTCATTTGAAAGGCGGGTTCATGATTTGAAGGTTTTTCTGGTGGTTGATTTCTTTTATATTAACTGGGATTGCTTGTTTCTAGAATTATTAATGCTCACATTATCGGTTGTGGTTCTTGATTTTCATTTATTTGATGATTTCGTCTCTATTGATTTTTAAGAAAAAGAAAAGGAGGAGGTTCAAGTTCTGTTTCTGTTATACTTTTGTTGATGATTGAAACTGAGTTTTGAGGTATAGTTGAAACCGGGCCTGGTTCTTCTTCGTTGAATTTCTCAGTCTTGTCTCAATTGTGGGTTGATGTTACTTCTCTGCTTTCTTTTGAGTTTAGTCCCTTTTGATTTAATTTCTGAACAAATACTCAAATAAAATAGGTTTGTTTTTGTTTTGTTTGATAACGGTCTGATGATTTGTGTTCTGATTATTGTTTTGTTTGATAAGGATCTGATTAAAAATAATAAAATTAGGGAAAATGAAAATGGTGAGATTTGTTCTTTCTAGTTGTGTTGGATACTAATTTAATATTATTTAGCAGGTCCGAATTTGGAAATTCGGAAGAGTTTAATTTTTATTATTTGGGCTGTAATTATTTTTTTTAATTTTCTCATTTTCATTTTCATTTTTGTTTTGCTTTGAAATGTAATTGGTAATGAGTATCTTATTGCATCATATAATATAAGAAACAAAAATGAAGGGAATATATATATATATATATATATATATATATATATATATATATATATATATATATATATATATATATATATATTCTAAAAAATGAAATTGAATTCAATTTGATGTTTAATTTGGTAAACTGAAATTTTCTTTTTGATTTAGGCTTAAAAATAAATGACCTTTTTTTATTTTATTTTTTTAAATAATACATAAATATATATAGGAAATGTAATAAAATAAAAGGGATATTTTAACGAAAGTCTATGATGATACGAATATATTAAATATAGAATAAACTAAATTGAAGCAATTTTTTTGAGATTGTGGTATTTTTTTTAAATGAGTGAAATAAAAAAGATGAAAAATAGTTTCCATTTAAAAAAGATAGCAATAAAATTAATCCTATTCCATAGTTTGTATTTTGATATTCAATTTCAATTTAATAATTATATTGCCGCAGTTGAAATTGCTTCTAAAATATCCTAAGCCTTCTCTTTAAAAGATAATAATAGTTTTTTTTTTTTTTTTTAAATTTTAGTTGATTTTTCTTTTTTATGTTTTGGGCAATGATGAAATCAAGTCCTCCAAAACAGAATTTTTAGGTTGAAACGATTTAATTTTAGGCGCGTTGAATTAAATCCCAGTGGTGTGATTCAATTTGATTTGGAATAGCTAACACCTTTTTTTTTATAAAAATTTAATTAAGATAATGTTAAAAAATAAAGTTTTGAGTTCAAACTATTTGGTAGTTGATTTATAGTCCCGAGTCATTTTATTTGGTTCTTAATTTGGATGTGCCAAAATTAAGTTGCTCTCTAAAAATTTCTGAAAATTATAACAACTTGAATCCATTGTTTTAATATATATATATATATATATATATATATATATATATATATATATATATATATATATATATATATATATATATATATATATATATATATATCATTTTTTTTTATCTCTTTTTATTTTTTGTAAAATAATTACATTTCATTTTGAGAAACTCCTTTGCTAGTTTTTTATTGAAGGATTTATTTCCAATTTGAAGAAAATATAGAAGAGACAAAATTTCAAGACAATTTTGAAAAATTTGTAATTATTAAGTTTTTATCTATTTATATTATTTATGTGTATTAATAAATTTTATTTTCCTTTTTAATTATCAAGTATGTAATAAATTCTTTAATACTTTGTATTAAGTTGGTATTATTAAATAAGAATTAATATTTTTTTTCAATTATCTTGTATTTATTTTACATAATAAATTGATAATCACTTTGAGCCCAAAGGGAAGTTATATTTCATTTTCTTAAATTAAACTCATTTATGATTCAATTTCTTAAAATAAATAAATGAATTAATAATTATTATTTTTTATTAAGCAATGATGTCATGCAGTAAATAAATAATAAAAGATAAACATTTCAAGGCCAATTTAATATTTTGAAAATTAATGTGTAGGGTGCCTAATATCCTTCTTATGCATCTGCGACTCTGAAACCTAAATTTTTTGTTTAACAAGCTGATCTTTTTAAAGTTTTTCAACCGAGTCTTTTAAAATAATTCGGTAGATGGCGATTTTATTTTTAATTTAAAAAATAATTTATATTTCTTTTGCCATTCACATTGTGGAGTTCAAAAATGTCGACAATTAGGATAGATTATTAGTTAATTTTTTTTATTTTATTTGTCTAAATAATAAAGTAAATCTTAATTTTAATACTTAACACTATTTTTTTCATGTGATCATTAGGGGTGCTTGATAACTTAATTTAATATTTTCAGTACTTATTAGTTTTAAGGCAATTTGATAACAAAAAATGGTTCAAACTTAAAATTTTCAATTAAATCAAAAAATCATTTAAAATGGAAAGTTAAAATATTTAATTTAAAATTTCTACTGAACACATTTGGTTGTTAAGTTTTCAAAATTTTTTATTAAAATGTTTTTTATACCCTTAGTATATTTTTAAAGTGACTTTTTCTAATATCACATAATTAAATATGTCCAATAAAAAAGTTTAATAATTTTTTTAGTTGTAATAATTATCAAACAAATTGATTGTATTTAGTGCTTAAAAATTTTAATATTTATTATATTTTGCACTTAATTTTTCAGTGTTTAATTTTCAGTTTTACTGAACATCACTGGCTTTTATTCTAAAACCATTTCATATTATTGGCCAGTGCAATTACAAAAATAAAGCAACATCATGCATGTTTAAGGAACGAAGTTCAACTTAACAATTCTTTACATGATTGGAAGAAAAAGGGGTTTTTAAGTAACATTTTCTTATTATTACATTATTTTAAAAATATATGGAGAGAGATAATATTTTCAACTTTTTTTTTTTTTTACATAATAGAGAATAATGAATAGTTATGTTTCAATATTTGCATTATTTAATTAATTAGTTTTGGGTAAAAAGACAGTAAAATATAAAAAATGGAAGAAATAGTAATTAAAAAAAAAAAAAATTCACAAATGTATTAGGTCAAAGTTTAAGATTATAAGTTAAAAAAAAAAAAAATAGAACAAATCAAAGTTGTCAAAGATGTAATTTGATAAAATGATATAAATTCAGTAGAATAATCAGTTTTCTGTTTTCTTGCTGTTGATGTGTACTTTTCTTGAATTTCTTGGAAGTAGATGAAGTAGCAGTACTTGAATAAAGAAGCGAGTAAAAGATTGAAAATGGCGGAGTTTCATAGCTGCAGAAGGGATAGTAGCAGATGGACTCTTCAAGGCATGACAGCTCTTGTTACTGGTGGAACCAAAGGAATAGGGTAACCCCTTTTCTTCTTATCCAAATCTCCATTTATTGATTCATTCATTCATTTATTCATTCATTCTTTTACTCTTTTCTTGCTCTATTATGGTTCTTTGGTCGAAATTTCCTATATGTTTTTTCAGTTTAATCAAATGAGATTTTCAAATGTATTAATTCAACCCCAATATTATTTGTGCTCAAAGAAAGTTCAAGAAATTGTATTTTCTTTTCTTTTTGATATACTTGGAGATTTGGGATATTCAGGCATGCTATTGTGGAGGAATTGGCTGGTCTAGGGGCAAAAGTACATACATGCTCTCGCAATGAAACCCAGCTTAATGATTGCATACATGAATGGGCAGTCAAGGGTTTTAAAGTCACTGGTTCATTGTGTGATGTATCCTCTAGAGCCAATAGGGAAGATTTGATGACCAAGGTCTCCTCTTTGTTCAATGGGAAGCTTAACATCCTGGTAAGTTCCCTCCCAATATGTTTTGTCCTGCACTTGAGTAACACATACTCAAAATTTGGCTTGATCTTTGTTCTATCAATTACAGATATTGAGATTGTGAATTTCTGAATTTAGATAAACAACGTTGGAACGAGCATTGGAAAACCTACAGTGAACTATACAGCTGACGATTTCTCATATCTAATGGGCACCAATTTTGAGTCTGCTTATCACTTGTGCCAACTTGCATACCCTCTTCTTAAAGCTTCAGGGGCAGGAAGTATTGTTTTTATATCTTCAGTTAGTGGAGTAGTATCATTAAATATAGGCTCCATCTATGGACCTACCAAAGGTGCTTTGCTCAGAAAACGTTATGTTTCTGTTGCATCCTTTTGTTTAAAAAATTGAAATGTAGCCTTGAATGACATGAAATTTTTCTCAACTTATTTTCAGCTGCAATGATCCAGCTTGCAAAGAATTTGGCTTGTGAATGGGCAAAAGACAATATAAGGACTAATTGTGTTGCACCTTGGTTCATCAGAACTCCCCTTACAGAACCTGTAATAGCCTTTCCAGTACTTTCCTTTTATGTTAGAATTATAATTGTCGATTTTTCAGATGTTAGTTGTCAATTATGCAATTGATGTATGGTATTAGCAGTAGGAGCTTAAAACACGTACTTGACTCCCTTAAAACCATATTTAGTTCAATTTGGAAATAGAAATAGAATACAATTCTTTGAATAGATTTTGATTTTCTTATTTAGTGCATGAAGAATCCAATTTTTGTTATGGTATTATTATATTTGAATAACTTGAATTTAGGTGGAAATGATATCTATTTAAAGTTAGGAATAGGATTTTTGTGTCTAGACGTCCATTTCTTTCCATTTGATTTCCAAAAGAAACCAAACGTATCCTAATTTTATGATACTTCTTAGGAAATGAATAGTTAGCATGCTAGGAACTTAAACCAACTGTCAATGTCATCTGCATGGAATTCATAATAATTTTCTTTGTCATGTGATATCGATTTAGTTTCTGCCATTTCTGATGCTATTTATCCATATTATTGAGTTCTTGAATTAAGTGCAGCTTAATGGGGTAGGCAACATAGACAACTACCTAAGGCCCCCCAATTATAAAGGCCATGCATATACATATACATATACATATACATAATTTAATTTATAATAAAATTAATTTATAGTTTAATTTTATTAATGTTTTAAGTTAAAAGGCCTCATTTTTGTAATTTGCCTATGGCGCCAAAAAATGTTAGGGTACCCCTGTCTTTTAACAAATTTATGGCGTAAATCTCTGTTATTTCTGTCCTGCACAAAGTAAAATGAGACTTTCTTTAAGTGACTAAGATACAATATTTTTTTCTATTGCTTGCAGGATCTGAGTTATGAAACACTCTTAAACGCCATTACCTCTCAAACTCCAATGGGACGGATTGGAAAGTCCGAGGAGGTATCTTCCTTAGTAGCATTTCTGTGTCTACCTGCAGCCTCTTACATAACAGGGCAGACTATTTGTGTCGATGGTGGTATGACAGTGAATGGTTTCTTCTTCCCAGGAACAGAACTTGGAAACGACTGAACCTCCAAACAAGACATGAGACATTCCAATGGATTATGTGTTTCTCATGAACATGCCTTTTTGTCAAGTTTGTATATAGAATAATTTCACTCATTTCCTTCTTTCCTGGATTACAAAATCCAAGGTTCAATCAATGTATTGCTTTGCAGTATTTGCTAAATTCTACCGTTATGGACCGTGAGATTTGTTATAGCTGGAATCTAATAGATTTTATTAGAATTAAAAGATTCCACGTAAAAAAAATAATCAAGAATGTTATGACTTAATATAATGTTTGGTGTTTGGGTTTTTCCATTTAATATGAATTTTTCTTTTTCGTTTTATTCAGATGGTTATGATTATTTCATATCAACTTATTCCTCGAATAATTCTTAAGGGTGTATTTTTATGCTTAAACTATACATTTAAGAATTATTTTTTGGTATTAATTTTAAGAATAAAATTTTAATTAATAAAAAAATAAACAAATTCTTGTACCAATCAAGTTTAAATGTCAATGGTTTCTATAATTTGCAAAGAAAAAAAACCAGAAAGAAGAAAGAAATATTAATTAGGTTTCTATAATTTGCATTTCCTCAATACTAATCCATTTGTATGTTTGCTCAAATTGATCAGCCGACGACTTAAGTGTAAAAAACAAGGCCCAACCTTAGGCCACCAAAAGGGACTCGTCAATATTTTACAATCATTAGATGGGAACCGGTAGGGATAGCAGCAGGCTCAATATGGGACGGATTTTTCATTATATGTATCCGCTCCATTAATATTTATAATAAAATAGACTGATATCCACGGATATATCAATTTTTATTTTTTTTACTTATTTTCTTTTTTAAAAAATTTATGTAATATATATATATATATATATATATATATATTATAATCAGGGTTGATTATAATATTATCCGTTCCGCTTCGAACTTGATTCGAATTTTAAATTTTAAATCCATCCCGCTCTATTAAATAAACGGAGCGGATATGAGCAAGGTGAGGCGGGTGTCCAACAGTACAGGTTAAATTGTCATCTTTAGAAATTGAAAGTCTAATAATTTCTTTATTTTTTTAGTAATTAAAAAAAAGAATTATCATGCATTAAAATTTAAATTTTTACCTAAATCCTAAACAAAGTCACTTTTTTTCTTATAAATCACACAAGTTATTTGCTTGAAAACCCAAAAATAATTTAATTAATAAATATTTAATTCAGTGACATTGAAATCATCTTTAAAATTAAAAAATCCAAGTTTAAATTTACAATCCAAATAAGATTTATTTAAAAAAAATAATTTGATTTATATGAAATCGGGCACTTTCAATAAATCAAAATCAATTAGTGTTTATTATATGCTTATGAGAAATATTTATAAACTAATCACCAGTTGATCCAACAAGACGGGCGTTGGATTACTTAAGTAAAATTTCATATTCAAACCTTATAGATGTAAAAAACTAATTTGGGAGAGGTCCTCACTTTACGTCCGACAGTATCTCGGAAGATTATTTATGGACTAAACCTGGAAATATCTTGAGAAATCGAGAAATATTTATAAGATTGATCATAATTAGGAAAAATGAATATGATTAACCTAAAAATATTGGAGAAATTTTTTAATGGTGATTGATTATGAGGAAAATATAAGAGATAGAGAGCATGCCAAAGCAATAAATAAAGAGAAAGATTCAAATATTAATTTAAAATTATCATTATATTCAATATTTCATTAAAAATTTTATAATGTATATAAAGTAATGATTTGTTGGAAATTTTGTGGAAGACTGAAATGGTTGATTAGACTAAAACAATAGAAGATTATCAAACCTATAAAATACTTAATTACTTTTCTTAATTAACATAATTAATTGTAATTTAGTACATTGGTAGGGAACCTACCGAAGTTTTGAACGCAAAACTGTGGTTGTATCATGACACGATGGCGTGAAATTATCTATCTACTCCATTGTTTAGACTGGGTCTTTAGTGGATGATTAAAACAGAATCTATGACCTAAGATTTTATTTCTCTTTCTAATCAACATCTGTCCAAGTTATATCAGAGTTAGATACTGGTACCAAAGTTTCTGCAAAGTTGACAATGATTGGCCTGGAGAAAAAAATAGTTAGACCAGTCAAGAGTTTTTTTTCAAAGAAAAAACTCTCATGATCAAATTAATATGTTGAAATATTATAAAATGGGTATGCTGAATTATTAAAAACAAAACAAGAATAAATAAGATAAATAACTCTTTTAATATCAAAATTTTATCAAAAAAATATACTCATTGAAAATTCAGTTGCTAATATAAACACCAAAATACCATCTTAATATGATTAGACAGTGATATGAATGCTTATATCAAATTGATGTAGCGCTTCAACGTTTATATTAATAAAATTTGACTAGATTTTTTATAGACACTATTACTTAAAAGAAAAATTCAAATTTCAATAAAATAAATAAATAAATATTTGTTACCAATTTAAGATATAATGTAAAGTTTGGTCTCAAAATATCATATTTAAATGAATCATTAAAGGGATTTTTATACCTTCATCATAAAATATATGTTTTTTGATTTTAAGAAATCACAGGATAAAAAGGATTATATGAAATCTTATAATTTAGACAATTATAATAGCCAGATTTGTAGTAAAAGTCTGTCTAATTTTATTAAGGTAAATTATTATAATCTGGTCAATATTATCTCATTTGTGGTAGTATGATATCAATAATGGTGAAAAAATAATTTCAAATGTAATAAGATTATGAAGAAAATAAATCATAAGATATCTATATGATTTGGGGAATTATAATCGTTTGTGGTTGAGGCATGTTTGACACTGCCATAAATTTAATTTTAAGTCTACTTTTATTATGGATTGAATATTTTTTAGGCTTAATAATATGATAATGGGTCTAATAATTCAAGTGCTCTAGTATCAATACAAAAGCACATAATAAATCTAATGGCTGTAATGATTGTATAGAAATAAACAGTGAAAGGAAAAGAGGTGGAGCCTAATGTAAGAGAGTTAAGTTTTTGCCTTGACTAATTCGTGCGGCACTTAATTTTTTATTTGTCAAAAGATGCTTAATAAGTCTTTTATTGTATGTACGAAGAGATTCAGAAATTTTATAAAGTTTAACCTCGGATTTGTGAGAGATCAGGGTGCCGCACGAATACTACCACTACGTATCAACTCTGACTCCATGACACTAAACTTACTTTCTTTGTCACTATAATAAAATATTAATATTAATAAATATTTGATATTAAAATTAATAATTAATAATATGTAATTTTGATGATATTATTGATAATATTAATAATATATTGATAATATTATCAAATATGTATATGATTAAACACTCTCAGAGAACAGTCAATTTTTCCAATTTGGCTGTCCCCACAGCTTGGCAATATGAGGGCCAAAACCAAAATGAGAGATGGGTTTTCTATCATTTTTTATATGAGCTCTATAGAGGAAAGCTGTACACTGAGTTATTAACTCAGTGACAGGATGCAACCTTGACAATCGTATGGTTGTAACTGAGCTGTAAGGATTTTTTTTTTTTTTTTTTTGAAACATATTACGTTAAATGACATATTTATTATAAATTTTTTGAGTATTAAATTTGTTAATTTAATAATTTAATATAAAAAATAAATTCAAATATTTTTTTTTGCATAAAATGTGATCCAAGTTTAAACTTAAAACCTCTTATTATTGTAATCTCACCCGAAACATCGATATTTTTTAGCGCGTGAATAGTTCAATATGTAAATTAGTGTTATTATATGCCTATCTTAATTGATTAGCTTATGTGAGTTGAAAGATCGCTCATTTGAACTATTGATACCGCATGAAAATTATTTTTCCTACACACTTTTTTTTCCATGATCGAAGCATAACTCGATAATATAGAATCTATATTAAATTTAAGTTTTTATTGATTGTTAAAAGTATTTAAATTCATTGCATCAGCTATTAAGTCAAGCATTAACATGGCCAAATTAAATTGATTTCAAGTTCATGGTAACTTCCTTGAATAGTTGGTACCCATTTCTCTTTTTTTTTCCTCAATTGGCTTTATTTATATCATTCTTTTCTTTTCTTCCTCGTATTTGTATTTTTAAAAGGCTTAACGATTTTAACTATCTTGATTTTAGGCTAATTTTTAAAATTTATCCTAACATTTAAAACTCATCAAACTAGTATTGATCTTTTTCATTTTAAACTAAATTTATTATAGTCCTATTACGTATGTGATTTTTCTAATGTGACTTGAACAAAATATTATATTGCCGCGATTTTTAAGGATTTAAGTTTTAATTGATATTTTAATACTTATTCTGTATTTATAGTTAAGAATTTATTTGCCATATTCACAAGTCATGTCAAATGAATCAAATGTCTGATGGGGCTATAGTAAATTTGATTCAAAATGAAAAGATCAGGTAATAGTTTGATAAGTTTTAAAAGTTGGGATAGATTAAAAAAATTAGTCAAAGATAAGAATAGTTGAATTGATTAAGTCTTGAAAATATGGGGTAAGCTTGAGAAAATTTAAAATTCAAAGAGGATTTCTAATTTATTTTTTCGAAAATGATAATAATAATTTTATAGCATTATGTTAGGGACAAAACGCTATGGGCCAAAGGGCCTTCCTGAAAATTAAAAAAAAAATTATTAGAATATATATATATATAATATTTCTATCATTTATTATTTGATTATAGTTTTCTTTGAATTATGATAGGGTTTTAGTTAATTGGTATATGATATTGTGATTATTGATTTTTGGTTGATATGCGTTTGGACATATGTGAAGTTATGACGCAATGATTTCAAAATATGAAAAATAAAAGAGGATTATTGTAATAAATTTATGATAATTTATTATGTAAGAGTATTATTTACTTTAATATTTTATTTTATATTTATTTTTAATTGGCTCCTCCCAATTAAAATTTCTGCTATGTCACTAATTATATCCATTATCTCCAACCTAAGACAATTTTAAGTGAATTTGTCATACTTTTATTGTAATAATAGTCACATGTCCATCATTTTCATTTTGAAAAGGAAGAAAAAAAAATTAACTAGTGAAATTCATATTATTTCAACCAACAATATTTTTAAATGATGGAAGTTTGAACTCTCATCATAATTGAATTTATAGTCTGTTTGATTTAGTTGTTGCTAATGACTAATAGCTAATAGTTATAGCATATACCTGATAGCTGATAGCTAATAATTAATAGTTAAAAAATATGATTATTTTATACTAATTGTTATTATTTAAATGTAATGATACTTAAAAATATAATTTATTTTTAATATATTATTATTTATTTAATTATTTTTTAAAAAACAATCAAAACATATTTTGATGTAAAAAATTAAAATAAAAAAAATTTAAAAAATAAAAAACTATTAAAATTATTAAATTAATTTGATTAGACTGATTAAATCGTGAATTGATAAAAAAATCAATTATTTGATTGAATTTTTAAGAAAGTATTGAAAAAATAGTAATTGAAAAGGCTTCTTTGTCCCACTCCCTATTAAGTCCCACCACTACATACAATATAATATTATATTTAAAAAAAAATAAAAAAATCCAAAGCTCACCTCTTATTTAAATTTTCATGCAAACCATCCAATCCCTCTGTGTAGACGAGGCTTTTGATAAATCTACGCGCCATCCATGCATTGAGTCACTAGTTTCACGGTCACCCACCGCTTACCACCCAAAATCCAACCACCACGTAACCCATCTCTACCTCTCCACCACTCAACGTGTCCTTCTCTTTCTCCCACGTATCTCTCTCTTTCCTCTCTTTTCCACCATTTCCCACGTGTCCTACGTCGACGTATTACACTTCTCTGCGTGTCCTCTTTCCAAAACACCTCCCCAGACTTTCAGTTCTTAATGGCGTTTGGTAGGGTTTCAATTCCAATATACGAGATATAGGGCGATACACTATAACTTTTTTATTGAGTTTGGCGTGCTTAGATTGTTCTCCCAGAATATGATTACTATTATTAGTGACTAATGTTTGAAGGAAAAGAAAAAGTACAATTTTAAATGATGTATTTACGTCTAATTCAATAAAATTAATTATATAATATTTTAATATAAATTATATTTAAAAATAATTATAATATATTTATTTTTTTATTATATAATTATTAGAGTTAAAACATCCCACATTGAAAAATAACAAAAAATATCAAGATTTAATATAATATTCAGGCCTTATCATCTAAAAGTTTAAATTTTTGGATTGGATTTGAGATTTCTCACATGGTATCAGAACCGGCTCTACACCCAATCTGTGCTCTTCTGTCACAGCCGCAGCCATGTGTCAGTAGGGCCTGACACATGTGCATTTGTTAATCTGATTTTGTTCGGTCCTCAGTTTATTGTGTTAAGAGGGGATGTTAAAATTAAAAAATCTCACATTGAAAAATAACAAAGGATATCAATATTTAATATAATATTTGGACCTTACCACCTAATAACTTAAATTTTTTTATTGGATTTGGGATTTCTAATAATAATGTATTTAAATTATATTAATTACGTCAATTTTTTTATACAACTTATATCATATGATATTATTCAAAGAAAAATCTTTTGTGAGACACAATATTTAATTTTGATGAACTCGCATAATAATAATAATAAGGATAATTGTAAATGATACAATGTATTTGATATAATAAGATTAATTATATAATTTTTTTATGTAATTTAAGATATGTTCAAGGACAATCATTATTTATTTATTTATTTTTTATTATATAATATATTTAAATTTTATTAATTTTTACATCAATTTTATAACACAACTTATATCACCTAATATTGTTCTAATGATGATTTAAAAAAACATTATTGTAATAATAATACTAATAATAATAATAACAACAATGACAACAACCTACCTTAACCAATCAGGACATTTTCATTATTTTCTTGTCATTGTAAAACTAACTATGGTTGCCTCAAAGCGTTAGCCTCGCTTTTATTTATAGGTGTATTTAATTCACCCATTATTATATGATAAATTTTGATTTAATTTTTAAGACTCGTTTCAATATTAAGTAAACATAATTCGACACGTTATATTGTAAATTATTTAATATAATTTTTTATTTTAAATAATAATTATTTATAAAATAAATATAATAATTAACTATTTAAATAATAAAATGTATATTTCAATTAACATATCTTACACTAGATATGTACACTCGATCATTCTCACAATAATACGTCGCGTAGATAAGATATACTTAAATCAAAATAAGCAAAGAGTTTTCCTATAACAAAAGCAAACTTGTAGTGCTACTAATTAAATTCTTTAAAAAGTTTAAATAAACATACGTGAATTTTTTTTTATTTTTTTTACAAATTAGAATCTATGGTTGAATCCCTTAACAAACTTGAGATCTGACCACGTACATCATTAATCTTTTATTTACATGAAATTAATAAATTTCTTAGAAGAGAATATATATCTATATTAATTTTTTTTAATTAATATACTAAACACCACATTGAAAAAAAAAACGTTTTAACTGACCAACTCGTAACTACTTCAACAGAGAAAATTAACTGGCCATTGTCGATAAATCTCAAATTTGCTAACGGATTCAATCACATATCTCAATTTGCAAAAAAAAAAAAAAAAAAAAAAAAAAGGAAATGGGCCTTTTTTTGAAATTCTTTTCTTAATTTTTTTTTATTATTATTATTACTATTGCAAAAATTAAAAAGAAGAAATTAAAGTAACCATGGTTAATTAAAATTAGGCTCGCGCGAGATTGATGGTATGCCCTTGTTTGTCACGTGGCGCAAAGCTTTTGCCTGCTGTCAACTTCATGCACCGGATGGAGTACAACTGCTTGCCAGCCCGATTTTACACGTGGAAGCTTCCCTATGGGTCTTTTGGGTTCAATTCATTTTTTCTACTGGCCCCACTTTCCGTACTGTCCTCTCTGTCACTACACACGTTGCCCATTTGTTCTGTTCCACGTGTATTAAGAATCTACTTGAGTTGATTACGTTGGTGCCACCTTACCTGAAGTTGTGGGGCCAACTATAATTTATATTTCTTGTGGGCTCATTTCTTCAAATGCAGATGAAATGATATTTTTCTATTTTTATATTTATTAACCTCAATAATGAAAGTTAATAACTCAAGCTATCCATGATCCAGGGTAAAACTCAATTTGCCACCTGAATTTTGGACTAGAATTATAACGCGAGTCTTATGGATCAAGCTAATCTAATTGATCCCTCATACTTTATTTCTTGAAGAATAAAGGTCTCATGTGATATTAATAGTTATTTGAAGAAAATATCCTTTCATTTTACATTTATTTTCAATAAGATTGAGATTTTTTTATGACACTTAAAATTTATTTTTTTATTCAGTTAATACTTAAGTATCAAATTGAGTAACGCTCTTAATTTTGACAATGTGGCATTAATTATTATCTTTTAATGAGAGGATGACACAAATTATGATTTATGGGACCACAATCTAATTAAAATTAAAATTTTTATTGAATTATCAAAATGAAAAAGATAAAATTTAGGAAAAAATAAAATTTTTGACTAAATATATAAAGGAAAAAAATTATTTAATAAATTAGAATTAAAATTTTGTGCATCCTTCAACCTTTCTCAACCTAATCAGTCCTGGAAATTTTCAATTGCTAATCATGCTCAAACCACACAAAACAAACTTAATCAATCAAAACATCAACACCACACAAGCTCCGTCTAGTAGTCGTTGAAGTTGAACCAACAAATTCAGAGTAAATCAGTGATGATGGAAGATCTAGAATGGCCAGATCATTCAATGGAGCAACGAAGATTGGGTGAAACTCGAGCCCAGCTAGTCTAGAGTTGCAGCTAGGCTACAATAAAGGAATGGCGCTGATATGATATTTACAGCAATAATTTCTTGGACTTGGTCGATTCTCAACTGGCAAGTGATGAGTCTAGTGCGATGTATGAGGCCTGAGGAGCAATTCTCTCCGGAGACAATTGTTGGAGGTTGAGCAAAGAATGCATGGTGGCTTGAGGATGGTAGTGGCCAAGATCGGCCTTAGCTCGATCCAGATGCAGGTTCTTCAATGGTGAGCCCATGAATGAAGGTGAGCTCCGCAAAAAATAAAATTCCAAAAACATAGTGAAATTTTCAATTAGATTGTAGGTCCCACAAATCTACTTCTCATCCGCCTCATTAAAAAATTAAAATATAATGTCACATTATTAAAATTAACGGTGTTAGTCAATTTGGCACTTAAATGCTAACAAAGTAAAAAACACAAGCTCTAAAGTGTCACAAAAAAAAAAAATCTCAGTCTCCGTTCAAAATAAATATAAAACTATATGATATTTTACTGTACTTTCCCCTAGATATTTTGTAGACTCCACAAAATCATATATAAGACTAATAATAAAAAATATTAAAATTTAAACAAAACATATTTTTAAATAATAAAATTATTAAAATTCAAAACTCTCACCGTTGCTGCTAGCGAAAGACATATCCTTCCCCAGGCTCCATCTTGATAGGTGGAGGAAGCATTAGTCTTGTTGTTGTCTCTTATAAGCTCTAAGATTGATGCCGATCTTCCATTGAAGCTTGGTACCATTAACAACAAGACCATCATTGTGCAATTATCACCAAGCGCATCGAGACTCCATATATATCACTACCGATTGTGAATCCTCAAAATTGCACCTGTCAAATCCGGTCACAGCTTGACACCTATTAAGATTAGTGTGCTATACAGAGCCAGTACGGTAGTCCCGCTAATTGATTAGCAGGTAGAGATTAAGGAGGTAGTGCCCCTTGCAGGGTGCGAGACAGTGCTCCGTTGAAAAATAAATTTCCTTAATCTTTCACCTCTAATCAATCAGTTTTCAATTACAAATCTATAGAATCAAATTAGACTCAAATCGGATCAGAAGTGAACCAAAACCAACCAAAACAGTGTTAAACCAGGTTGATTCGGGAGAGTCAGGATTAGACCTGACCCCAACGATGCACCAGGTGTGCCACCGGATCAGGCGGTATGCCCAGCGTGTCGGCGGCAAAATTGGTACCCCTTGGCCGGCCGGCGTGTAGCCAGTGCTGCCAGAGCAGCTAGTGTGTCGCCGGTGTCGCCGCTGGTATCCAACAATGCCCTTTCACCTATGCTCTATTAATAGAGCTTCCATTTAGCTCTCTTAGGGGGATTTGGAGATGAAATTTGAGATGAAAACTCATCTATCTGCTATTATTTTTATGTTGAGATTCTATTAAATTAAAATTAATACTAAAATCTATCACTCCAAATTCATTTAATTTGCAGTTATTATTTTGTTTTACTAACTTTTTCTGTTTAAGGTTCAACTTCAAGCTTTCCTAATCCAAAATGGAGCTTAGATCCAGAGTGAAACTCGCCCCATTCATCCAAAAGTCAAGAAAGGCAAAGGTGAATTCCTTTTCTTTTTTCCATTTCTAAAAATTCTAAATTTAGATCTAGAATTATCTCTATTCTATCATTCTTTAGGTCTAAAATAGAAAACATCTAAAATTTATTAATTTAAAAATCAGAATTAAATTAATAAACCAAACCAATATTTTTTCAAAACCCCTCTTTCTCAAGAAGAAAGAACTGCGTAGGGTTTGGTTCATTTTTAATGGGATATGCAGGCATACCATTCTGTAAGGCATCAACTCAAAAAAAAAAATTTCAATAACATTTTTCCCCTTTCATATTTGTAGTTTAAGTTTCATTTTACTTTGTTATTTATTTGTATATGCACTTTATTATTTTCTATTCCATATTTTCATTTCTTTAATTTAGTTGGAAATGTGTGTTTTTCCTTTGCCCATAAGAGCTAGAGGAAATATCCTCTTTATTTTAGTCATTTTGGTTTTGTAATAATTAAGTAGAATTTATTTTTGCTTATTTATTTATAATTGTCATTTCATTTTATCATTTATAACTGTTTCATTCATCATTTATACTTTTGTTCATACATACACTAAAATTACCATTTTTAACAGGTATTTCACAACTTTTAGCCAAATATTTGTTTAAATACCAAAACCTGATCCTCGAATTCTCTTTGATCACTCTCGAATTAGCACTTTTTCATTAGGATAAAGCAAACATTTTGGAGTCAATCATTTAGGGTTTTTCTTTAATTTTTTCAATTAAAATAAGTAAATTAAAGTGGCAACTTTCTTTTATAAATAACAAATTGCAAAGCTCAATTTTCTAAACTCATAACGAGTTCCAATCGTAGAATTTCTCTAGAAAAGCACTTCGATTCCTCTCAGCAGATCGGATCGGTGCTTGGATGAGGCCTCACACCGATCATATCATAGCCCTCAAGGTCACTACTATTTATGCTGTCTTTGTCATGATTGGGCCATTAAATCGCCATTGTTTAGAACTAGTCACCTAACAACTTCCAAACTCAGCCATAGCACTTGGACAAAAGCTCCTCCACCCAATGTCGGACACCAAACCACGATTGGCCCTTTGTACATCGATTTGGCACCTTTGGCTCTTCCATCCAAGCCACTGCTCGTCCTCCAATCATCTTCTTCAACTTGGTAAGAAATGACACTTTCATTCTTTAATTTTTTCCAATCTAGATTCATTACGATTTTTGCTTTTTTTTTTTTAATTTTTAAGTTTATTATTTTAATAATTTTTATTATTTAAAAATATATTTTTTAAATTTTAATATTTTTACAATTTAAAAATATAAAGTGGATCCCACATCCAATTTTGTGGGGCCACAAAGTTTATGATAAGCCCTTGATTAGTCCGAAAGTGTAGTATGAGAGAGTATTTGGACCAGTTTTATAATATCTTGAATTTTCAATTATATTAATTTTATTATTTACAAAATGGTTTATTATTAAACTTAAATTTTTTTTATTACTATTGTTGTTGTTGTTCTTCTTATTGTTGAAATGGATAGCATTGATTGGCCCATATGAGAGCCAATCAATTGTTGTCTGCTACTAGGAAGCATGGAATAGAGAGAGAGACAAGGAACGATTGCCGCCCTCCATTCATCGCTGTCTAGTAACCTACAAACTACACATGCAATATCGGTGGAAAGTCCGGGCATCAATGAGCTTCTAGAGAAAACTGCATTGGGAACGGCTACCAAAAGAGTCCTATGCATTGTCTGATCACACCACTGGCAAGAATATTATAGAATTGATTCCGGCCAACTTTGACCTCAATTCATGGAAGTTGGAATCGTTGAACTCCTCTCTTTTTAAGCTTTCATTTCACACCTCATTCACCCTCATTAGACTAAGTTGAACTTGACTATAAGTTATTATTATATGCTTATATATATATATATATATATATATATATATATATATGATTGGAGATTGAGACTATTGATAATGTCCAAGTATGGAAGCCTAGAGGAATTATTATTGATTGTTGTGAGTCCTCCAAATTTTTTAGAAGTGTTTGATTTCTTTTTGTTTCCACAATGCTAAGTTCTAATTGCAGGGGAGATTCTGCCAAAATTTCAATAAAATTTTTATACTTGTTAAGTATAATATTTAAGGGTTAAGGTTGTAATTATTTTTGCATCTTAATGTACTTCTTTTATTGTCCAATATTTGCATTTCGACGTCCTCCTAGCCACCAGGTAACAGATATTCCAATGAGAGTTAATTGGTTTTCGTCAAGTTTCTGAGTTGATATATGACATTCATGCATTAATTGTGTGTGTATATATAAGTAATAATTATCATTATTTGCATTAATTAAGAGCACTACATATGTTTATACCATTACATATTCTATTAATTATGAATGCTTTATGTTGTGTGTTTGTGATGGAAATAGGATGAAGTGGATCCAACCCAACTAGCAAGGAAATGTACATGATCATATGGTAAATTATATGGTCATTATGATGTATGATTAACAATGTTAATACAGGGATATCCTAGCTTAAACTGGTCTCGTCGTGGCCTCCTGGACATGAATAAGAAAGCATAGGGATGCTAAGTCAAAACTGGACTCACTGTGACCTCGTAGTTTGAATTTGAAAAGAGCTAAGAAAAGGGGTTGGCTCCCTATTTATAATAGATTGGGTATTAAATGAGAGTTGGATTCCACATCTGCTTCCTTCATGTTTTCCTATGTATGTTTATGGATGATAATTCGTGACATGGCATTTCATATGAATTAATTATTATATGGTTGCCAATCGATTTATCTCAGCTCATTGAGTAGAATGTTTACCACTGTTTAATATTTTTCCCAGGTTATAACTAGCAGCTAATTCTAATGAAATTGATTGCATTTATTGAAAGTGGCACTGCATTTACTCCTTCACAGTTGTCTAGTTGTTTATCTCATGTATTGCATATTAATTTAAATTCTAAAACTCCATGTTGCTATTTTGTTATATGTGATTTCTATATATTTATGTTAAGTTTAAATATAATTCAGTTATGTATTCTCGTTAATGTGAATTTCTAATAAGCTAGAAACTGATGCTGATAATGTTATGTTTGATGTTCTTAGCACTTAAATTGTGTCAATTTTAGTTGTTTTATAGAAATTTTATCATTTAGTGGTTAGTCATGTTTATTACGAGTTTGTGAACTCTCAAATTTGCACTCTTAAAATTTGGCCACAGTTTGACAACTATTAAGATTAGTGCATTACGCAGAGCCAGTGCAACGGTTTCACTAGCCAGTTAGTGGGCAGGGGTCAAGATCAAGGGGGCAGTGCCTCTTTGCGGGGTGCGGGGCAATGCCTAGTTGAAAAATAAATTTCCTAAATCTTTTACCTTCAAATGATTAGTTTTTTATTACAAATCTATAAAATCAAACTGAGCTCAAATAGAATCAGAAACGTAAATAAAATGCATGAATATTGCATAATATGAATGCATGATGCATAGGGATTGATAAAACGATTAAAATAAATATTTATAAATTAAAAAGAGTGTTCCCTCTGATCCTTAAAGATTTAAGGGAACCACATAATCACTCATTAATTCCAATTAAGTCAATTACATTAGTCAAATTGTGATATCTTTTTTAGCGCTTATGAGATTTTAGAAAGATCATAGATTTCCTTATAAATATCATTTAGAAAGTAATTAATTACATTTGAAAAAATAGAAAATAATTTAATTTGAAAAATTGGATTTGAAATTTGAATTTAAATTTTTAACGTGTCTATGTACCCCATTGAATGAAAATTAAAATCCACGTAGTTCATCTATAATTAAGTGGAGGGGTTTATAGATTGATTAAAATGGTTTTTTTGGTTTGAAAAATGAGTTCATAAAAAATATCTTGGTGGACAAGATAGAAAAAGTATTTTGTCAGACATAAGTTCCGTGATGATTAGATTAAGGATTAAAAAAAATGATTAGTGAATTAATTAATTAAAATAGTGGATGGATAAAAAAAAAAAAAGATTTTGATTTGATTTGATTAAGAAAAATGAAATAATTAATTAATTAAAAAGATTAATTAATTAATTTTTGAGTAATTAAAAAGATTTTAGTTAATTAAAATGATTAATTAACTTAGTTTGGATGAAAAAATTAATTAATTAATTAAAGAGTTGATGAAGGGAGAAGAAGAAGAAGAAGAAACAATGATAGATAGCAATCAATATCAATTTTTAGAGTGAGTAGTAATGAGAAATAGGAGGCCTATTTATAGGCAAATGACATTGATGGTAGTTTAGAAAGTGAAAATATAAAAAGACAACGAGGGTATGATCAGAAAAATACTGAAAAATCATATTATGGGTATTTTGGAGACTGCAGGTAGAGTGGTGGGGATTGCACCTGATGCTTTGGTGGGCGTGCAATTAGAACTGTGCTTTGGCGCTCGAGTCAGGTTTTGAGATTTTTGGATTAATTTTTGAGAGTTTCAGAGTTCAAAAAATAACTGGTTAACCTTGATAAACTCTAAATTAATTTTAGAATAGTTGGACAGTTAGTCTGAAAGAAATTCAGTCAGTTTAAAAAAATATTGTTTAACACAGAAGATCCATCAGAATGAGAAAAGAGTCAGATTGTATTAAAAATATTATGGTCAATGCTGGTGAGTTTAGAATTAATTGTAGAGATGTTGAAATGAAAGTTCACAAGGTCCCAATTAAAGTTTACGCAAATAAATATATTTAATTAGGACCTACAAAAATATAAAGACATAACTTAATATAATTAAGACCTACATAAATCCAATGACATGAGTTAATATACCCTTATTGAAGTAACTTCACCAAAAATTAATATAATTAAGACCTACATAAACTCAATGACATGAGTTAATATACCCTTGTTGAGGTAACTTCACCAAAAATTAATTTTAAAGTTATTCTTAAAATTTAAATTATCATGTGTGGTGAATTTTAATAATTTTTTTTTAATTGGGACTTACAAAGATATAAAGACTTGACTTAATGTAATTACAATTTGCAAAAACTTAATAACATGTCTCAATGTATCTTTTGCTGACATGAATTTATCCAATATTAGTTTTAAAATTATTCTTAAATCTAAAAACGTTTTATGTGGTGAGTTTTCCCTTAACAATTTCTTGTCTGGATATATATATATATATATATATATATATTATTTTATCGATTCATGGTAAATTTTACGGTTATTAAGTTGCATAATCAGTTAGGTTAGTTGGTACGCATGATTATTGTCAATAACGCATTCAATATTGATTGTTAAGTGAAATATTCATTGATTGTGATATGATATTTCTATATATATATATATATGCTATTTTATGAAATATCTTTTGCATAATTATTATATTATTATTATTATATTATATATGCGTCGAGGTGTAGTATTACTGGTAAAGTTCCGAGCGTTGAAACGTGTCAGGCGAGACAAAAAGGTTGGGCCCATCAGTTGAGGGTGGGACAGGGACACGTGGAATAAGCAGAAGAAGAAGCAGCTCAGATATTCCATAGGCGTCAACGATGGGGACCCTGTGGGGCCCAAAATGTCAACGTCATCAACTGATACGTAATGGAATTTGATTGGGCCACCAGACTCCCCGAGGAATAAAGTTAGAATTTTTAAAAAATTCGCGTCTGCTCTATCTCGTATCCTTGATCGTGACACGTGTTACCAGCTTTATTTAATTAAAATTTTTATTTTTTTATAAATAAATATAATAGAAAATTAATATCCTCCGGCTACATTATTAATTTATTGAAAATCAAATTAGTTTATCATACTTTAAATTTTAAAAATAATCTCAAAATTAATTCCTGATAAAATTACTTTATTAGTCTCAAATATTTATTTTAAATTTTTTTAAAAAATTATTTTAATTATAAATTTAAATCTTTCTTTCAATCTTTGATTATAAAATAATTTTTTAGTGTACATTATTATTTAATCCCTGAGATTTGACCTAATTAACTATTTAATCCATATATTTTATAAAATTGACTATTTAATCCCTAAAATTTTATTTTGTTAATGAAATTAGTCATTTCATTTGAAATCAATCTTATTTACCTTTAAAACAAAGGTAAAATGACGAAAATAACTTTATTTAAATTATTATTTAATCTTTGATATTTGACTTAATTAACTATTTTATCCCCATATTTTTATAATTTCATCTTAATTTAACAGTAAATTATATGAATTTTAGATGAAATGATTAATTTTATTAACAAAATAAAATTTTAGAAATCAAATAGTTAGTTTTACGAAATATAAGGACTAAATAGTTAATTAAATTAAATATCAATAATTAAATAATAATTTATCCTTTTTTATTATAGATTTATTGATTATAAAATAATTTTTTATTGTAGATTTCTCCTTCTTCTTCTTGTAATTATAGACTTATAATTTTGGTAGAGAACCAAAACGAAATTATGGGTCATATTGATTTTCTTTAGATTGCATTGTAAAGAAATGAGTTTTCAATTGGATGTTGACTCTTTTAGCTTTGATTAATTAGTCATATTTTTGTCTTAATATTTTTGTTGGGTTTTCATTTTAACAACCATTTAAAATTAAAATATATATATAAACTCGTTTATGTAATTGATTATTAAAATAAAAGATATTCTTATGAATAGAAATAAGAGTCCAACAAGTGAAAATTTTTAAATTTAAATATTTCCACCTAAAATTATATTGAAAATTTTTATTAATTTTAGTAAAACTAGTAAAAAATTATTATTATTTCAAATCAATTGAACTGATATAAATTAAAAAAAATTTATGATTTTTAGTATTAAAAAAAACATTCGTATGCAATCAACTGTCCAATCGAAAAATACATTATTATTATTATCATGTTATATTAGTTGTTAAAAATAGGTTTAAAAATAATATATTAAAAAATATTAATCATATATCATTAAAATTTATTTTAATATAAATTAACTCCAAAATTTTATTTTGTTTCACGTATTTAAAAAAATTAAAATTTCTATTATATTGATATTAAAAAATTTGATTTAATTCATAAGGTGGGAAATAAATTGGGCAATTATTCAATTTAAAAAAAAAAAAAAAAAAAAAAAAGGGGAAACGAGAGTTTTTATAAAGTTTCAAAGTTTTAAACCAAAAAGAAAGAGGTACAGGAGAGGACCACATGCGTGCGAGAAAAGTAAATAACTATTATTTGTCGTGCCCAAATATTATTGGGCCACGTAGTTTATAACTCAAAACAGTATGTACACGTGTTTAGATTTTGACACATAGCGGTAAAGATCGAACGGTCTAGATGTGTTTTGATTTGTGAAAGACTGAATGAACTCAGATGTAAAGAAAGAAGGAAAGAAACAAAGAGAGAGAGGGCAGGGCAGGTCAGGGCAGTACGTCACGCCACAAATAGTGAACACATCTGCCCGTGACGGTGACGGGCAGCCAGCCCGTGGCGACCTATGCTTCTCAAAACCGAAAAAAGAAATAACCCAGTGTGTTTGTTTGTTGCAAGTTAGAGCACCCACCAGCCTCTCACTCCATGGCACCGGTCTCTGCCTTTTCTTTAACCTCTCTTCCCTAACCCCGAAAAGCCCTTCTCTTTCGTTTCTTTATTTTCTTGAAAGAAAGTTAAGTAATTTTTAAATGTAATCTTGATTTTAATGGCTCGTGGCTGGGTGCTACTACTACTAACAGATTAATGAAGAATCATTAACTAATTTCAAGTACAAAGGAGTTCCTTTTTCTTTCTTTAATGGCTGAGATATGTTGCGGACTAGTAAGTGACAGTGAAACGTCCACACCTTGCGAGGGAAGTCCGAGAGCAGCTAGACGGAGGAGAATGGAAATTAGACGGTTTAAATTTGTCGCGGGGCCGGAGTCGGAGGAAGGTAATAAACGGCGGAAAATTGAAGTTCATGCTGCGTCATTGTCTGCTGCTTCTCGTGGAGACTCTGAGGTCTCACCGGTGGAAAATGAAGACAAAAGAATTGTTTTAAAGGTTGAAAATGGAAAATCTGAGACTAAAGGAATTGTAATTTCGAGCAAATCTTTGAATCTGATTTTAAGTCCGTCCGTTTCGTCACCTGTTTTAGATCTAGACTTGCATCCTAAATACGGGGTCGCTTCGGTGTGTGGAAGAAGAAGAGATATGGAAGATGCAGTGGCACTTCACCCTTCTTTCTGTCAAGAGTCTTCCAATGAATTACACTATTTCGGCGTCTACGACGGCCATGGTTGCTCTCATGTATGTCACTATAGCTAAATTTCTGGCTCCTTACGGATTTTAAAGTTCGAATTTTTCTTTTAATTTAGGGGTTTTTTCAGGTGGCAATGAGGTGTAGAGAGAGACTGCACGAGCTGGTGAAGGAAGAAATACTAGAGAAGAAGGAACCAACAGTCGCGGCGGCGGGGGAGTGGAAAATTGCGATGGAGAGAAGTTTTTGGCGGATGGACAAGGAGGTAGTAGCGTGGAATGAAGGGGTGGATGGTGCTAATTGTAGATGTGAGATGCAAACACCAGAATGCGATGCCGTTGGATCTACAGCTGTGGTTGCGATCGTCACACCTGACAAGATAATCGTCGCCAACTGCGGCGACTCTAGAGCCGTCTTATGCCGTAACGGCAAGCCCATCCCTCTTTCTACTGATCACAAGGTTCGTTAAACAAAATTCTATTTTTCTTTCCATTTTCTTAGCAACCAAACAGCAACAATGTGGTTTTTAACTCCAGTATTCTTGGGTTGCCTGATAACCAGCCGGATCGTCCAGATGAACTGAACCGGATTCAGGCCGCCGGTGGCCGTGTCATTTACTGGGATGGTCCACGAGTTCTCGGAGTTCTTGCCATGTCAAGAGCCATAGGTATTTAATTTCTTTTTATTATTATCATTATTATTATTATTATTATTATTATTATTTGAATAAAAAATAATAATTATCTGAGAACATTTCGTTGAAATCCAAATATATAGGTGATAACTACCTAAAACCGTACGTGAGCTGCGAGCCAGAAGTGACGATAACAGATCGGACGGGGGAGGATGATTGTTTGATACTGGCAAGCGATGGGCTTTGGGACGTAGTATCGAACGACACCGCATGTGGAGTGGCACGTATGTGTTTGAAAGGAAAAGCGAAGTGTTCTCTACCGGCGAATGAGGTGGTAATGATGGGTGGCGGTGGCACCACAAGTGGCGGATGCGGAGAGATGTCGGATAAGGCATGCTCAGACGCATCGATGTTGCTTACGAAGCTGGCGCTGGCTAGGCACAGTACTGACAACGTGAGCGTAATCGTGGTGGATCTTAGAAAAGCCACGTAGCCATGACCTTATCAGCTTTTTTATTATTATTATTATTTTTTTATTTTGGGGTTTTTTTTCTTTTCAATGCTTGATTAGTTATTATATCTAATGAGTGGTTTTTTCCTTACGGGTAAGGAATGAAAATAGTGGGAAAAAAAAGGGGTTGGAAATGAAAATTTGATATTTTGAAGGAAAAAAAGAAAGTAAAAGAAGAAAATAGGAAGTGAACTGATGCCCAGCTGCTGTGTAATTGCTGGTTTGTCTTTTGTTGATCTCAAATGAAATCAGCTTTTCACCAAAAGAATGTGAATATAGTTTTCTTTTATTTTTTTGCATATTAATAAATGTGTGTTTTTATAGTTTTTATTGGTTAATTCATACTTGTTCTAATGATAAAATTTTTTAAATAGTTCAATAATATTTTTAAATTATTATTTTTTAATTTTTTTTTAAAAAATAGAGTTTTAAATTAGTATTTTAAAAATATGTATAAATAAAAAAAATTCAGATAATAATAATGTAATTGTTCCTTATTAAATAAAACAATTTATTTGTAGGGTGGCAATGTAAGATATTTGATAGTCATTAATGGTGAATTTAACCTCATTACTAGTTTTTGGATGATAAATTTTTTAAGAAATTTTAGTGGTAAGTCTATTTTCTAATTTATTAAAATATTTTTCAAAAATTATGAAGTTAGTAAAGCTTGGGTCTAGAGTTATTACTTTTTTTTACTATAAAAAAATTATAATTATTATACACGCTTATTATTTTTTTGTCTATTATTTTTTGGTTTTCATTTCTTTGCAATTTTGGTTAATATATTGAACTCATTATACATATGATTCATAAAATATGTATATGAATATTATTTTTTATAAATTTTGTATTTTATATAATAATATAGATTTATAGATGTTAAATTAGTAAATCTTTAAATTATAAGAGAGTTATTATCAATTTGCTGAGAGATATTAAAAGAGACTGTTACTCTCTCTTATGTAGTTTATTACAATGTTATTTCAGCTATTAGTCTAAAACGAATCAACAAAAAATAATTAGTAAATTTAATATAGTTTTTCAAAATTCGGGTGAGTGGCGGGCGAAAGGAATGAAGCCCTTTTTCCAGTGCTTATAAAGAAGGTACAATTCAGACTTTTTTTTTCTATCTTGTAGAGGACGAAATGAGAGCTGGTTCTCAAACTGCCTTCGTTTGATTAGAGATATTTTTAATATATTGGCATCGTATTACTTCGTAAGTAGTACTTAGTCATCAATATAGAGTCTTAAGAAAATTTTAAATGTATATACTCCATGAGTCGTTTTTATACTATATAGTTCATTAAAGATAAAATGTATAGTATATTAAAAATAAATTATATTTAAAATTTTGACACGATAAATTTTTTCATATTAATGTTGACTTTTATTATATTTATAAATTTAGATTGTATAAAATATCATTCAGTAATAGAAATTCCAACCCTAATTACACAATAATTGCTTCTAGATCATTACAAACCTACTTATAATGAGATTGGAGTGCTCTTTCTATAAATATGGGATTCTTTGAAAGAGCTAGCAAATATTAGAGATGCCAATTTTTATTCTCTATTATTGCTCAATCTTGTATTTGTCTTTATCAAAATGGAAATTTTTATCTTTTAATGGAAATTTCCATCTTGCCAATTTTATTAAGAAGGAGACAAACTTACAAAACATTATTAATATTTGAAAAAAAAATATTAATTTTAAAATATTTATTAAAAGTTATTAAATTTTATTACAAAGTCTACTCTCCTTGTCCCAACTTCAATCCAACTTTAAAAGTATATAGTTTATATAATTTTTATTTGCTTTATAAATATATAATATTATGTATAAGTAATATTCAACCATCCATTAATTTGGAGTTCTTGTAAATATTATGGTGTCTAATTTATCTTTTAGTATTTAAGTTTTTTTTTTTAATTAAATCCTTAGTATTTAAGTTCATTTAAATAATATATTATTTATAAAAAAAAAATCTAGATAGGTACTACTATTCAAATATATTTGATAATTTTGTACTTCAAATTCATGTATTGTTATTATATTTTATATTCGCCTGTCAAGATTTATATATTTATCTATCAAGTAATATTGCGTATCATCTATATCGTAAATAATTTTCTTTTTTTTATTATTCAGATCTTATATGTATTTATCATTAGATATTAATATTTTTTTAAAACAATTAAATATTTGTAAATTAAGATTTGAAATTCAAATTGATTTTACAATGTGAATTGAAAAATATAGGAAAGTAATAACAATTTTCTTTATTATTATTTCCAAATATATATATATATAATAATGAAAATAGAATTGAAATGTAGCCAGGTGAGGCTGGAGTTCTAAAAGGAATAAATCATGGATTGTATGGGAAAAGTTATATATAAGAATTGATGTATCATATTTAAGAAAAAGCAAAATATATTATAATATATATTGTATAATGATTAATAGGTTACACGTATGAAGGAGAAGGACACGTTGTCAAACCAAAAAATCTCTAAATGGGACCAATTTGGATTTTACAAGTAAAAGAAAGAAAGATGCTTTAGTTTGCATTATTCCGTTCAAATTTAAAAAAAAAGAAATTATGGTAATGATTTTTTTTATTTGATTTCTTAAAAATTTGATTTATTTTTAATTTTAAATAAAAATAACTGTTTTTTTTTTAGTTTGATATTGGGGGCATAAAAAAATTAAAATAACTGGTTTTTTTAATATGATAAAAAAAACGAATTTAAATCTATTATTCAATCCGTATATACACTTATTATTAAGTCTAGTCTTAGTGTGTTAAAATAATTGAATTAAAAATATTGGTCACAGTCATGTAGCTATCCACTAAACCATTCAAAATTCCAAAAATGCTTAATTATCTCCATATAATTAATATCTCCTCTTGTTTCCATCATGTTAGTCTTTAGTATTGTTGTTAGGAAAATAAATATGGTGACTCACCGCACCATCTAGTCAATTTTTCATTTTTGTGTTTTATGAAAGAGTTTGTAAGGATGAAGAAAGTTTATGATAGTATGATGCATTTTGTTGATGATGATATTTTTAAATCTTGGTTTTAACGTATTTAATTTTTTCCTAAAGAAGTATGAGTTTAATATATTTTAAGTTAAGTCTTGCTTATACTGAATATATATGTCAAATTAATCCAACGAAATAAAAATATAGGAGCAAAAAAAAGTATTTGTTTTTTTTCATTGGATAAAAAATAGATAAAAGAGTTATATTAATTAAAATATATCATCTCATAACTTATTAATTTGGTGTATGAGATAAATCTATATACTTAGCGTCGACAAAAAATTTTCATATTTTTATGTATATTTTATTTTTTACAATTTTTCAATTGATTCAGTTATTTTAATTTTATTAATTATTAATTCAGTTTAATTCTCTACAAATTTCAAATCAGTCTATTTTTCCCTAAAATATTTCATTTATTTTGATTGTGTGAAAATTCAAACCAAACTTAAAGAATTTGTACCCCTAATAATTTGTTCCTTAGACATTGGTAGCATAAAAAGAAAAGGAATTATTTCAGTTATGGTAAAAAGCCTTTGATATGAGTTAATTAGTATACATCTTCTTCATATGTAATATTATGTATTATAAATAAATATATGGAAGTTAATATAGTCAATGAAAAATTGATCCACAAAATTACCTAAACGTTGGCATGAGATTCAAAATTCATCAACTAATATCTCCTATAAAAAAAAAATTGAGATTCTCTCATGTTTAATTTAAATATGATATATCGTGTTTATATAATCTTGATTATTGAATTTAAAATCAATGATTGAAATTTATTATCTAATAAATAACTACTCACTTTCTAAATTTTAAATTGAAATTTTTAATAAAATTTCAACCATTTGATATATATATATATATATATATTTCTTTTTTTAAATATTAGAAGAAGGCATGAATTTTGAATTTATTATGCTAAGAAAATACTATTGACTATAAAAGAAAATACTTGATTGCAGTAAAAAGTGTGATTATTAAATGGCACGTGTCAAACTATTGATAAGTGGGAGTGATTTGCAAAGATTGCAATTTCAAAGTTGGTGAGAGTTGAAAAATTAAAACCAAACAAATTGAAAATATTTATGATTTAAAGGAAAAAGAATTATAATTTCGATTTTTTTAATGCAAAATCAATTAATTGAGAAGTAATAATTAAAATTTTATATATATATATCTCATGATACAAATTATACAAAGATATTAACAATTCAAATCTTACACTTACTTTTCTTAGCTTTTCAATTTTTTTTATCATTTCTTGAGATATTAATGAATTTAAAGAAGAGAGCTTTATATAAAAATAAATAAATAAATAAATTTTTTTATATTAACTTAAATGAGTTATGCACCAAGGATATTTCAAGATTTCCTTGTTCTAGAAGTCCCTCATTCCATTCAAGATTTCAATGAGTTCTCCTCAAGTAGGCATCTTAAGCCTCTCAATTATTGGAGGGTCTCCAAACCTATTTACCAATTGGATTCAAAAGCTTAAATCCAATTTGTAAGCAGGTTTAGCTGTTATCTAGACTCAAGCCGTGGATCACAATTAGTGAAAAAAATCATTTTCTCATACTACTCTCTGGCCAGCACTCAATCATTAATATAAAGTTTTTAACAGTGTGATGGATAGATGATATTTTTGAAAAATTGAACATTTTTCACTCCAGATTCAACTTATAAATAAGTCTTCAATGATCATGATTGAATTTTTTTATATTAAATTATAAATGCGAATTTTTTTTTATTTATAAAACCTTTAATTTTATTATTAATGAAGCAAATGAGAGAAATGAATTTAGTAGATGGTAATTCCACATAGCATAAACCAAGACCGGACCCCATAAGAAAAATGTGAAATTACGATTGTCTTTGAAAATCGACAATTCTTCTTTTCTACGGCGTACATACCTCATAAAATCTACACATTGATAGTCAAGAGATAGAGAGATTACATATCAAGGGACCACCACGTGCTCTCATTTCGTCAAAAAGTAGCAATAGACACCTTTCTACTGTAAAATCTTCTTGGCACAAACCAAGTATTTTCCTAGAAGTTACATACTTTATTCATGCTAATGTCACTTCGCACTTTTTCTTTAGTCTCTTTCTCAAGTTACAGACTTGTAAATTTCTGACCAAAATTAACATTATACGCCACTTAAATTATAACAACTCTTTAAAAGCATGGAAATAGTGCTTGAAGTTCAAATTTTCTCATCAACCAAACAATATGGAAAAAAGTTGGGAAAATTCCAAAAGATTCATGGTAACTTGTTTATCAAAATGATGTTTATACAAATTACGATCATTAAACTCCTAATTATGAGGACAAACCCAAAATAATACTAATACTAATAAAAAGAAAATGTAATGTTTGCCTCCCAAAAAGTAATATTGACACTCCATTGACATCAAGTCTACTCAATTAGCTAGCTGGGTCCAATTCACAACTCAACATTATTAAGGTAAAAAGCATCTGCAAAACAGTCTAATAAAATTAGTCTCCAGCATAGTAGGTGGATTAAGAAAAATATTGATAGCAACTTCATTATCATGCACGGAACAGCAGGAAATAGAAGAATGCCCAAAGAAAGCTTTCCACTGATCCACACTACCCAACGTTGTAAAATGAACATCAACTAAACAAATAAGGCCGGTTGCACACAAGAAAAGGGCAAGGGACAAATAACTTTTCAGAGGTGCCGTTATATTAGGAACCCATTTTCTGAGGTCAAGCTAATATAAAAAGAATCTTCTCTATCATTACATTTGCTTGCTGTCATCTTCAACTCCGCCGTTCTTCAGGGCCTTCAATTTTCTGTAACCTTTATCAGTGCCAAATATCCTGACATAAAAATGAAAGAGATACCACATCATAGGCAACTCTCAACAGAATATATCATTTTCCACACACTGGAAATATTGGAAGTTAGCTAGTTCTAATGAAAACCAAAGCATGGAAGCAAAAGCAAGTCTTAATTCTTGAGGATTACCCTGAATTATGATTAAATTAAAAACAAAGGAAAATTGCAATCAGAAATGATGGACATTGAATCACATGAAAGTATTTCAGTTACATACAGCCAAAAAAATATTGTCATCAAGCATGTCACCATCTCACTCTTTTTTTCAAGGCATTAGATCCTGTAAACTAATATTTATAAAAAATATGATTTAACGAATTTTGAATTGACAACTCCTCTGCTGAGCATTGTCTCCCAACATGCCAACATGATTAAAGATCAGCAGAGATGAGGTCACCACTGATGCCTCATCTAGAGCATGTAGAGATTTTGTAGGCTGACATACACAAATATCCACTGATCACAGATAAGGTTGTTTTAAATGGAACATCGACACAGCTTATCACTAACTTGCAGAACAGAGATAGATTGCAAGTATTCATGCAAACATTATTTGGTTTTTCCTTCTTTATTTTCTTCTTTTTTCAAAAAAAAAAAAAATACTTGCATGAAGTCAAAAGAAAATTTTCTCTATAAAACAAAATAAATCATCTAAATCAAATAAGTCAAAAAATTGTGAAAATTGGCCTGCCAAAATCTCAATAATGGGAGTTAAGGACCTAAACTGAAAGTTTGACAATAAGACTTGCACACATTGCACAGGCTCTTGAGTGCCCTCATGTTCTGTAAACTGAGCCTTCGACAGAAGACTTGCATGGGAGGAGCACTCCTACAAGTCCCATATGCTCAACAACATCAACATTGACATTAAGATACATAACTAGATTTTAGCCATAACTGCAATCAGCATTCCCTAACCACAATTCTGTGATAGAAAAAGAAATGAAGAAAATCCTTCTACAAACTTGAGCTAGACAGAGGCTCTTGAAATGGACATGTAAGAACTGATTCACCTATATTTTAGCAATAATTAAATTTGTACTTACATACAACGGTTATCAGTTTCAAATATTATAAATACTCTGGCAATTTCATTTACAACTAGGACTCGACCAGCTTTCTAGGTTTCAAAGTTGAAAAGCTTTTGTATTTTGTAATCGACAAGCTTTCTTCTTTTATTACAAGGATTCAAGTTAATTGAGGTGAGTTCTTGTAATGAACTGGATGCCAGAGGACATTTGACATGATGTCAAGGGCAAGGAAATAACCAAAAAGACAAGCAAGCATAGAAACCAAACTAGGCAGAGTCAGAGTGCTAAATAAAATCCTACTTGGTTATTGACTAGAAAATAATATTTGGTCAAAAAGCAGAGACTATGCCTTTTAGCTTGATTCCATCTTTTTAACCACAAAATGTCAAAATCTAGTCCTGCCATCTGGTTCATATGATTCATAAATAAAATGACATAGTTTACATTACCCAACAGAAGTAAAGATAGTGCTCCAAGCAACATAAGCCAAAACACTCACCAGTCCATGTAGACAAAAGTAGATGAGTAGTTTCCAGATTTAGTATAAAGCAAGCGGTGGTGATAATCATGAAAATCAGCACTGAGATTTAAAAAAAATGTTAGAAACAGTAATAAAGATGAACAAGAAACATAAAGCTTCAGAGATAGTCACATCAGCAAGAAAAAGAAAAAAAGAAAAACACTCACCCCCCATACAAAGGTAAAAAATTGGAAAGACTCCATGGAAAGTGGTAACCACAATGTGCTTCAACTGTCTCTAGCACTCTAAGCACCATCCATAACCACAAAGTCATCAAATGGGGACCAGTGATGGCAGGACCAATAATAGTAGCAAAGCCAAGGAACAATATCTCAGCAGGGTGAGCATATTCAGACGTCAGTCCAAATGGTGTAGCATATCTGCACAACAAATAATCAGTAACAGCATTTTAAAAGCAACTTAGAGATAAAATTGCTTAAAAATTTAGACTATATAGAACAATTAATGCTCTCACTTACTCATGATGGACGCTATGCACATGCTTATACAGCCACTTTGTATGTAGAATCCGATGCCCCCAATAGAATACAAAATCTTCCAGGATGAAGTAGAATATAATCTGTGTTAGAACTACTTTCCTGCAGAAGCAAAATCAGAACCTATGATTCACATGAAATAAAAATTGCTGAAGGAGAAGTCAATAACAAATAAGTTATCCAAAAGGTTAGCATTGTATCTGTAATAATTATAGCACCAGATACTGTAAAATTGCAACTGAAAAAAGCTTAGCATATAAAGAACCTGAAAATACCAGGACGGCAATGGAAGACTACTTCGCATGCCCATGTATTTGAAGACAGGAAAGGAGAATACCATAACTGGTAGATTGACACCAAAGTGATATAACAGTAATTTAGTAATGCATTTCTCCTGAGCTGCAGGACTGTTGTTTTTGGTCTGCATAGAACAAGCAACAAGTGATGACACCAAAAAAAAAAAAAAAAAAAAAAAAAAAAAGGAGCAACATATCTGATCATGCATTAAACACATCAATAATGGCTTCTATAAAGTGCACAACAGTCACGTTGGGCAATGCTATGTTTGAGGAGAATGTATATGTGGCGCCATACCAGGCACTTTCATTCATAAAATGGACACCAAAAATAACTACTTGAGTCTAAGAGATAATACAGCAATAACCAGGCATGAACTTTTAAGATAAAATAGACATTCAAACATGGCAGCAAGCCAACCAGTTTTATTGGATTTTGGAAAATTATGTTTGCAATATCCCAACATACAGGTTGTCATGGCCAATGTTCAAAGAAAGTAGCCGCATAGCACTAATTTGCTTTAACAAACTACAAAACTAACAACACTTTGATAGCAATAACAGCAAAGTGGAAAAAGCTAAACCTGAATCTTGTACTTGCTCAGCCACCCTGCCCTTTCCAGATATATGAAGGGAAGTCCAGACAGGAAGAAGACACTCTCATGAAGAAAAAAGCTTCCAAGACATGCCAGTTGAAAGTCACTGAAATGTGTAATCAAATACTGCATAAAAATTGAAAATAAAAAAACCCTCCTTAATTTTTACTATTGTGGGAAGAACAATACAATGAAATAGAACAATGCAACTCAAATTAATTTGACAATCTAACACCATTAACTGCCAACAATTTCATTTGGTCAAATGATTTGGTATGATTCGCATAAACAGTAACAAAACCAAACAACACAAGAAAATACATACAGACGAATATACAGTAAAACCAAAAGAAACAAAACAATTATGTGTGATTCAAAAACGTGTTCTGTAATCATAGCTGAATTGCAATCCTAGTTTACTTTTCAACAGTCGCGGAATTTAACGAATGATCATATGCATACAATGCTTGTCGCAGCAGTAGTCATAGATTTGCAATAGAGATTATATTACAAAGAAAAATGCACTTAAAATAACAATAAAGCTAAAGATTAAATTTAAACCTAATTAATCAATTCCAATAATCTAGTAATTAGAAAATCAAGATCTCATAATTATCGAACAATGATAATGCTACAAATCCTCACTAGCAAGCCATTAAAAGTCATTGATAGTAAAATTATTAGGAGCAGAAGCGAAGAACAAAAGATCTGTCTTCACATTCTTCGAATATAATGCAAAAGATAAAACAAATTAGAGTCGAAAAACGAATAACCATAGAAACACATAGATCCAAGAAAACGAAGATATCAATCAAATCTAAGGGTTTAATTAGTTAAAAGAAAGTAGAGAAATTACGAGCCAGCAAGATTCGATGAGAGAAGCCATGATAATGGGGGGCGGAGAATAAGAGAAGAGTTAACAATGGCAGAAGAAAAACAAAGCGAGAGTGAGAGTAAGGCTTATGAAGCAGAAGCAGAACCACCAGATGAATGAATGAGACAGTCTGTCAGCGCCAAAAGGCAAAAGGAATCTGCCCTTTATATTATTACTATATTTTAATTCTTCCGTTTTAAAAAATATCTGTATTTTTTAATTTTTTAAAATATTTATTATTTTAAAAATTTTAAAAATATTTATTATTTTTAATTTTATTCTCTTTTTATTTTTTATTAAATATTTACATTTATTTTTTTACATAAAAAATATTTTAATATTTTTATTTTAAAATTATAATAATTTAATAATTTTTAATTTATGTTCTAATTTTTTTTTAATTATTTTCTTTAATAGTTATATATTTATTTATTGCTTTGGTAATTATTGACGCATTTGAAAGCTAATTTTTTTTCAATAACTAAGACAAATCCATTTAACGAGAGTTTTCATTAAATTGTTAGTAGCTATTGAGAATTCAAACAGCTGCTATTTTAAAAAATTCTAATTTGAATTTTTCACCAACCACCTATTAGCTAATTGAAATTTAAAATGTATTATTGTTATAAAAAAATCATTATCGATAAAAATATTTTCAATTTAATTTTTAGTTAATTATAATAATAAGAAATAATTATTAAAATATTATAAATAATATTTATAAAAATTATTATATAATGTTCAAAAGAAAAAATAAACATACTTATACAATACAATCATTAATTGTAATTTTTAACTTCTAATTTTATTATTTTGCCATTTATGTCACATTAAAAAAATAATTAAATAGATAATAATATACTAAAAACTTTTAATCATCATTTATCTATCAGCTAGTGCCTACTAACAATAACTATGTCATTGAGGCCTTTACCCTTATTCATGCCTTTCTTAGACAAATAGTCTCCAGACAGGCCCTTACTCTTGCTCATGCCGTCCTTAGGCATATCTCCTTCTTTAATAAAATAAACATCAATTGTGAGGTTTTCTTTTTTTTTTTTTTTTTTTTTTTTTTTTTTTTTTTAATTTGAAAATATAATTTTTAGTTTATAATCTATTGTCAGAGTCATATATACATTTGTCCTAAACTGTATAGGTGTGGGGGAATCTAAAAATATGAGCATAATAGCAATTTATTTAGAACTTATTTGATTCACTTGTTACTGCTAATGACTTGAAGTTTTGAACATTAACAATTAAATTATAATCATTGAATTTTTATCAAATATGTTAAAATTAATAGTTAATAATTCAAACATTAAACAATGACTCTCAAATAGTTAATTAAAATTAACACTTAAAATTTAAAGTATTATTTTTTTATTCATGGTTTGTTGTCAAATTAGTCGGAACAGTATTATAAACTACACAATATAAATAATATTTTCCTTTATAATTCTCAACAAATTAATAATAAGGGTCTGTTTAGTTACCTGATATGTAAGAATGAGATTAAAAATAATTTAATTAAAATGAGATTATGGGAATATGAATTGAAATGTAAATCTTATATATTGTTTTTCATAAGAAAAATATGGGAGTAAGAATAAAATTATTACAATATATTTTATTTCAGTCTCTAAATTTTTATTCCCATATTTTCTATTTTCATTTATTTTTATGTCTCACTCAGAAATAAAAATCTATGAATATTTTAATTTTCTTATAAGTCTTTAATTTATTCTAATTTCTATTATTTTGATTTATTAAACAATATAAATTTTTGAATAAATATTTCATTCCTATTTCAATTTTATTATTCCAACTAATTAAATAAAGCCTGAGAGTACATAATCCTTTTTAATAACTATTACCAAATTGATATCTTCATGGGAAATTTATTTTTTATATTATATTTTTCTTTTAAATATAATAATTTATTTGAATATGTATTAATTTTTTTTATTTATGTGGCTAAATATATATTAATTCTTTTATATATATATATATATGTTAGAGCAAAGTGTCATTCAAATAAAAGTAAAACTTCTAATAATTTTATATAATTTTATCAATGAATAAATTAATTCAAATTTGAGCAAATTTATTGATTTTCATGGTTTGAAAACAATTGATTTTACATTGTTTATTTATTTAATTAAATTAATTAGTTAATAGAAATGCATGATACATGAAACTAAGAAGCTTTGTTCATTAAGTAAAATTCCACATTTTATGGACAGGAGATATGCACGACACCTTCCGTGAAAGCTTTAGACACTGTATGGAAGTTGTCAAGAGTTTATGGACAGGAGATATATATTTTACATTGCAAATTTTTTGGCCACATTAAATGTATAGATTTATCCTATACACTAACGTCTATTTGGGATTGAATTTTTCAATAAATTTTTTTATATTTTTTATAAAACTACTTTTTAAAATTACTTTTAAAAAGAAGAAGGTAAATTTATATTTTTTCTAGAAACAAATTTCAAAAAGTAGTTTATAAAAAATAATAAAAATTAATCAATTAAATCAAATAAATTCTAAAAGTATTTTTTAAATTCCTAACAGTAATTCCAAATACACGTTAAACAAATGAATAAAAAAAACTAATATTTTTTATTTTATTTTATGTGTTTCTATAATTAATTGGATTGGTACATGTACATAGAGTAAGCAATAAATTTTTATATTATACATTGCTTTAGACCTTTTTTGGGAGTTGGAATAAGAAAGGAAATGAAGAAAAATAGTATAGAACAAGAGTTATACGTTCTTTGAGAGTTTAATTAGTTTAGATAAAAAATGATAAACATTAAACATGTATTTTTTTTCCTTTTAAAATTGAGAGCATAAGATTTTTCTCTTGCTTATTATTAAAAATAACTTTTTAATAACACAATGTTACCCATTTAGTCATTAAATATCAGTGTCTTATCTCTTTTTTTTTTTTTTTTTGGTATTGAGAAGAGAAAATCGATTCTAAATTTATTATCTAAGAGAATATACATTTACTGTTAAACTATATTTCGATGTGCACATTCATTTATTAAACTTTCAATTAAGAAATATTGATTAATCATTTATTTTCTTTTCTTTTCATATACATCCCATAGATTAAAGATTATATGAAGACTTTAAATTTTTAAATAGTGGTCAATGAGAATTGAAAGATGGAATGTAAATGAAAGTTATCTTATAAACATGGTTTGCCATTTTTTTTTTTTATAATGTATATGAGAGTTAATAAAAGATAAATATTTATTTGCATTAATTTTTAAAGATCTAATGCATTAATCTACCATGAATATTATATCATTTAACAATTATATCTTATTTTTTATTTTTATACAATTTTACTCTATTTTGAAAATTATTTGCTATTATATCTCAAAAATTTAGAAAAAATTATGCAATCTTCTCTTCTAATTGGTATTTTAACTCAATGTTTTATGTGAAATCTATTAACAACTTAATAAGAAAAAAAGTAAAAAAACAAAATCATTTTGATGCAAGAAAAAGAAAAATAGGAAAAAAGATTTCTAAATTCGTACATTGTGCTCAAAATCCTCTGTTCATTGGTTGAGTTGCTGACAGAGACGGCCGACAACGGAGATGACAGTTATTGCTTCTTCTTCACATCCATCTTCTTATCCTCTCCAACGACCAAGTCGTTTAATCAGAATTTGTTTTTTATTTTTTATTTTTATTAAGTTATTTTTTTTTCCTTATTTTTATTGAGTGGCCAATAGGTTCCATAAAAATAATTTTTTTATTATATAAAAGTATTAATTAAGAGCAAATCATAATCTGAATGATCTTTTCATCTCCTTTAAAAGAATGAGAAATAGTATAAGCTACTTTATTTATGTGGGGCGTTTTCCTCTCTCTATATATAAAAAAAAAATGTATTAATTAAGAGATTTTGCATTTTTTTTCCAATTTAATTTTTAAGGCACACTTGCAAGTAAATTTCTAAATTAAGATAAAATTATCTAAAAATTAAAAATATGATATAATTATAAAAAAATACAAAATTTGAAGTAAATTTATGCATTTAAGACATTCTTAAAATTTTCACTTTTCTTAATTATCCTCAAATTAGAGGTAAAGGGTGAAACATAAAAATTACAATAGATTTATATTTGTAATTATCTATTTCATTTAAAATTCCAAAATTAACTCCCATTTATATTTCATTCCATACATTTCCTTTCACCTTCATTAACCTTTCCATTCCACCATTTTAAAACTCTTCTGCAAAGAAAATAATTATATAATGTTAAATATATTTGCTATTTAACATTCAAATCAATGAATGCAGATTGTGCTGGATTGGTATCCACATGTTCCCAAATCATATCCCTACTGACTATTCTCAAAATATTTTTTATATATAATAAATGCATAAATTATTTCTCTTCTACAAATAAAAATAACTAAAACAAAAATTTTATGGCATATTTAATAGGCATAATAATGTAATATAATAAATATATTTTTAGTGTAAATATTATATTAAAAATATTTTTTTATTACGTTATATTATATTATGATTTACTGGATGTGCACTTACTAGGACCTCAATAGAGGATTTATTGCGTATGAAGTTGAATTTGCACCTTTGACTAGGACCCAATTGTAATTATTGTTAATTAATCAGTTCAATTGTATATTTATCTAGTAATTAAATCTATAATAATGGGTTGGACCGACCTTTAAACCAAAATGATCTTAAATTTTTCTCTACTCGCTAGCATTGCCTATAAGTGTCATCTATGTACATTTGCATGTTGCATATTGTAATATTTTGAGGATATTTGATAGCATTATTATTTAACATTTAAAATTAAAATTTATAATACTTAATTATTTTATATTATTTAATAACGCTTGATATAAATATCTCAATTAAATGAAAAATCACTTAAAATTTTAAGTTAAAATTTTTGATCTAAAATTTATACTATTGCATATTGTAATATTTTGAGGATATTTGATAACATTATTATTTAGTATTTAAAATTAAAATTTATAACACTTAATTATTTTAAATTATTTAATAACACTTGATATAAATATCTCATTAAACGAAAAATTATTTAAAATTTTAAGTTAAAATTTTTTATCTAAAATTTATACTGAATACAATAAGTGATTAAATTTTTTAAATATTTTTATAATTTAAAAATTATATTATTTATTTTATTCATTATTTAAAACTTTCAATATTTAATTGTCAATTTTACTAAACACTACCTTTCATAAAATGACAACTTAATAAAATAATTAGATAAATCCAATTATAATATGGATTTCAACTTTTATATCATCTTGTTCTGTTTGAACCATAGGATAAAAAAGTTAATTAAATTAATTAATTATAAACCTATAACAATCACGCACATTCACATCCAATGCAATCATAAATTTCTTTTCCTTTTTAATTTTTAATTTATTTTTTGAATAAGTGAAGGTGAGAAAGCGGGGATTCCCCTTACGTGCGTGCACGTGCCAATTACTTTTTCTCCCATCAGTACTTTGATCAAACACAAGTTGGTTTGAAAGTGTCATAAAGATGACGTGATGCCAATAGGATTTGGCCTGCCCATCACATCTATCAAAATTTAAACATTCACCTTATCTCAATCTCCCTTATTTGTTTTATTATTTTTGGCATATATTAAGCTAACAATTGGAGAGGCTTGGACCGGTCTTTTAAAAATCAGATGATAAGTGATCGAATTAGTTAAATTATTAATTTATGATTCAATTTATTTTATTGATTAAATTAGTAATTTAACCGATTAAATAAAATATTTTATTTATTTTTTTAATAATTTTCATTAATAGCAGTTCAATATATTAAAATCAATTAAAAATCGATCAAAAAATAGTTAAACTGAAAATTTAATTTTTTAATTAAATTAAATCAAATTGACCGATAATTTTGATTTAACAAGTTGAATTAATCAGTTCAGTCTTATTTTTAAAATATTAGCTTAAATACAATTATTAAGAATTGATGACAATTGCACACTATGTTAAATATATATGAAATGTGAATAATATATTCAAATTTGAATTCTTTTTTTGTAAAAAAATTTATGATAATAATTTTCATTTTAGAGTTTTTTTTTAATTGATGGGAATTTTAGAGTTTTTTTTAATTGATGGGAATAATAAAATTTAACTCTTTTTTTTTAATCACATTTTAAAGGTAAAAAATTTTTACGAGTAAATTTGAAAAGTTACTAATATTTATTTCACAGCTCTAAAATGTTATTTTTTTTAGCATTAAAAAAGGTAAAATATTAATTAATTAATAAAATGATTTCTATTTTTTAAAAACTATTATCTCCGTTCTATTTTAAGTGCCGTTTTAGAAAAAAATTCATGTTATATTTCAATTGTCGCGTTTATAAATTCAAAATAGTATTACTTAAAAGAATTTTAAATTTGCTCTTATTTATTAAATCTCCCTAATCTTAGTTAATTTATTCATTCTATTTTTTAGCATTTTTGAAAAAGGTTGATTAGTTAAATTATTATGAATTTTTTATAAAATTGATAGTCATTTATCATTATTTTGATCAATGTACTCTGTTTTTATACGACACTTGAAGTAAAATGGAGAGAGTAACTAAATAGTACTTGCACATTGTTCTATCAAATACTTTATAATTCTTTAGTTCAATTTTTATTCCTTTTTTTTTCTGTTAAATCTATACAAAATATTAAAATGCCACACACACACACACATATATATATATAATCAATTGATTTTATTTTAATTCAATTCAATTATTAAAATTTTCTCATTAAATTACTAAAATTTAATAATAAAAAATTTCAATTATAATTTTTTATTTTTAATATATATATATATATATATATATATATATATATATATATATATATATATATATATATATATATATATATATTTATTTATTTATTTATATATGCGCATACATATTTTAGTTATGTTATACAAAATAATGAAAAGTGTACAAAAATTAGAAAAATTTAAAATGTTTAACGGAACTAAAATTTAGTAACTATTTAATTAGTTTTTAAAAAATGATTATTTCATTAATTAAATTAAATTTTAAGAATGAAATAATAATTTATTTAAAAATCTAATTTTTAATATATAATATGAAATGTTCTTTCCTTTAGTTACAGGTGTCAATATTTATTTTTTGCGGGGCAAAAAAATTTGAAAAGTAATTTGAAAGTTTGTGTTCATTTATAGGGGCCAAAAGATAAAATTGGTGGACTAAAAATTTAGTTTAAAATTATAATTATAATTATAATAAATAATTTCAAGGAATAGCTCAAGCCTCCTGTCTATTACGAAAATAAAGTCTTTTTTTTTTAGGGGACCATACTCATTAATCTTTTAATTAAATATTAACATTAATGAGAGTAGTTTAGAAAGGAAAATGTTTTATAGCCCAATATTTTTATCTCAACTTATTATCCCAACTGATGTGATATTATTATAATGAAAAATGTTTTATTTAACTTATTATCCTAACTGATGTGACATTATTATATTGAAAAATATTTTATATAATGCACTTTTGAAAATTGTGATAGTAAGTTAGGATAAAAGTGTTAAGTTATATAGCATTATTGGTTTAGAAAAAGGATGCTATGGCCTTTTTTTTTTTTTTCTCAAAGAAGATATAATTACTAGTATTAATAAGGGGTGAAGCCCGAAAACAATATAAACATGCAGGTTGTTCAGTGGAATACAACATAATGGACTCTTGGTAAAAATAATCCATTTAGCCCTTCCAAAAGCCTTCCCCATCACCTACAACAACACCACCAATGAAGATAGAGAGAAGGAGAATCTCACTAGAAGAGCCAAGGAAAGTGCTTCTAGACTACATCCATAGCCCTTGTACCATTGAGCAAACCAGGCCTTCATTACCAAAAAAAATTCCATTCACATTGATGGCTTGACAAGGAATGATCCTTTGTTGAATCACCATGGCATGAGAAGACGCCTCTCTTTATTAGCTACTATGAATTCCAACAAAAAATATAGATTAGTCTTAAAAAATTCTAGCCTTGAGATTCCATAGTCTTTGTTAGCTAAATCTTTCCTTATCCACATTCATCCATCTAAGACCAACTCCATTGAATGATGAATTGGGTGGATAGGTCGAACAAGGTCGGAGATGTCCACAGCAATACCATCGTTGCAAATCTAGTATCAAAACAACTAAAAACTGATGAAGATGATAGATAAAATAAATCAACAAAAGAGAAAAACTAACATATACAAACAACTAAACAAAAACAAATGAAAGAAACAAGACATATATCATATGTCAGGTGACCTCAACTGGAGCCCTAGATTAGAAATGAGATAACTTTTAAAGAGAGGAAATATGGCCCCTCCCTTTGGTCCCCCTTTCTCTGCTCTAGCATTTATTAAATATATTCACAAATCTCTTGGCATTTTTAAAAATTATGTGTTTTTAAAGAAATAAGAAAATTTAAATCATAGTATGGATAACAAATAAAAAAATTTAGAAAATTTTGTTATTGTACACTCACTATGTTTAAAAATATTTATCATTTAAAATTTTAGTGCACAAATTAAAAAAATTGTTAAATTGTTATAAAAAGGAAAAAAGATTGAAATATCTTTTTTTTTAATTTTAATATAGAGAAATAAAAATAATCAATACAAATGTTTAATGGATGAATAAAAAGAGATTAAGGTTGAAAAAAAATAATAGATATGTTTTTTGAAATTCTAAAACTATACATATTTTAGAACAAAAAAATATTTAAAATAATAAATATTTTAAAATGGGTGAAATATATTTTTAGTTTCACTTTTTTATTGAATCGTCAATTTTATTACTTTATTAATATGGGTTTTTAAAAAAATTCAAATCATCCTTTTACTTTTGGTTCTTGATATATATTTTTATTTTTAAATCAATATATCATTATTTCCTTTTTATAAATGAAAATCATAATATTCTAAAAAATGAAGTAGATTTAATCATAAATGAAAAATACTCAAAACCAACCTAATTAATCATGGTATTTAATCATTATTTCTTTTATAATGCCGAAACAAATAATAAAAATTACAATTATATCTTCTATCCAAAAAAAAAAAAACAATTATAACTCAAACCCAATATGAACAATATTCAAACTTGAAATTGAGATTTTAAGGGTCAGCTTTACTTTTGTCACTAGTTCAAAAGTCTCACTAATAAAACTTCAGATAATGTTAAGGCTTTCACCTACAAATAGGGATGATCAAGGGTTGAATTAGAGGTAATTTTGGCAAAACTCCAATATAATCCATTTTAAAATTATAATACCCATTCCATCACTTGATTCGTTTCAAGGTGAAGCGAGACATAACGGGCCAACAATGAATCAAGGTGTATATATATATTTTTTATAAATTAAAAATGATAAAATAAATATGTATAATATTTAAAAGATTAAAAATATATATATAGTTCGATTTGGATCAAAGTATGAAATTACCCCAATCCAGCTTAAATTTAAAATTTAAAATTCACTCCCTCTGCTAGATCGAGTATTTAGTATATCAGATTAAATTATTATCTCTATTTATAAGTAAAGACCTAAAATATAGATTTCAATCCCCATCCTATCCTTAAAAAAAGACGTTAACCATTAAATGATTAATACTCATCGATTACATATGAAGAAAAAAAAAAAAAAAGTTGTGACAGGAAAGAGTTCCAAAATCTTCTTAATATTCCCATAAGGAGCACGAGAGACTGTCTCATCTAAAACAATATTGCAGCTAAACAATTATTTTATTTTTTTCTTTTTTTTTTTAAAATCATTTCTCTCTTTCCCTCAATTTGACAAATCAAACGATTAAAATTGTTGCAGAACAATTTTTTTTTTTAACATAAAAAATTAAATTTCAAACTAATCTATAAATATCTTAAATATGCAATTAAAACAAAAATAAGATACTATTTCAATTTACTTAAATTAACGATTTAATCAATGCAATTTGAGAAATCAACTATTTGATATTTGAAATTTCATTATATTATACTAAATAGTCATTTTGTCGTAATTTTTAACCATTTCTTATTGGTCAATTATGAATAATATTATAATATAAAATTTCATATTTTTATACCAAAAATACCTCTCATCTCTAATTTTCCTTTCCCTCTTTAAAATTCTTTTACTTTCTCTCTCTTTTTACCTCCAAAATCCAAAGATCTGACAAAGTCTCCATATCTCAAAGCAACTGCCATTCTCCGTCTCACAAGCCCCAAAAGAATATCCATCGCCATCTTCTTTTGCATCTCCAGATGCTTCTTCTAGAATAACTAGCAGTTATTTCTGACAATCCAGAACCAATTTGTCTAGAACACGAAACCTTAAAATGCTGACTCTTGGCTTCTTCGACCGGCTACTCCCTGTTCTAGATGAGGTAGTAGCTACCACTCTCTACTTCTTATGTTGCTTCCTGATTATGATTCTCCTTGGATTGTGTTTGTGATTTCTTCTTCTTCTTTGTTTTTTTTTAGAGCGATTAGAGTTGGAATTGGTTACAAAATGATTCGAGATTCAACTAGAAAACATGAAAAACTAAAATCTAAACAGATTTCTGGCGAGTTACAAAGAATTTTCAGATTCAAAATCTAATAAATGATCTATTCTTTTTGATGGCAATGGAGATGGAGCCCAAGACAGGAGTTTCAGTGATGGCAGTTGAAAACAATTTTTGGGTTTTTTAGAGTTTGGGTTATTGACGTGAATGAGTGAGTGGCCAGTGTTTGATGGGTTTTGGGTTGGCGTTGAAGGTTTGTTGAGAAAATGGTCCAATTAATCTCAGCTTTCAGTCATCAAAATGGGCTTCTTTATTCTCTCTGGCAGATTAAATTTTAATTCTTTTTATTTTTCTCGGTTTTGAACCTCAATTTTCTGATTTTTCTATGTGCTAATGTTTGTTAGGCTTGTATTTTTCTTCCTAATTCAATAAGTGTATTAATTCATAACTTCATTTTTAATGGAAATTTTATTGGTTAGATATTGCTTTCATTGCTAGTATAAGTTGATTCATTTCTCTGGAGAGTGCATTAGATATGAAATATGGTGGGAATGATTCATTTTCATTTTTTTTTTTTGGTAGATTTGTTCAAGATTGGGAGAGAGAGAGAGGTAAGATGGCTGTGATGGAAAATTTAACTGTAAATGAGAGATATTTTAGATTTTTTTATAAAATTTTAATGAAAAAAATAACAGAAGCATTATTTATAACCAAATAAAATTTTAAAAATTAAAGAGTTCATTTTCATTTTTCAAGTATAGGGACTAAGTTATTAATTTAAGTAAATTTCAGAGATTAAATAATATTTTATACTTAAAACAGCTATAATCAACAATGCCATATAATGTCTAGTAATCACATTAAAAAATCACTAAAATTTAATACTTTTCTGAGTTATTTACCCAACGTTGCCTTTTCATTTTATTTCTTTTATTATTGTTTTAACATCTTGCTTCATTTAATTATCTGATAAGTTGTTAAAACTATTTGTGTATAAAAATCAAATGAGCCCAAAAGTTTATTATTAACATGCATAAGATTTCTGTATCACTGACGTGTCAATATATGAATCACATTATTGTTTAAATTGCATTTAATAAAAACATTTTGTTAAAAATATTAATTAAAAATATTAAAATTTATTTTTAGATGAATTTCACATACCATATATTTCATTTGTTTCGTAGAAAATAACTTATCTTCAAAAAATATTTTTTAAGAAAAAATAATTTCCAATAAACCAATTTTTTTTGTTAAATTACAATATTAAAAATTAATTAAAAATATCAAAATAATTTAATTTATAAGACTATAAACATATTTAAACTTACAAATATGTCATATTTTTAAAATTTTATTATTAAATATAAAAAATTAATAAAAATATAAATTATATAAACATATAAATTTAATGATCACCGATAATCAGTAGTGATTGTCAATGGTCATCAGTGATCGCTAATAATGAGTAACAGTAATCGTCAAATTAATAAAATTTATGTTTATATATTTTTCTTTCATTATAATTGGTTTATTAAAATCCGAAAAATAACTTTTTATTTGAAAAAAAAATCATTTTCCTTAAAATTGATTTAATTTTACATTAACTAAAAAATATTTTTCATTAATTAATTTTTCAAAATGTTCAAAACCTTAAAGCTGTGCCAACCTCAACTGCCAATAGGAAGCACCTCTCACCCTACAGATAATGACTTGGCTACAGCATCCTCCCATATATCCACCAATAATTTCAAGTAGGAATGGCACATGGATCCCCATTTCAACTAGTTCTACTTCATCTTCTTCTTCTTCTTTTGAATATAATAGATATTTAATTTAATTAGATCAAAACAACAATAAAATATTAATATATTTCACACTAATATATAAATATTAGTTTCACTTGCATAGCACCCACAAGCTTAGTGGTAGATTCATATCTTGACTAGAGCAAGATTCAAGGTTTAAATCACAAAAAAAATCACTTCATTTATTTATTTATTTTGAGCAAGGGAGGAAAATCGAATTTGAATATATTTTTTAGGCCATATATATATGTACTATTTGGGCATGTCTTAATGTGTATTAAACTTGATAATATACATACATTATATATTACATTTGAGTTCATATGTAAAACAAAGAGGAGATCCTGGCAAGGCAAAAGTGTACATAGTAAATTCCATAAAACAAATCACTCTTTTTAACCAAAAGAGAAAATTCCTAAAAACCAGCCATTAAAATAAAGAACCTGAGAATTTTTTTTTTTAAATTTTATTTAATCTACCACATCCCATATATGCATGATACACCTGATAATAGATTGAAACTTTTAACAATAAATAAATATTCTATTTCACAAAACAAATAAATAAAAGCATTTTTCTTACCATCAAGTAGCATGGAGATGAGATCTTCTCCATTTTCTTTTGCTTTCATTCCATATTTAGTGCCATAACCTACATGCAATTTAAGGCAAATATTAGAAAAATTAATAATGGAAGGAAATCATAGAGACATGCAGAGTCAAAATCTCCTATTCAAATTGGCTTATCAGAAAAGCTTTCTAGGAGTAGCAATTAGTGGCCTTTACCCACATAAGCCACAACAGATCCCTAGCTTTTGCTACCAATAATATTTTCTTCGGTTACTTTTTACTATGCTACCAATATATGGACCCTTCACCAGTAATGCAAAAATAATTATGCCAAAGGAATAAGAAAAATGAAATATGAACCAACCATACCCTTTATCAAATCTTAAAAAATGAAATGAAATTAAAATAATGCACAAAAATCATGATTAATGTAATATTTGGTGAAATGTTTTAATGGTACCCACAACTTGAAAAGAGCTTTCCTTTAAACTTCCACAGTCTATTGTTTCTGTAAAGGAATCGACTATATCTAACTAATTCCTCCACCGTGTGCACAGCCACCTTCTCTAATAAAACAGCTCCAAATCCTGTCTTCTCATCAATTGGAAACCTCTTCCCCCCCACTCTCTCTCTTTCTCTTACACACACACACACACACACACACACACACACACACACACAAAAAAAAAAAAACTAATGGAGGGCCTAATACCATTTGTCTACAAGGTCATTGTTCAATACTAGGCTGGGAGACAATCAACAACAGAAAAGACCTTATTTGGTGAATCAACTAGCATATCGTACATAAGACTTCCAGGCGATTCAAGGCGTGTCAAACCATCAAGCATCCAACTAAACTTTTCGGAATACGTTTGTTCTGCCTCAGCCTCAATGGCACATCCAACCCTTAGTTCTCAACTCCTTGCCCCTTCAGGGAGCCAGTCCCCTGCTTATCTTCCTACCTCCTGACAATTCTTTTTTTGAAAACAGTGTTGAACTGTTGACAGCATGAATATAAGAATGTAAAAAGTTCGTTACTCATAGTCATTGTTAAGGTAAACTTGCAATCCAGCAATTCAAAAAACAAGAGAATTAATAAAAGATGCTAAAAGGGCATCATACTGTGTGCAGATGAATAAATGTTCTAATTCAAAAAGTAGAAGAATCATTAAGAGATGTCAAAGGGGCATCACACTTTGTGCATTGGACATTGCATTAGGTAAATAAAAGTTCAAAAAATTGAATGAACGATAACCCATATCTTGAAAAGACCACTTCATGCTAAATGCATTTCCAAATTACTAGACTTTCTAGCTTTTAGCCAGTAGTGCTTTTGCTTCATACTCTCTCCATTCATCAAATCAAAACTATACCATATTATTCACATTCATGCACAGGAACAATTGCAGTAAAAATTGTAGATCATTTTGAAGATGTTCTTTCATGCTAGCATGACAGTACTATAGCAGTTAATTTCACAACCCAACAAAATAGATCATACAGACAAATCTATACAACATATTCAAATGAATAAGAATGATGAACATAGAGAGTTATTATTTCTAGCATAAAAAAGGATCCATGTGTTGTGGAATTTGGATTAATTTCTACCAATAATAACAAAATTCACCTTGACAATTATTATCCAGGTGATTAGAGTGAAAATGATTGTACTAAAAATCACCCAAGGTAAATTCCCAGGAAAGAATGGTGTGGTCACAATGGTCTCACTTAAAAACCACACTCCTTAGACATAATTTTACCAAAACAAGTAATTTTAATAGCACAATAATTTACAATAGTAAAGTGCCTGACAATACCTTTATCTTCATAAACTTTTAAAAATGGATCATTTTTGAACTCTCCACCATTATCTATACGAAGACGTTTGACTTTTCTACCAGTTTGAGTCTCCACCATCTTTTTCCACTTAAGGAAAATTCCCAACACCTCATCCTTTGTCTTCATCGTATACATCCAAACTCTTCGGGAAAAATCATCAACAAAGGTACTATAATAGTGTTTTCCTCTCAAAAAAGTTGTCTTGGAAGACCCTCATACATTTGAATAAATATAATCCAAAATACTCTTAGTATTATGGATTGCTGTTCCAAATTTCACCCTTGTCTTCTTCCCTTTGATGTAATGCTCACAAAAATCTAATTTGCAAGCCCGTACTCTTTTCAATAATCCTTGATCTATCAGCAATTTCAAGGATTTTTCTCTAGCATGCCCTAAACGCATATGCCATAACCTGGTTGCTTCTGACTCCCGATCAATAGTAGAAGCTGTTACTGCTGCTTTCCCAACAATTGTACTACCCAGAAAGTAATACACATTATTTCTCTTTCGGATTCTCTTCATTATCATAAGTGCTCTAGAGATGATCCTCATTATCCCATCTTTCGCCCTTACTTCGAAACCTTTTGACTCTAAGGTTCCCACAGAGATGAGATTTCTCATCAAATCCGGCACATAATGAACACCTGTTAAGATTCTGATTGATCCATCCTGATACCTCAAGCGAATTGAACCAATCCCATATGTGTCAAGAGGAGAATTATTTGCTGTGTAGACAACTCCACCTTTTAGTTCTTTAAAATCAAAGAACCATTCTCTATTGGGGGTCATATGGTGGCTACAAGCCGAATCTAGTAACCATGAACTTGAACAGCTGGTTGATAGTGTAGCAACAAATGAGAAGTCTGAACCTGCATCATCACACTCAGCTACATTTGACTCTGAGACAACCTTTCCCTTTTCAGGTTTACCTTTATTCTTTAGCTTGGAGCAATCTTTCTTCCAATGCCCCTTTTCTCGACAAAAGACACATTCATCTTTGCTCAGTCTGGATCTCGACTTTGATCTCCCTCTGCTTCCTTTATTCTGACTCTTCGAATGGCCTCTAACAATAAGAGCTTCTGCTTCCATACTTGTATTTTCTTGCTTTTCTTTTTGTCTCAATTCATAATTATACAAGACAGCAGTTATTTCACTGAGAGACACAACAACCTTCCTATGAAGTAGAGTAGTTTAAGGTACTCAAACTCATCAAGAAGCGATCCTACCAACATCAGAGCCAGATCTTCATCATTAAATGTCACGTCCATTTTCATCAAATCAGTCACCAACTGATTAAAGCTAGTAATGTGATCATTCATAGTGGTACTTGGAACATAGTTGAAGCAAAACAATCTCTTTTTCATATAGAGCTTGTTTTGACTACTTTTCTTTAGGAATTTCTCCTCAAGTGCTTTCCATAATTTGCTTGCAGAAGTTTCTTTAGAAAATGCATACTTCTGCTCTCTAGAAAGACACGATCAAATGGTACCACATGCCAATCTATTAATCATCTTCCATTCTTTCTCCTCAACATCATCTGGTTTCTCTCCTTCAATGGCAATATCTAGACCTTGCTGAAAAAGGGCATCTAGAACCTCACTTTGCCACATGCCAAAATGACCGGTGCCATAAAAAATCTCCACTGTAAATATAGCATTTGTCACAGCATTTCTTGCCAAAATTGAAGATGAAGAAGTTGTTGACGTCGATGTGGATAATTTTACATTGTCTGCCATTTTTGCTACAAATTCTATTTAATAGCTGTCAATGCGGAATACCAATTAGCGCAAGGAAATTTTTTCTAATATGGAAGATCAACCTAAACTGCAACCAAGCATACTAACATAAACCAATAGCTCTGATACCAATTGTTGTGAAATTTGGGTTAATTTCCACCAATAATAACAAAATTCACCTTGAAAACTATTATCTAGGTGACTCGAGTGAAAATGATTGTACTAAAAATCACCCCAAGGTAAATTTCCAGGAAAGAATGGTGGGGTCACAATCGTCCCATTTAAAAATACACTCTTTAGACATAATTTTACCAAGACAAGTAATTTTAATAGCACAATAATTTACAACAACTATACCCGACAATAGCTATTAAATAGACATAAAATAACATAAAGAGAATACCAGAAATTTAATGAGGTTCGGCCAATTTTGCCTATATCCTCGGACACTACCAAAATAATATTTCACTAATTAAAGAAATATTACAAAAGAGAGAGAGAATAAGATTACCTAAATATAGGAGAGGGGGCAATTTTGGGATGATAAACTAAGGGAGGGGAGGAGTCTATTTATAAGCTTTAGGACTCCTCCCATTTTTCCTAAAATCCCAATGTGGGATTTTGTCAAAAAACAACACCATGAATAAAAGAACGAAACAATCTAATGTGACCTTATTATCATAACCAGAGCCATTAAGTTTTTTTACAGCTCTCATCCTTTGCATAAAGTTGACAAACCCAAAACCACTACTCATGTCTGCCTTCAGATTAACAGCAACATAAACATAGCTTATAGGCCAACATGATGGAAAAGCATTTACAAAGTTAGGCTCTTGAGTATCCTCTGAGAGGTGCTTACTCAAATAGAGTTTTTGTTGTTCCTGCATCTTGGATCAGTGCCATTGCCTTTGTGCTCGCTTTCAGGCCGAGAAGAACATATGCTTTCTTGTTTGTGAAGGAAGCAACAGTTGTAGTTTCAGTAAGCTTATCAATGAATCCTCCAGCCTGTGGGTGAGATCTTCATATAAGTCACATTAATGTCCAATGATCACCCTTCTACCCCAAGTCCTACACAGCATGAGAACAATGTCGGCTTTCCCAAGTTGAGCCTAAGGAATCTCTAAAAACATTAGTTCTTTCTAGCTTGCTACCTGTTGGCAGGGATATAGTTACTCGTCCAAATATACAAATTAAAATCATAATAAACTTGTTGTGCCATTCAAGAGTTTGCACAACATCTTTCTGAAAAAAAAAAAAGAGTTTGCACGACATGAAAACATTAGCCTACTGTGAAAATTCATGGACCCGAACATAGGTGGATTTATAAGTGGGAAGATGTTGGAATTCATTTTGTACAAAACCAATTGGCTTGTGCTAAGTCTAATACCTACTTACTTATAAACCTTTTACATATTTTTATATTTTTCCAATGTGGGATTTCTTTCTCGCATTAACTCTTCATTTCATTTCTTTCTTTTTGATTTAACACCTATAAAGCTCTTATTGAAAATCAGCATGCCGTCACAAGGAATTATAGAGCATCTCCAAAGATCATAGGAGGAGGGAGCTTTTACGAGGCCAGCCTATAGTTCAATAAGGCATAAAATGGATTCTATGGAATTATCTTGCTTAGGCACCTAGCATGTTATCACAAGAGCTACAAGCTAAAATCATTGATGAGGAACAATTGGCTTTACAAGATTGCTGTCTATTATGGTAAGAAGATGTTATTATGCTTTAGAGACTCCTTACATCACTCCTCAAAAAACTTGGCGCCCTAGCCAAGAATCTATGCCTAGGTCTAGGCCAGAAAGGCTCTATCGCTTATGATAAGGTTGAACTCTCAAATCTGATAAGTAAGCATATGCAAAAAAGCTTGTTAGACTGTATGAAGCAGGACATCCTTCTTCTTGGAGGTGTAATGCAAAAATCTCAAGAGATATATTGAAAGCTGTTCAAGGTGGACATAGAAAGCAAGATAACCCTTTCCTCACTGGCTCACTAAACAAGATAACTATTTTCTCGTTTAATAAGCACAATAAAATGGCTTATGCCAATATAGTTTAAGGATTAATTCCTTCTAATTTTGATCTTTAAACTTGGAAACATATTGGAATCCTGTAGCTACATCTATAATAGGCATCTATCAAGAAACCAAAACATCTTTAACCTCCTTCAATATCATTTTTGGATTTATTTCTGCAAAGCCGACTTCCAAGCAAGAAGTATACTAGAAATCTGAAATTACCAACTATATTCACTGTATTCATTTTAAACAAGTAACAAAAAAAAACATTTATTGATTAAAATCATAAGTTTTTTTTCCTCATTTAATCTTGTAAAAAAAAAAATGAATATCTTGTTCGAAAAGTCATGTAGACCAAACAATTTTTATGTTATCTCTAATATTTCACCTGTTTCTATATAGCATAAAGGAAAGGAAAGGAAAATACTCAATACTGGTCCAATTAATTGTTTTATTTTGCCTTCTCTTGTACATTGGTATTTGTCTACTTTCAAATATCACACAATGCGCGCCCCCCCCCCCCCCCCCCCCCCCCCAAAAAAAATAATAAAATCAAATAATAAACAACCCAACAAAATTAATGTATGTTAACACACTTGAAATAGCTCCTAGAAGAATGCTTCCTAAAAATCAATTTCAAGGGTAAACGTTAAAATGGCCAATTCAGACATTGGAGTCTTTTCTACCAGGATTTTTCCAAAATCAGCTCTTAAAAATGAAATAATAATTAATGGGGAGAGGCATAAAGCTAATAACAGCCAATAAATCAAAAGAAAGAGAGGCCCACTGAACCAATAGAATGAGCTAGCAAAAGCATTTTCTTGTAGACATTTGAATGATAGGAGAAAATTCATCTATATGTGTGAAAGCCATTTGAATGAAACATTACCGAACAAAATGATATTGCATTCAGGTGCATGGAACAAAAAAGCAAAATTAGAGGTAAAGATCCTAGAGCCATATGGCGCTCAAGTAGAATCTCCTCAATAGAGACCCATATACCGCATCATGAAACTTTGGCCCATGACCTTCTGTGAGGCCTCATCTGAGTACCGTTCTAATCCGCTGAAGGGAATAAAAAATGCTCTTTGGGAAAAACATCATGATCAGAGCTCGCTATGAGTTTAGAAAATTGTATTTTATAAATTGTTATTTGTAAAAGGAGTCGTCACTTTAATTTTATTTTAGTTGAGAAAATTAAATAAAAAATTCAATTTGATTAACTCCAAAATTATATCTTTATTCCAAGGAAAAGCACTAGTTCTCAAATGACCAAAGAGGACTTGGAAATTAGGTTTTGGTTAAAACAATACAAAAAATTAGTTTAGCTTAAATAAAAAATAGCTTTCATAATAGCTTTCATAAAAAGAAGCTTTTATGTATGCATGAACAGATATAATATGATGCATGAAACAAATATTACTCGCGAAATGCGTGACAAATATGAGATAATGATAATTATAAAATGCAAAAAATAAAGGAAAATTACTTAAAATTATTACAAGTCAAAATATCAAAATCAGGGGATATTTCCTCTAACCCTTATGAGTTCTAGGAAAAGCATATATTCTCCAAATATAATCTAAACAACTAAAGTAAGAAAAAGAGTAATAAAACAATTAAAAAAAAAGAACTAAAATTTTCACTTTTATTTAAGAAAAGCAATTTCAATCCTAAACCATGTGAAGAAGGTGATAGAGAGAAGAAGTTGTTAATTTTAACATAGTTGAATACCTTAGAGATGGCATGCTTGCATATCCCTTTGAATGAGAATCAAACTCTACACAGTTCTTCCTTCTTGCGAAGGAGGGGTTTTTAATTCATTGCCTTTGTTATCATGTTTTGATTGATTTTAAGGGCTTAGGGGATTTGTTAATTAGATCAGATTTTAGTTAACAAAAATTAGATCTTTTCAAATTTAGATCTTGAAATTAGAATTGAAAAAGAAAAGGGAAAGAACTTTTACCTTTGGCTTTCGTCAGCGAGGAACATAGGGAGTAAGCTTAGCACTGGATCTAAGTTCCACCTTGGCCTGGAGATATAACGAGTACTCCTTTTGGAAGGACTCTTGAATAGCACAAACTTTTTTCTTGAAGGAAAGACTTTGGATCACCTTTGCTTGAATACCACGAATTTTCTTTGAAAGAGAGAACTTGAATTGCACCTTTTCTTGACTAAGAGACTTAGAGATCGAGTTTAAAGTGATTAGAAAGCTTATGAATTGGGTTTGAGGTGATTAGGAAGTTTATAAATAAGGTTTGAGGTGATTAGGAAACTTATGAATAAGATTTGAGGTGATGGAAGAAGTTTTAGAATGGGGTTTTAGAGATTTGGAGGTTTAGAAAGAGGGTTTTAATGATTCGAAAGCTTAGGAATATGGTTTAGAAAGCTTTAGGGAGAGTATAGAAACATATAATTGTGTGTCCAAGTTATTTTGAGATGCAAGGTATTTGTAGGGGGTGTAGAGGCTTAAAAGCGTGATTTTTCGGTGTGGGATTCTATCAGAACATGTTGCGGTAGCTGACTGAAGCTTGCGGTAACTGCAAAGAGCTTTGTGGTAACCATAAGGCTGGCTATGGTAGCCAATTGGCTACCATAGGGACATCGCTGCAACAACAACGGAGGATGTGGTAACTGTAGCTGTCCGCAAGTTGCCGCAACTGGCTTGTGAGTTGCTGCAACTAATTTTTTAGCCCTTTCTCATTTGTTTTTTTATCCAATTTGAGCCCAATATAATTCTATGGGTTTGTAATCAAATGTCAGTCATTTGAAGGTGCAAAATAGAGTGTTCACAGCTACCCCCTTATCAAACTCGGCCAGACAAGAGGCTAGGTCGGATAAGTATGAATCAGGGAAATTCTAAAAGTTTTTAAGATAAATGTTGAGGTGCCATGTCTGTTTTTGGACTTTTCTAACTTCGTTTGGACTATTTTTCAATTTTTCTAGATATTTTGAATTTTTAAACTTTCTGTAATTATGAAAGATTCTGGATTCTGATTGAGTTGCTTGTTGTTTTGAGAAATAAATAAAAATCTTGTGGACCTATTTGTTAGGATAAAACTAAATTCTGACTTGAAATGGATTTGTTATGGCAAAATCTAGTGACTTAGCTATGCGAGCCAAAAGAAAACGATGAGGTGGGGCCCACAGTTCTTTCTATAAATACCCCTCCCTTCTTCATTCATTCTCACCATTTTCAACTTTTTCTCTCTCTCTCTCTACTTACACTCTTTCTCTCAAACTCTTTCACCAAGATGGCTTCCTCAACTTCAAGGCATGTGAGAAGTTATTTGGTGCCCCAAGGTGATGCAAATCCCAAGGTTCTATTGCAGGAGCCTAAAGATCATGCGAGCTTTACTAGCAGCATGGAGGTATTTATTCTCTTTCCTGCACTTCGGTTAGTTCTATGCAAGCAATAGAAATAATATGATGCAGCTTGGTTCCTTATGCAGTCTAGTTTACTATGCAGTGATATATTTTTTTAATAATGACTTTTTATGATAATTAGGAAGAAATAAAATAAAATAAAATAAATAAAATAAAATAAAATATAAAAAGTGAAGAAAATCCTAGTTTCTTATGCATGCAAAAATTTATTTTCTATGTATTTGCAAAATCATGTGACTTGAGATTGAGGGGAGGTGGAGGTAACCTGGTGAGAGTTGTTATTTATTTGAATCACCATCCTGATGTGCGAGCTATGATCATACCTTCTGGTTTGCTCGGTCTGCTAGACTTGGACTGTTCTCGCGAGGGCGATCGTGCCTTATTGAGGGCTTTGGGAGAGAGGTGGTGGGACACCACCAATACTTTCCATTTCTCATGTGGGGAGTTGATGGTAATTCCTATGGATCTCCGTTTGCTCGTTGGTTTGCCTTTTCGATGGCAAGCTTTGGACTTTTATGGTTCTTGGACTGCACTAGATAGTCAAAGGATGACTAAGCTATTGGGTTTTGACCCTTCTCGCACTGATGCTCATGTATCGAGAGTTTGGCTTTAGAACCAAATTAGAGATTTAGATCAATATGGGAGCTACACCACTGAGCAAGCAGCTCGTTTATGCCTCATGATGATTTTGGGTTGCTCCATCTCTCACAAGAGTAGAGACCCTATTGACTGCATCATCTTGTCTTCATTGGAGGACTTCACCAAGATCTCTGAGTATGATTGGGGAGGTGCCACTTTGTGTGTAATGTATAGGGAGATGTCTAGTCTTTCCTGAAACACTTTCTCCAGCCTAGGTGGTACCCATATTATTTGGGAGGTGAGCATGTGTTCTTTTCTCATTTTTGCTTTATGTCTTGCACTTCTTATTAACTTGACTCACTGCTGTCTATTTTGCAGTATTAGACTTATGAGTACTTTACTCGGGTATCTCCTCCTTTGAGAAATTTGGTTCCTGATAGAGTGCCTCGGGAGTACTTATGGAATTATGGTAACCACAACCACTTTGACAGGATGGGTTTTGTTGGTTATTAGACCCATTTTAGCCAATTGGGTGTGCACTAGATATTTGTCTTGCTAGTTTGCTTTCTGTTGCTCTTAATTGTTTTGAACTTACTTTTTGCTTTATAGGTCCAGTGGAATTCCTATAAGGATCACTTGCCACCATCAGTGATGGAGTGGATGGGTTCCAACTATGTGCTTTCATCATGCAAACTACTCCTCCGCTTTAGGGATGAGAGGAGGTATTACCTTGAGGAAAGAGTGAGAGGGCAGATTATTGGTGATAAGGTTGTGCCTTTACGTCCTTCGATCGACATGAGACACGGGTCAAGTATTATTGATGATGAGGCGTTATTGGCAGGCCTCCCTTGTGACCACTTCTTAGATTATGATGCAAATTATGAATACTTTTGCCAGGCTTCCTTGATGACTAGTACCGTCCCTAGGCTAGATTATGATTTTGATCCTAAGAGATCGACTGTTAGTTCTACCTAGACCCCTTCGGTTAGGTACCCTTTGAATAGAGCAAGGCCTTCTAGGGTTACTCCTGCTCCTACTGCTACTGTACCTGACCTCAAAACAGCTTTAGGATCATCCGGTGGTGATATTTGGCATTAGAGTTTATGGCCTTTTACATATTGTCAGTACTTTTTTGTTGAGCAGGGGCAATCAGTTGAGTATGATTCTTCTGTGGCGACCCCATTTAGATGGCTTGAGGTTCCAGCAAATACTTTTGAGGTAGGTTGTTCTAATTCTACCATGACTTTAGATTCTTGTTCAATTGCTTGATTTTCTTGACCTTGTAGGTGCCTGTGGATTGAGCTCGTGGGGCCCAGAGGGTGATGGGTCATCTGATTGCTGCTCTGTCATCTGCTTTGACCCGAGTGGAGCTGGGAGGCAATAGAGATGTTGGTAGAGGTAGAGGTGCTAGTGGCGATAAGGGAGATGAGTCTCTATGTGAGCATAGGAAGGAGAGACGTAGACACCGTTAGAAACTCTTTTATCTTTCCTTTTTTTTTTTAATGGATGATATGTATAGATGTTCTTCCCAAATGTAATGGATGTTCTTCCTAATGTGATGTTATGGCATGTATAGATGTTTTTTTTTCCTAAATGTGATGTTATGAACAATTTTACTTGTTATGGATGCACTTCTATCTCTAATCTTGTATGTGTAATACGCTTGAATGCAATTCCTAAATATAGCTAAAATAGGGGTTCAAATCTTTTTTTTTTGAAGCTGAGAAGTCTTGCAGTAGTTTTGAATTTGCAAAATCGAGATGGAAAAGATATCATGGCAACTTGGTAGTTATTATGGCAGTTGCAAAATTCCTGCGGCAACCACAGACATCCCTGCAGTAGCCAAAATGGTTATCGCAGAGAGGCTGTGGCAACCATAGTCTAGGTGTGGCAACCGCAGTGTGATCCGTCTTTGATTATGATTTTTCTTGATTTTCTACTATTTACAGGCTTCTTCACTTCTTAAAACTTCATTCCATTGACCTTTGAACATTTTTCAATACTTTTAAGCATCTTTCTTTGCTTTTTTCATCAATTTTTTTCTATTTTTTTTTTGAAATGGAGCCCTATTTCAGTTATGCAATGTTCCTATGATGCAAAAATCTTACTAAAGTGGAGAGAATAAATTTAGAGAAATATGGAGTAAGTGCTATGCCCACTTTGAGGGGAGTGAAAATTGATTGGGATTTTTTGCGCCTGTATACACTTTTGGGATCCTGCTGCCCATGTCTTCAGGTTTGGGGCAAGCATGGAAGAAACGTATCCTACTTTTGAGAAATTTTCTGTGTTGCTCAGATTTGATCCCGAGGCTTTTTTGGCTACTCCTGTCGAGAGAGTGAGATATTTTAACTCCTTTAGAAGGCTTTTGGATCTGAGTGAGGAAGTGACTAGTCCCATGGTAGTGGAGGATTGGGTAGACTTAATTGTTGTAATTGTGGAATTTCATGATTTCAAAGACTTTGAGGATGATAAGTGGTTTCATTTGAGGATGCGGGCTCTTTCTTTTTATCTAACTACTGGATATATTTTTGTGAGCTCTACTGGTTGAGGTGATACTAAGGTTACTGATTTGATTCCTTAGATGGAAGAGGGAAGATCTATTACTGCCATTGTACTTGTTGAGACCATTATGAGTCTGGATAGGGCATACGATTCGAGTGGCCCATAGACTAGCAGTCCCATTATCCTTCAGGTTTATTTCTAACTTTCTGTTTTTTCTTTCATCCATTTCATCCTTATTTTCCTTCTTTTGTTCTTTCTCCCAGATTTGGTTGAGACACCATCTTCAGAAACTGTCTCCTCCTATTAAGGTGGGCTATTCTATTTCTTGATATAAGACTCGCACTATTGTGATAAAAAAAGGACTCTAAAAAGGAGTGGCTCAAATGGCTACTTGAATTGGATTTTGATGAGTTACTTTAGAGATGTGAGTGGTATAAGATAGATCGGTTCATGACCATAAGTTTTGGTTATAGGATGGTTCATCTTTTGGGTTTGAGGATGGTCACTTTTTATCAAGCTACTAGAGTTATGCACTAGATGGACCATAGACAAGGTGTGCCCCCAGATGGTGCTTTATTTCAGTCTGTCTTTATTATCGAGATTGTTGCCTGAGCTATTGGAATAGATGGGCGAGAGGTTTTTATATTGTTCATCCTTCTCATCATTATGACAAGACTTTAGAGTATATTGATTGGTGGATAGCAAACTCATGATAGTTGAGAAAGCTAGGAGAACTACAATGATTGAGGAGATAGAGGAGAATGAAGATAAGAGTCATGATTGACCTTTTGTCTCATTTTTTTTTTTGTTATGCTTTTTATGAAGGCTTTTGGCTTGCGAGGTTGATTTAATGGCTTATGTCTTTTACTTTCTTTTTTAATGTTCCAAAAATTAAATGAGACAAATGAGACATCTTGTTTATTTCTTTTTTTCTCTTTTTTTTCTTCTTTTTTTTGTTTTTTTTTTTTAATTTTTTGATGCAAATAAGAGCCAAACAAATATGTAGTAATGAAATTTTATTGATGATTTGGATCGAACCCACACGGGTCACCTACATATCTCCTTACAACAATTTCATCATCATCATTTTTTCTTTTATGGATAATCAGGTCCACGTAGTTCTTGTCTTTACAAGGATGCAAATGCAATGCATGAATTACAAAGATGCTTATGTAAAATATATCTTGAGCTGATCCAGATTGCATGGGCTTGAAAACTCTATGCCGTCCAAATCCATTAAGATAGTTGCTCCTCTGGATAGGACATTCTTTAGCACGAATAGACCACTCCAATTAGGTCTGAATTTTTCCCTTGGATCATGAACAGGTGCTCTGATTTCCTTTAAAACAAGGTTACCTTATTGTAGTCCTTTGTCTTCGACCTTTTTGTTGAAATGCCTTGCCAATTTTTGCTGGTAACCTTGAATTCGATACAAGGCATCCATCCTTTTCTCATCAATGGCATTGAGCTACTCATGGTAGCCTTTTGTCCATTCTACTTCATCCAAGTGACTCTCTTGCATGATCCGAGCTAATTTTATTTCCATCTCGATTGGGGGGCCTGCTTCCATTTCATACACCAGGGAGTATGGTGTAGCATTGGTTGGAGTATGCACTGACATTTTGTATCCCCATAAAGCACAAGGTAGATGTAGATGTAGATGCCGATCTTTATAGTTGTCAGCCATCTTTTGAAATATATTCTTAAGAATCTTGTTTGCAGCCTTTACTGCACCATTTATTTGAGGCCTATAAGGAGAAGACCTGTGGTGTTGGATTTTCTTCTTTTTTAGTAGCTGGGTGACTTTTTTTTTTAAAGTGGGATCCATTATTAATGATTGTTTCAAAAGGGACTCCATACCTACAAAGGATGTTGGTATGAATAAATTAAGCTACTCATTTAGAATCTAACACTTGATAAGGTGTAGCTTCAACCCATTTGGAAAAGTAATCAATTTCCACCAAGATGTGTTCATGTTTGGTTGAGGATTTTGGGCTTATCTTCCCAATGACGTCGAGGCCCTAAGTAGCAAATGGCTAAGGAGTGGTGATTGGTGATAAAGGTATAAAAGGTTGTTTCTGAAGCTTAGCATAAACTTGGCATTTATGGAATTTTTGCATGAACTTAACACAATCCTCATTCATGGTAAGCTAGAAATATCCTTAGTTCGTGATTGCGAGCAAAAGCAATACCATTCATGTGTGAGCTTTCGTCACCACAATGCATCCATTTCATGATCTGTTGGGCTTTTTCTTCAGTGACACATCTTAGGGAAATCTAATCATTAATTCCATAAAAAATAATCCATCTAAAAATTATAAAGAAATCATATGTGATCAATTGATGAATTCTAAATCCTAGACCTTTAATCTTATTTTCATATTTATTATCATTTATGTACTTGAATTTTACTTTAACTTAAAATATGAATTCTCATAATTAATTTTTTAAATAATAGAGGAATCTTAAAATTGGTACTTGACAAACCCTTTCTCGTGGGATCGACACTTATTTCACTACTATATTACTTGTTCATGACCTGTGCATTTGCAGAAATCGCGCAACACCCCATCAACCTCTGTCATTTGTTAACCTGAGATCAGTGTTTGTTTGGAAATGTCCAATCCTGAGAAGTCTCTTCCCAGCCTCAATTGCTAAAAATCTTGTTAAACTTGAAAAGATTAATTTAGATGGTTGTGGCTTGGAGGAACTTGTCACAATGGACGAAGAAGGGGAAACGAATCTTCAGTTTGTGTTCCCTCAACTCATGTCCTTAGACCTGTGGAGACTAGAAGAACTAAAGTGTTTCTATCCTGGAACTCATAATTTAGAATGTCCAGTGCTAGAAAGATTAGTTGTTTGTCATTGTGACAAATTGGATGTTTTCCCTTTGAAACCAGATGAAAATAACTTGCAAGAAACACAAATAGAGAAACCACTTTTCTCATTTAGAGAGGTAAGGCCCTCATCCCTATATTTAGAGTGTCTAAATATGAATATGACACGTCTATCGTTAACGTATCTGCAAATTATTTAAGGGAACATGAATTTCAATTTGTTTTTATTTGATTTGCTTCCAGATCGTCCCCAACTTGAAGCATTTATCACTGATGAGCAAGTACGCAAAAATGATATCCCAAGGCCAGTTTCCAGAAGACCTTTTTCACAAGCTCGAAGTCATTCAGATAAATTGCTTTCATGATGAATCTGCAGTTTTCCCATTTGATATCCTTCAAAGATTCCACAGCATGGAAAAACTTGTTGTGACGTGTAGTCAATTCAAAGAGTTGTTCCCATATGATGAATTTGTTGGTAAAGTAAATTATGTTAAGACTACACAGCAGATAAGACACCTACACTTGGCTAATCTTCCTGATTTAGAGAATATATGGAACCAAGACTCCAAGCTGGACCAAGCTCTCAAATCTCTAGAAACTCTGGACGTTTGGCTGTGCAACAGTTTGATTTCTTTAGCGCCATCCTCTGCTTCTTTCCAGAATCTGATGATCATGGATGTAACATGTTGCAATGGATTAGTAAGCTTGATAACTTCTTCAACGGCAAAAAGTCTGGTGCAGCTCACGAATATGATTGTAAGAGAATGCAAAAGGTTGATAGAAATAGTTACCAAGGAGGGAGATGATGATGGATCAACGGAGGAGATTATCTTCAACAAATTACAAAGTCTGCAACTTCTTTCTTTACCTAGGCTCAAAAACTTTTGCTCAACAAAGAACAGCTTCCAGTTCCCCTCTTTGACACAAGCGATTGTGAGTCAGTGTCCCGAGATGCAAGTTTTCTCCAAAGGAGTCTTAATCACGCCAATGCTACGAGCTTTGCAAGTGACAAAAGAAGAGGACGAGCAAGGGCGTTGGAATGGCAATCTTAATGCCACATTACAACAGTTGTTTACAGACATGGTATGTGTTGGTTAATAATTTAATATCCGCATCTCCTCAAGTCCATAAAAAATAAAACAGGTAAGTGTTAAAGTTATGGTACTTGCAGGAGTCCATATGCAGAACAGTACTATTTCACTGCTTTAAAATGGATAATTAATCTTTTTGAAATCATAATTCTATTCTCAATAAGTATGCTTTTCTTGATATTGACTCTGTTTTTCCCTATTTTATCTTTCCCATGATGTCCATAATGCAAAGGAATGTTAAGCTCCATTCCATCCATGTACGTCGTCAACCTGGAATATTAAGGCAATTCTGGTTGTAGTTGATGTGAAGTCCTGGAGCTCCGATTCCTTTGATCAAGCAGTTGGGTCAAGAACAATTCCTTTCACCAAACAGATTTGTTTCAACTCTATTTTTATTATTAATTGCAATTTATCTTTCATTAACCTATTGCAACATGTTTGCCTTTAATATGATTAAAGTTGCTATTTTAGTCCAGGTGAACTTATCCATAAATTTCATCGACATCACTAAATTTTAATTTTAGCAAATCATCTAAAAACAAGATTGATCAAACGAAATTAATTTTAATTTATTCATTTGAAAACTTTATTCAAATTTAATAGATTCTCCATATTTTGTTATTCATTTTATTTTATCTTTTAAGTATTAATGATTTTAATTTTTTTAAGTTTATCCAATCATACTAAAATTATATGTAATAAAGTGAATGAAAATTTATACTACATTACTTAAAGTTATAATGGAGTGATATTTAATTTTTCAGAGGTATAAAGGTAAACCAATTGTCTTTTTTAATTTTAAAAAAATAAAGAATTTATTAGAATTTTATTTTTTGCAATAATTATTTATAGAAAAGAATTTGACATATAAAAAGTTTGTTGTTGTTGAAGATGCTTTTGGTCATTTATTTACAAGTGTGCTAGAATCAAATACTAATCCACAAGATATACCTACTATCAAGCCATATAATAGTGTTTTAAAAATCGAATTAATGATCGGACTGGTTAAGTTACCGATTTTTAATCCAACCAATTTAACCGTTTTATTATAGAATATCTATACTTGTATATTTTTTAATATTTTTATGTAATAATATAATATATTAAATTATAATCATCTAAGAAAAACACATCTAAAAAATACAACTAATCAAATACTAAATTTAAATACATCTAAGAAAAAAAAAATAAAAGTTTAATTTTTTTTTAATAATTTTTAAAATTGAACCTGTTCATTTGGTTCAGCTCATTCATTAATTTTTCTGGTTCAACTGGTTGAATATAGCTTAACTAAAAATCTGGTTATTTAAAAATAATGGGAGTAGATTAGTCTCTTATTTTTTATTCAACCAACTGATCCGATCCTGTCCGATTTTTAAAAGAATGCTATATAATGCCGCAAGTTGCCGTGATTATTGCTTTTGTTAACGAAATTTATAAAATATTTAAGGTCCTTAGTCACATGGGTTAGGTTAGGATTAGATTAGTGTGTGTAGAGCCCACAGCAATAGAATATTATATAGCGAAAACATTGAATTTCATAGCTAAGTCTTTGGTTAATATATCTCGGTATGAAACGAATTTGGCAGTTGCTTTCTCTAAATGTCCTTTTCCTAAATATTTTCATATTGAGAAAACTGTTTAAAAGACTATTAGAACATAAATTTTTAAGGACCAAAAAACACACACCCTAAAATTATAATAGAATCTACCCATAAATTGGTAGACTATTTCTCATAGCAATATTAATCCATTTAAATATAACAATAGATTCAAATTAAATAATTATTCTCAAATGTTCCATCTATGCCTCATAAATTAATAGCATTATAATATTTGTATCTATTGGAGACACAAATAAAATAGATCTATTTTTCTTAGTAGTCTAAATTATATTGTAATTATTTACTAGACTCAATAATTAAATTATACACAATAATTAAAGGTCAAAAATAACTATTTAATCATAATACCGGAAGAAAATAAACACAAACATCTAACCATATATGCCTATAATTTAAGTTATAGGAATTATCCAAAGATTATATATGTTTCATAAATTTTAGAATATTAATTTAAGACTGCTGTAGAAAAATCATCACCACAGCCACTGGAGTTGGTGTTGACCGACATTAACAATCACCAAAAAAATATGAAACTGCACTAAAAGATGCACCTTATTGTTAGGAGCACGATAGTAGTTTTCACTCGCTTATATGCACCATTGATTGGAAGAATTGAGCCTTTAAAGTTTCTATAATTGAAATTTCTCCAAGTGATTTATTCAATATATGATACTGATCGGAGCAAAATTGGTGTTAAATGAAAGCTTTAATATAGATCTTTCATTTAAGACTAAAATTATAAAATCAGACAATTAGAACTTATAGAATCAGATTTAGAAATTTTTTGAATATAAATAATGTATTTTCTCTCTTTGCCGACACTCACACTTACACACGCCACTTATTCTCCTTTCTTCATTTCTTTCTTCAACACATGCATATAATAATAATAATAATAATAATATCTTTTAATAATTAAGTTATCTTAATCATAATAATTCATTTGTCTTAATCACAAAAATTTAACAGTCACAATAATTCATTTAAAGTCCAATAATTATAAATAAAGAGTTATTAAATTTCTTGGAAAATATTATTTAATTTGATATATTAAAACTTGTAAGGATAAATATCTTTTTAAAAAAATATGATTTAAAAATTAATAAAAATTCGGGGTATTATAATTTTGTTTTAAAATAAAGTATAAGATTTTATTTTTTTTGACTAATAAGGTAGTGACAAATAATAAATATAATTAAAATATTTAAAATATTATAATTAAGTTAACTTGCTATTAAATTTTACTAATTAAAAATGAGAAATACTAAAATGATTAATGTAGTATTTTAAATTTATATACCTATAAATTTTATAAAAAAAATAGTCTAATTCACAAAAAATATAAGAAAATTATAATTTTTCATAAGATAGCTATTTTTTTGTAATTACGGAATAATTTTTTTTCTTAAAATTGTTATTTTCTAAAAAATAAGTCATATTTTCACAAAATTAAATTTTTTTTTGCAATTAATAAAAATTACTAAAAAATAATTTAATTTACAAAAAAATATAAATAAAATTATAATTTTAGTAAAAAATTATTTTTTCCTAAATAAAGTAGATTAAAATAAAGTAATCATAGTCACCATTTAATATATTCATTTTCATTTTTTTTTTTGAAAGGATTCATTTTCATTTGTTATTTTCGCGCTGCTTGCTGGAACAAGGAAGCTATATATTTATTGTATTGCCAAGTCTAACCTCCTAAGTTTTTGGATTGTTTTAGCGAATGTGAGAGGAATTAGTAATTTAACAAATGTATTGAGGGTGAATGGTTGTGATTTGGCTGTCCTGTTTCGGATCTGTGGTCATAGTAACTTCACAAATTTCGGTCAACGCAGGTAAACTTGAATCTTGTGAGTACTTCACAGTATCATTCAAGAGACGTACAGAAAAATTTTCACGCACTATCTTTCTTCTACTCTCCAAGCCTTTTTGAAATTTCAGGATTCTTCGATGGCTTATTAAAGGAGGAAGAGGGGGCGCTTTTTCTTTCAATGGCTGTTCCTTGTTGGATGTTGGCTTTCGCCTTTGATTGTATGTATATTTTCTGAGTACACTCGCTCAAAAGTCTTCGCTATTTCTTTCCATTCTGTTAACAATTTTTGTTCCTTTGATTTTATTTGTCATTAAAAAAAAAAAGAGAGAGAGAGAGAGAGAAAAGTGAAAGATAACAAACAGAATTTTGCAGAGATGGAAACAGTTGTCAAATCCATTGTATCCAAAGTTGCGGAACCAGTAGTGGATTCCATATGGGGCCAAATTGGGTACGTATGGAACTACCGAGACAACATCAAGAGCCTTAAAGATCAGCTGGCGAAGCTGAAAGGCGAAAGACTAGTTTTGCAGCATCGCGTGGAGGAGGCTACAAGAAATGGAGAAGAAATTGAAGACCTTGTAAAGAATTGGATCAAAAGTGTCGATGAGGCCATTGAAGCGGCAGAGAAAATCCTGGAAGATAATCAAACAGCCAATCAGCGTTGCTTTATGGGTTGTTGTCCTAATTTGAAGACGCGCTACCAGCTTAGTAGACTAGCAAACAAGGAGACGCCAGTCCTCGTTGAAGTCCGCGGAGAAGGCAAGTTTGATAAAATTTCCTACCGTACCCCTCTACAGGGCATAGGCCTTGTCAAAGATTATAAGGCCTTTGAATCGAGAATCCTAGTAGTGAAGCAAATTATGGAGGTGCTAAAGGATCCTGATGTTCATCTAATTGGACTGTACGGTATGGGTGGCTTGGGTAAGACCATGCTAGCCAAAAAGATTGCTGAACAAGCCAAGGAAGAAGGGATTTTCAAAGTGGCAGTTATGGCAGCTGTAACCCAGAATATAGATCTCAACAAAATTCAAGATAAAATTGCCGAGTGGTTGGGCCTCAAGTTTGATGTGGAGTCCCTTGAAGGTAGGGCAGCCCGGTTATGTGAACGACTGAAAAAAGAGGAGAAAATTCTTGTAATTCTTGACGATATTTGGGCTAAAATCGAATTGCAGGAGATAGGAATCCCTTTTGGCGAGGATCATAAAGGATGCAAGATATTGATGACCGCAAGAAGTCAAAGCGTATTATCCAGTGAGATGGATACGGATAAGGATTTCCGGCTGGAATTTTTATCTGATGAGGAAGCATGGAATTGGTTTGAGACGATAGCGGGCGATGCTCTTAAAGATCCTAATCTACAATCTGTTGCAATTGAAGTAGCAAAAAGGTGTGCGGGTTTGCCCATTTTACTGGTGGCTGTTGCAAGGGCATTAAAAAAGAGAGACATTTATGCTTGGAAGGATGCCTTAGAACAACTAAAAAGGTTTGATAATGACGAAATAGATAAGCAAGTTACATCAGCTTTAAAGTTGAGTTATGACTCTTTGGAAAGTGAAGAAACCAAGGCATTGTTCTTACTTTGTGGACAACTTGGATGCTGTGACATGGGGGACTTGTTGGGATGTGCTCTAGGTCTGGGTCTTTTTAAACGAAGCCAAACATTAGAGGAAGCAAGAAATCGACTACATAAATATAAGAGTGACCTCATAGCTTCTTGCTTGTTGCTTGAAGCAGAGGAAGATGGATACGTCACCATTCATGATCTTGTCCGCAAATTTGCCATCTCGCTCGCATCAAGGGATCATCAAGCCCTTACCCTCACATATGATGCTGAATTGCCAGAACGGTCTGAATTGAGAGAATGGCCAGCTAAAGATGTGCTAGAACATTACACTGCAATTTTTTTGTCGTATTCCAGATCCCTGAGCTACCTCATGTATTGGAATGCCCGAAACTCGAGTTATTTGCATTGGGCAGCAACGATGACCAGCTGAAAATACCAGATAGTTTTTTTAGAGTAATGAAAGAAGTCAAAGTGTTGGCTTTTGGGAATGTTGATTTGTCACCACAGCTGCCTTCATCATTTCAATTTCTTAGCAACCTTGAAACATTATTTTTGTACCACTGTGTTCTAGAAGACATAGCTATAATTGGAGAGTTAAAGAAGTTGAAAATTCTAAGTTTTCGACGTTCTCATATTGTGCGGTTGCCAATAGAGGTGAAGGAATTGACTCGTTTGAGACTTTTGAACTTGAACGGCTGTGACAGCCTCCAAGTGATTCCGCCAAATGTGCTATCGTGCTTGACACAATTAGAGGATTTGTACATGGCAAACAGTTTTATGCAGTGGGAGGGTGAAGAACATGACTGTAAAAGAGACAATGCTAACCTGGCTGAATTAAAGCTCTTATCAAATCTAATCACTTTAGACATACATATCGCTGATGTGAAGATTTTGCCTAAAGATTTGTTCTCTGAAAAGCTAGAAAGATTTAGAATATTCATTGGTGAGGAGTGGAAATGGTCTTTGAGGTACAATACTTCAAACACATTGAAATTCAAGCACAACTCAAGTATTCATTTGGACAAGGTTAAACTCCTGTTGATGAGAACTGAAAATCTACATTTGGATGACTTGAAGGGTGTAAAAACAGTCCTTGACGAGTTAGACGAACAAGGTTTTCCTCGGTTGAAGCAACTCTACATCCAAAATTGTCTTGAGATTCAATATATCATAGACTGGGTGAGCATGAGCCATTTCAATTTCACTGCTTTCCCCAGGTTGGAGTCGTTATTTCTGGACAGTTTGAATAGTTTGGAGACAATCAGTTGGGGCCCACCAACAGTGGGGTCTTTTGGCAATTTAACAAAGCTGAAGGTGGGAAATTGTAATAGATTGAAGAATCTCTTTTCATTCTCTATGTTTAGAGAGCTTGCACGGCTAGAAGAAATTGATGTAAGTAATTGCAAAATTATAGAAGAGGTTGTCGCTGAGGAAACTAGAGATGATTCTGACAGTGGCGAAGCAATTAAGTTGACACAGCTGCATACACTGACGTTGGAATATCTACCTCGCCTTACAAGCTTTTGCTCCCAAGTGAATGTGCCTTCTTCATCTCAAAGGACACAGAAGCTAGCAACAGCTAATAAGGGCCCTAAAGAAATCCTACTGGACGATGAATCGGAAACTTTCTTCCTACTTTGCAGCAAAAAGGTATGCATAGTTAATATATTAACAACAAACTTTTTATATGTCAAATTGAGTATATTTAATTGGAGTTTTTTAATATATTTATGCATTATATATACATAATTAATATATTAATGATTAATGAAAATTAAATGTAGTAAGGTACTAATTTTTGTGATTATAAGTTTGGTTTTAATTTTTTATTGCCTCCTTGCTAAATTTTCTAATTCTGCCCCTGTTTATATATATATATATATAGGAACTCCAAGTCATTTTACAGTACAAGTTTTTATCATTTAAATTTTTTACTATAACATGTTTAATTTTCTTTTGGAAAAATTCTTTGTCTTATATACTAAACTAACAAGTGATGAGTTATTTTATTTAGTATGACTTTTTCGAAAGATACTAATACCCTTTTTTATTCTGACTTTTTTGAAAGATATTAATACCCTTTTTTATTCTATGTATTTTTGTCTCATTAGATTGTTGTATCCACCCGGTGTAAGTAAGAATTATTTTGAAAAAATTTTCTGGCTCCCACTGAACAAAGTTTATTTTCTTGAAACAAAAATTATGCCTGCAGATTGAATTCCCCAGTTTGGTTGATCTGAAATTATGTTCAATTAACGTGGAGAAGATATGGTCTAACCAAACAGTCAGAGAATTTTTTCCATGCTTTAAAAACCTGACAACATTGATGGTTGATGGCTGTGGGAATTTAATCTATTTATTCACGTCCTTTATGGTTGGAAGTCTGGCACAGCTGAAAGAGGTTGGAATAAGCGATTGCAAATGTATGGAAGAAATAATAGTTACAAAAGGAGAAGGAGAAATGATGAGAAAAATGCTATTCCCTAAACTAGAGTCCCTAAAGCTCAAAGTCCTTCCAAATCTTACGAGATTTTGTTCCGGTAACTCAATAGAATGTCCCTCCTTGAAAGTGTTGTGGATAGAGAATTGCCCTCAACTTCAAGCATTTATCACTAGCTCGGCAAGCACAGATGTGGGAACTAGCATCAGAGCTGGAGAACCGATCTCAACTCTCTTTGATGAAAAGGTGATTTCTTTTTTCATTTTTCCCTCCGTCTTCATATATATATTGCAATTTAATTTTCTAGTCTGTCTAATTGTATTTCTCAGATTTCAATGTTAATTAATTAGGCAAATCATTAACACAACAGAATTTACACTTCAGGTTCTGTTTCCTAACTTGGAGAAATTGCATATATGGGATATGCCTAAGTTGAAAATGATATGGGATGATGAACTCCATGTAGATTCCTTTCGCAGATTAAAAGTGTTGGAGGTACAACATGGAGAAGAACTATTGAAAATTTTCCCATCTAAATTGTTGAGAAGATTCCTGAATTTAGAAGAAGTGGCTGTAAAGAAATGTAATTTATTAGAAGAGGTGTTTGATCTCCAAGTATTGATGAAAATACAAGAAATAGATGCTGTATCTGCCGCCCAATTGAGATATTTGTCCGTGTATGATCTCCCAAATTTGAAGCATGTATGGAGTGGGGATCCGCATGGAATTCTTTCCTTTCACAACTTACGTCGTGTGCATGCTTTCGACTGTCCGAATTTGAAAAACCTCTTCCCATTTTCAGTAGCTCGAAGTCTTCCACAACTGGAATTGCTGAATATTGATAGGTGCGGCGGGTTGGAGGAAGTCGTTGCTGAGGAAAGAGTAGAAGTAGAAGCAACTCCTAAGTTCGTATTTCCTCGACTAAAGAACTTAATCCTTTGGAGATTAGAGAAATTGAAGTGTTTTTACCCGGGAAAGCACACTTTAGAATGCAAGCTGTTAGAATGCTTGAATGCCTCTCTCTGTGATAACTTGGAAATTTTTAGCTCAGAAGCTGGGAATTCGCAAACAACGCATGTGGAGAGTCAATTGAAGATTCCACAGCCACTTTTTTCATCTAGAGAAGTAAGAGCTAGCCACTCAGTTATTCCTAAATCCTAACCATAATTATATTTCTTTTGTAAAATGTGCCATTAGGCTCTTGTTTATTTTTCTATTTGACATTTTTACAGGTTATTCCCAAATTGAAAACATTAGGATTGGACAACAAGGACACCACAATGATTCGGCATGGCCAATTTCCATCAGACAGATTAGTATATCTTGAACTGTATTGCTTTCATGATGCTTCAGCAGATTTTCCGTTTGATCTCCTCCATAAATTTCAGAATATCAAAAGGTTAGGTTTAAGAGGTTGCAACTCCAAATTGCTATTTCCACATGGTATTGTTAGTGAGGCTGCAGGGGTTTTGGCGCAGTTACAATACTTGACACTGGACTTGCTTCCACATATGAGTCATATATGGAGTGAAGATTGCCAACCTGGCGATGTCCTTGAAAATCTTGAAATTTTAGAAATATGGCATTGCTGCAGTTTGAGTACTCTGGCACCATTCTCTGCATCTTTCCAAAATCTTACCACTCTAGATGTCGGGAACTGTCACGGACTAATCAACCTAGTTGCTGTTGGTTTTTGACAAAATCCCACATCGGGATTTTAGGAAAATGGGAAGAGTCCTAAAGCTTATAAATAGACTCCTCCCCTCCCTTAGTAATCCATTCCAAAATTGCCCTTTCTTATATTTAGGCAATTTTATTCTTTCTCTCTCTTTTGTAATATTTTTTCAATTAGTGAAATATTATTTTGGTAGTGTCCGAGGACGTAGGCAAAATTGGTCGAACCTCGTTAAATTTTTGGTGTTCTCTTTATGTTATTTTGTGTCTATTTAATAGCTATTGTTGGGTATAGTTGTAGTGAATTATTGTGCTATTAAAATTACTTGTATTGGAAAAATTCTGTTTAGGAAAGTGGTTTTTAAGTTGGACCGTTGTAACCTCACCACTTACCTGAGAATTTTTCCTTTGGGTGATTTTTAGTTCAATCGTTCACACTCTAGTCACCTGGATAATAGTTCTCAAGGTGAATATTTGTTGTTATTGGTGAAAATTAACCCGAATTCCACAACAATTGGTATCAGAGCTCTTGGTTTATTTTAGTATGCTCTGTGGTTGCGGCTTAGGTTGATCTTCCACATCAAAAAAAATTTCTTTGTGCTAATTGGCATTCCGCATTAACAGCTATTAAATAGAATTTGCAGCAGAAATGGCAGATAGTACAAAAGCATCCACATCTTCATCATCGTCAATTTTGGCAAGAACTACTGTAACAAATGCCAGATTTGCAGTGGAGATTTTTGATGACACCGGTTATTTCGGCATGTGGCAAAGTGAGGTTCTAGATGCTCTTTTTTAGCAAGGTTTAGATATTGCCATTGAAGAAGAGAAACCAGAGGAAGTTGAGGAGAAAGAATGGAAGACTATTAATAGATTGACATGTGGTACAATTCGATCGTGTCTTTCTAGAGAGCAAAAGTATGCATTTTCGAAAGAAATTTCTGCAAATAAATTGTGGAAGGCACTGGAGGAGAAGTTCTTGAAGAAAAGTAGTCAGAACAAGCTCTATATGAAGAAGAGATTGTTCTGCTTTAATTATGTACCCGGTACCACTATGAATGATCACATTACCAGCTTTAATCAGCTGGTGACTAATTTGATGAATATGGATGTGACTTTTAATGATGAAGATCTGGCTCTGATGTTGGTGAGATCGCTTCCTGATGAGTTTGAGTACCTTGAAACTACTCTACTTCATGGGAAGGTTACTGTGTCTCTCAGTGAAGTAATTGCTGCCTTGTATAGTTATGAATTGAGAAAGAAAGAAAAGCAAGAAAATACAAGTGTAGAAGCTGAAGCTCTTGTTGTTAGAGGCCGTTTGCAGAGCCAGAATAAAGGAAGGAGAGGGAGATCAAAGTCAAAATCCAGACTAAGTAAAGATAAATGTGCCTTTTGTCGAGGAAAGGGGCACTGGAAGAAAGATTGTCCCAAGCTAAAGAATAAAGGCAAACCTGAAAAGGGAAAGGCTGTCTCAGAGTTAAATGTAGCTGAGTATGATGGAGCAGATTCAGACTTCTCATTTGCTGCTACACCATCAACCAGTAGTTCTAGCTCATGATTGCTAGATTCAGCTTGTAGCCACCATATGACCCTAAATAGAGAATGGTTCTTTGATTTTAAAGAACTAAAAGGTGGAGTTGTCTACACAACAAATAATTCCCCTCTTGACACACATGGGATTGGTTCAATTCGCTTGAGGAATCAGGATGGATCAATCAGAACCTCAACAGGTGTTCATTATGTGCCAGATTTAATGAGAAATCTCATCTCTATGGGAACCTCAGAGTTAAAAGGTTTAGAAGGAAGAGCGAAGAATGAGATAATGAGGATTATCTCTGGAGCACTTGTGATAATGAAGGGAATTCAAAACAGAAACAATGTGTATTACTTTCTAGGTAGTACAATTGTTGGGATAGCAGTAGTAACAGCTTCTACTAATGATCAGGAGTCAGAAGCAACTAGGTTATGGCATACGCGTTTGGGGCATGCTGGAGAAAAATCCTTGAAATTACTAACAGATCAAGGATTATTGAAAGGAGCACGGGCTTGCAAATTGAATTTTTATGAGCATTGCATCAAAGGGAATAAGACAAGGGTGAAATTTGGAACAGCAATCCATGATACTGAGGGTATTTTGGATTATGTTCATTCAGATGTATGGGAGCCTTTCAAGACAACTTCTTTGGGAGGAAAACACTATTATGTTACCTTTGTTGATGATTTTTCCCGAAGAGTTTGGGTGTATACGATGAAGATGAAAGATAAGGTGTTGGGAATTTTCCTTAAATGGAAAAAGATGATAGAGACTCAAACAGGTAGAAAAGTCAAACGTCTACGAACAGATAATGGTGGAGAGTTCAAAAATGATCATTTTTTGAAAGTCTGTGAAGATGAAGGTATTGTCAGGCACTTCACTATCAGAAATACACCACAACAGAATGGGGTGGCTGAGCATATGAACCGGACATTGCTGGAGAAGGTTCGGTGTATGTTGTCCAATTCTGGGTTGGGCAAAGAATTTTGGGCTGAGGTTTTGGTATATGCTTGTCACCTTGTTAACCGTTTACCATCGACTGCTATTGGTGGTAAGACACCATTAGAGAAATGGTTTGGAAAACCTGCTACAGATTATGATTCCTTACATGTATTTGGTTCCACTGCATATTATCATGTTAAGGAGTCAAAGCTGGATCCAAGAGCAAAGAAGGCAATATTTATGGGGATCACATCTGGTGTAAAAGGCTATTGTCTTTGGTGTCCAGAGACAAAGAAAGTAATCTTCAGCAGGGATGTTACCCTTGATGAATCTACCATGTTGAGAAAGGTAACTGATGAACAGACAGATGGTACTCCACAGCAGGTGGAGGGTACTTCCAAACAGGTGGAGTTTGATAGTAACAGAATTATCCCAGTCAATAAAAAAATGATGTTGACTCTCCTATGGTAGAAGAAGAGTCAAATGAAGAAGAGGTTCAGACCCAAGAACCTCCACAGCAACATGAATCAATTGCACTAAGAAAAGGAAAGAGGACCATTAGACAACCTGCTCGTTATGCTGATATGGTCTTTTCTGCATCACCAATTGCAATCGATGATGTTCCTACCACTTTTAATGAAGCAGTTCAAAGTTCAGAACAGAAAAAGTGGAGGATCGCCATGAATGAAGAAATGCAGTCCCTTCAAAAGAATCAGACATGGAAACTAACTAGTCTTCCGAAGGGAAAGAAGGCAATTGGGTGCAAATGGGTATATGCAAAGAAAGATGGATTTCCTGACAAGAATAATGTTCGCTACAAAGCAAGATTGGTTGCTAAAGACCACGCTCAGACGGAGGGAGTTGATTATAATGAAGTATTTTCTCCAGTTGTAAAGCATTCCTCCATCAGAATCTTGCTGGCTTTGGTAGCACAGTTGGATTTGGAACTAGTTCAGATGGATGTAAAAATTGCATTTTTACATGGAGACTTGGATGAAGAAATCTACATGACTCAGCCAGATGGATTCAAAGTTGCTGGAAAGGAAAAGATGGTATGCAAATTGGAAAAATCGCTGTATGGATTGAAGCAATCTCCAAGGCAGTGGTACAAGCGATTTGATAAGTTTATGATAGGGCAGAATTATACGAGAAGCAAATATGATCATTGTGCGTATTTACGCAAGCTACAAGAAGGATCCTATATATATCTTCTTCTTTATGTTGATGATATGTTGATAGCTTCCAAGAGTCAGACAGAAATTGAGAAATTAAAGACTCAATTGAATAGGGAGTTTGAGATGAAGGATCTTAGTGAAGCAAAGAAGATTCTCGACATGAAAATTTCAAGAGATAAGAAATTGGGGAGGCTTTGTTTGTCTTAAAAGGAATATTTAAGGAAGGTACTAAAACGTTTTGGCATGAATGAGAAGTCAAAACCAGTTAGTACACCACTTGCTCCTCATTTCAAGCTTAGTGCATCCATGTCACCAAAGAATGATGCAGAACGGGAATACATGTCAAAAGTAGCATATGCAAGTGCTGTTGGTAGTTTGATATATTCAATGGTGTGTACGAGGCCCGATATTTCACAAGCAGTTGGGGTTGTAAGCAGGTATATGCATGATCCTGGAAAGGAGCATTGGCAAGCTGTGAAATGGATTCTACGGTATATTCTAAACACCGTATATGTTGGTTTGGTATTTTAGCAGTACAAGCAAGAAGGTCAGTACGTAGTTGGGTATTGTGATTCTGACTACGCAGGTGATTTGGACAAACGTTGATCAACTACTGGTTATGTGTTTACTTTTGCAAAAGCGCCAGTTAGTTGGAAGTCCACTTTACAGTCAACAGTGGCTTTGTCTACTATAGAAGCAGAGTATATGGCAGTTACAGAAGCTGTGAAGGAGGCAATTTGGCTTCAAGGGTTGCTTGGTGAACTGGGAATTGAACAGAAGCACATCAAAGTGCATTGTGATAGTCAGAGTGCTATTCACTTAGCAAAAAACCAGGTTTATCATGCAAGGACGAAGCACATTGATGTTCGATATCACTTTGTATGAGAGATTCTAGAAGAAGGTGGAGTCATAATCCAGAAGATTCGGACCACTGAGAATCCTGCTGATATGATGACAAAAGTGGTGACTGTAGTCAAGTTTCAACATTGTTTGGACTTGATCAATATTGTTAAAACTTAAAAATTGAGAATTGTAGACACTACTGAAGGTAGCAGTTTGTGAGAAATTGTATGGGATTTTGCCAAGGTGGAGATTTGTTGATTTTTGACAAAATCCCACATCGGGATTTTAGGAAAATGGGAGGAGTCCTAAAGCTTATAAATAGACTCCTCCCCTCTCTTAGTAATCCATCCCAAAATTGTCATTTCCTATATTTAGGCAATTTTATTTTTTCTCTCTCTTTTGTAATATTTCTTCAATTAGTGAAATATTATTTTGGTAGTGTCCGAGGACGTAGGCAAAATTGGTCGAATCTCGTTAAATTTCTGGTGTTCTCTTTATGTTATTTTGTGTCTATTTAATAGCTATTATCGGGTATAGTTGTAGTGAATTATTGTGTTATTAAAATTACTTGTATTGGAAAAATTCTGTCTAGGAAAGTGGTTTTTAAGTTGGACCGTTGTAACCTCACCACTTACTTGAGAATTTTTCCTTTGGGTGATTTTTAGTTCAATCGTTCACACTCTAGTCATCTGGATAATAGTTTTCAAGGTGAATATTGTTATTATTGGTAGAAATTAACCCGAATTCCACAACAGTTGCATCCTCTGCTGCCAAAAGTATGGTCAACCTCACCACATTGATTGTAAGCCACAACGATTTGTTGAAAGAAATTGTAGCAAACGAGGGAGACGAAAATCTGATTATTTTCAGTAAATTGGAAACTCTGAAACTTCTTCGCTTAAAAAACCTTACTAGCTTCTGCTCAGCAGCAAGTTGCACCATCAAATTTCCATCTTTGAAAGAAGTATTTGTGACACGGTGGCCCAGCATGAAGGATTTCTCTCAAGGAGTCATAAGCACACCAAAGCTAGAGAGAGTATATCTGACAGGGGATGGAGATAAATGGCGTTGGATTGGGGACCTTAATACCACCATAAAACAATTATATGAAGATTGGGTACGTTTAATAATAATCTCTACATCTATTAAATTCTGCTTGTCTAATTGCTTCCATTCAAGAATAATTTGGTACTTATAGTAACTAATGAATTGTTTGGCTTTTGTAGGTTGGATTCGGTGGCCTACAACATTTGAAACTCTCAGAATTTCCTCAAGTAAAACAAATGTGGCATGACCAACTTCCAGTAAATTTATTCTATAATTTAAATACACTGGTGGTGGATGATTGTGCATTTACGTCTAGTTCAGTTCCATCAAATCTACTACCATTTTTGTATAATTTGGAACAGCTTGAGGTAAGAAATTGTGAGGCAGTAGAACAAGTATTTGGTCTAGAGTGGCCAAATGCTAACGGATTTGTTGGGCATGTGTCCAAGTTAAAACGATTGACTGTGGTTGGTAGTGGCAATTTAAAATATATTTTATCACCATCAATGGTTAAAAGTGTTGTGAATCTCAAAAGAATGGAGATACGTGATTGTAAGAAGATGGAACAAGTAATTAACAGGGAAGGATTGGAAGGACAGACAATGATCAGTGAGATACTATTCTTTGCCCTAGAGTTCTTGGAACTCAATGACCTTCCAAAACTCACACAATTTTGCACAAGTAATTTAATCGAATGTCCTGCCTTGAAAGGGCTATCGGTAGAAAATTGCCCTGTATTGATGACATTTGTGTCCAATTCTGCAAATGCTGACATGGCAGCCAGCAGTGAGATTGAGATATCAAACTTTACACTCTTTGATGATAAGGTGATATTTTTATATTAATATTTGACCTACTTCTATTTTCTTCTCTTTCGTTCTTATCTCAAACATTGCATTTCCAGCTTGTTTTTTAGGGATAGGCAGATATTCAATATTGCAGTATGATTTGTTATGTAGGTTGTATTCCCTAACTTGGAGCAATTGCAAATTGAAAACCTCCCAAATTTGAAGCATGTGTGGAATAAGGATCCCCATCAGCCTCTGTCATTTGTTAACCTGAGTTCATTGTATGTTTGCAACTGTCCAATCCTGAGAAGTCTCTTCCCAGCTTCAATTGCTAAAAACCTTGTTCAACTTAAAGAGATTATTTTAGATCGTTGTGGCTTGGAGGAACTTGTCACAATTGATGAAGAAGTGGAAACGAATCTTCAGTTTGTGTTCCCTCAACTCAAGTCCTTAGACCTGTGGAGACTAGAAGAACTTAAGTGTTTCTATCCTGGAACTCACACTTTAGAATGTCCAGTGCTAGAAAGATTGGTTGTTTGTCATTGTGACAAATTGGATGTTTTCCTTTTGAAAACAGATGAAAATAACTTGCAAGAAACTCAAATTGAGAAACCACTTTTCTCATTTAGAGAGGTAGGCCCTCATCCCTATATTTAAGAGTGTCTAAATATGAATATGACATGTCTATTATTATCTGTAAATTATTTAAGGGAACATGAATTTCAATTTGTTTTCAATTGATTTGCTTCCAGATCGTCCCCAACTTGAAGCATTTATCACTGATGAGCAAGTACGCAAAAATGATATCACAAGGCCAGTTTCCAGAAGACCTGTTTCACAAGCTCGAACTCATTCAGATAAATTGCTTTCACGGTGAATCTGCAGTTCTCCCATTTGATCTCCTTCAAAGATTCCACAGCATGGAAAAACTTGTTGTGACGTGCAGTGAATTCAAAGAGTTGTTCCCATATGATGAATTTGTTGGTAAGTAAATTATGTTAAGACTACGCAGCAGATAAGACACTTAAACTTGGCTAATCTTCCTGATTTAGAGAATATATGGAACCAAGACTCCAAGCTGGACCAAGCTCTCAAGTCTCTAGAAACTCTGGAAGTTTGGCTGTGCAACAATTTGATTTCTTTAGCGCCATCCTCTGCTTCTTTCCAGAATCTGACGATCATGGATGTAAGATATTGTACTGGATTAGTAAGCTTGATCACTTCTTCAACGGCAAAAACTCTGGTGCAACTCACGAATATGAGTGTAAGAGAATGCGAAAAGTTGACAGAAATAGTTACCAACGAGGGAGATGATGATGGATCAACGGAGGAGATCATCTTCAACAAATTACGAAGTCTGCAACTTCTTTCTTTACCTAAGCTCAAAAACTTTTGCTCAACAAAGAACCACTTCCAGTTCCCCTCTTTGACACAAGTGATTGTGAGTCAGTGTCCCGAGATGCAAGTCTTCTCAGAAGGAGTCATAATCACACCAATGCTACGAGCTTTACAAGTGACAGAAGAAGAGGACGAGCAAGGGCGTTGGAATGGCAATCTTAATGCCACATTACAACAGTTGTTTACCGACATGGTATGCGTTGCTTAATAAAACAGATGTGTGTAAAGTTATGTTACTTCCAGGAGTCCATATGCAGAACGGTCCTTTTTCACTGCTTTAAAGTGGATAATTAGTCTTTTTGAAATCATAATTCTGTTCTCAATAAGCATGCTTTTCTTGATATTGACTCTATTTTCCCTATTTTATCTTTACCATGATGTCCATAATGCAAAGGAATGTTAAGCTCCATTCCATCCATGTGCGTGGTCAACCTGGAATGCTAAGGCAATTCTCGTTGTTGTTGGGGTGAAGTCCTGGAGCTCCAATTCCTTTGATCAGTAGCAGATTGGCGAAAAGGTTCTTTGTGTTGTGGAAATTGGGTTAGTTTCCACCACATGTGAACAACTGTGCAAAAATTATAACAAGAAAAATTTCCAGTTAATTGGAGGAGTCACAATGGTCTTACTTAAAATCTAATTAGCTTACACTCTTATCGTCTTTTTGACAGAATTTTTCCTAGAATTATTTAAGCACAATATATCACCAAAATAAAACACCCAATAATAGCTATTAAATAAATAATAAAGAGAACACCAAAATTTAACGAGATTCGGCCAATTTATCTTTCATTAACCTATTGCAAGATGTTTGCCTTTAATATGATTAGAGTTGGTATTTTAGTTCAGATGAGTACTGACTTCACTAAATTTTAATTTTAGCGAATCATCTGAAAACAAGATTGACCAGACAAAATTAATTTTGATTTATTCATTTGAAAACATGCTAGGCAACTTAATGCCTTAAACTATTATTTTTTATCTAATTTTTTAAAATTAAATTTAATTTGACTAAAATTCAAAATTGAAACTTTTCAATTATAAAGACAATTTGTGACAGTCAATGTTGGATTGGATCCAACAATCTTGCGTGTGTGTGTTTCTTTTTTTTTTTTCAACAGTAAGATGATATCACAAGTCTATTTTTATGCAATATACTAAATATACCTCTTTGATCCAATTAGAGATAGGCTATTCACATCCATATTAAGGAATTCGTAAATGAGAGAAAAAATTATTTTTTATGGTCTGATTAGGGATAGTAATGAGTCAGGTCAAGAGCAGGGGTATCATCCCTTATCTCCATCCCCACCTTAGTAGGGAATCCTCATCCCACTTCTCACCTCACATATGGGGACTATTTAGTCCCCAACCCTGTCCTTGCAGGGATTCTCATTTTCTACTTGAAATTTTTATTTTATTTTATTCCCCTTTAATAATGTTTTAGATAATAAAATATAATGTATAAAAATTTAAATTTTAGACTTTAATTAGATTCAAACTAATTTCAATATCTTTAAATTAAAACTTATTAGTGTATATATATATATATATATATATATGAAAATAAGAATAAATAATAAAAAATATTAACAGATTCAGACACACAAAGTATGAAAATATGAATTAATTCAATCTACAATTCCTTAAAGTTGTTATGAAGTAAAAGAATTATAAAAAGTGAGTGATAAAATTAAAAACTCTAATATATATATATATATATATATATATATATATATATATATTACTTTTAAGAATAATTATATAAACATAATATCGGATTCTATAAGGACGGGAATAGAGATCCCTGCGGGATGGGGAATATACTCCCCATTCTCGCCTCACCCTCACTAACAGGGAAAAAATATTTCCCATCCCCGCCTTCATAGGGATAAAAATTGAGGAATCCCTGCCCCAGCGGGGAATGGGAGCTCCCCACTCTATTCCATCCCTATGTCTGATCCCCAAAATTGAACTTAGACCAATAAGAAGAGGAGTAACCTCTCTTACTAATCATACTAATCCTTATGGTTTAATTTGCTCCAAGTGTTGAACAAAGTTTCCACTGAACTTGCTCAAGATGAGTAGTTTAACTATTGTTATGCTAGCTCAGTAGGTTATTTGCTAAGCAACTCAATGATTAAATTTCTTTCGTCTTCTTTTTTTTTTTAAAGTAAACTTGACCTCATTAAAACTCGAACTTCAGACCTTCCACATTTAAAAATGACCAGTATTATTATCATAGTTGACACTAGATCTAGCAGCTCTTATGTGTGTAACAAATTTTTCACTAGTCTAACTCAAGATGAGCAATGCTAGGCAACTCAATGACTTAAATTTTGTTCATCCTTGTTTTTTTCTTTTTTTTTCCTTCCATTCATTTTTAAGATTTTCTAGTAAATCTGATTCTGATTGGAATTTGATCTCGAGCCCTCTTATTTTGAAGATAATTATAATATTATTAGACTAAATACCTATTAGTGTTCTTGTCTATATAGTGTTACTAGTGATCAAAATATCAATGAATTTTTTATTTAGTAGTGATAATAGTAATCGGATATTTGGAAAATAAATAAATAATTGGATGAGATTAGGATACCTAAGGATCCTCCGTAAATTAAGTAATTATATTCCAACATAGATGTGGAGAAGGAACTAATCTATTCCTTTTGGCAAATGAAAATGGACATCATATTTTTGCAAAACTAGCCACCAAGGAAGGAGACGGTTCATTCCAATATCCAAATCCTAGTCCAACTCTTTCTTAAGAATGGTAATTCAACCAAGAAAAATATTGGCTAGATAATCACTATAGATACTCACATCTAAGTTATGCATTCTATCATTCATATCAATACATTTTTTTTTTCTTCAATAACTTTACTAACTTGAGCATCGAAGTGTGACCACTTAGCACACTCAAAGGTTTTTGAGATATTCAGGCAAATTTCGAGCACAAGCAGTTCACCGGGTGAGCAATCAGTTACAGGCAGTTTAGCGAGTGAACAGTCGGTCGATCATGGTGAGTAATCCCGATGAACAGATTTGCTTCAAGAGTTATCAAGCAATATTAGAGTTTTCTCCAAAATTAAGAATTTTTTTTTTAAATTGTCGTTAATCTTAAATTTATAGCAAAACGACAATGAAAAATCCACCCTAATTGCACAAATTCACACCACCAAATAGATCAACCAATAATTAACAATGGCACTTTTTCTTTCTCATAAGCTTACATATTATTATTCCACCAACTCAATTGGTCCAGTATGGCCAATCAAACGGCAAAAACAAACCAAAAGAGAAATTAAAAAGGCAAAAAGAGTAACAGAAAAAGGAAAAAAAAAATAGAATTTGCTCAAACAAAAACAATGAACAAGCAAAGACAATTAATCCATTAATTTTCATCATCATCATCACCCTTCACCTCCCCCACCGCTGCCTTCAATGGCAGACATATGTACTGCACTCATAGCTCCAATAGCCGCGCCGCCAGTATCAGTGGTGGTGGCGGCTCCCTGGTGACTGCTACTGCCTTCTGTGTGATCATCTGGAACCCCATCAGCACCTCCTTTATTCTTGTTCTTTTTCTTGTTCTTTCTATGAGGTTTGTCATGGGAAGATTTGTCTGAATCATCACTGCTCTTATTTTCTTTCTGCTGCTTGTGAAGTCCCGGGATACAGGCACATATGTTAGCACACCTCGTCATAGCTATAGTTACAGAAAACAGAAGCTTAATTGCTGGCTATAGCTTAGCTTAACTTGGCTTCCTTCACCATTTATTTATTGTATAAGGACATGGGTAATTAAAAAAAGTTCCATAATCTTTAATTATTAGCATGATTGCGTAGTTAGTAAGCACATATGGTTTATCAACATAAATCAAGGAATTATTGGTATAAAGTATGATTCTTATGACTTTTCTTTTTTATATGTCTTCTCTTTCCTACCCCTTTTTTTCCTTTGGTTCCTAGTGTTTTACCTTAAAAGAGTCAAATGACAAGATAAATATTTTCCTTTTATTTAAATTTTTAATCTTTTTGTATATTTAATTTCCCTTTAATTACATTGAGAAGTGAAATTAACATGGGACAAAAAATAAAAAAAATTATTTCGTGATATCCCTTACCGTGATGAAAACCGGTTCCAACCAAATTCAAAACCGAGTCTTTTTCTATCCAATTTGAGTTCTTTCCATTTCCACTAGATTAAAAACTAATTATTAATTGATTTTATTCTTGGCCCGGTTTTTACTTGAATAGGTCTAGTTTAAACCTACTCAAGTAAAATTGGTAAGGGAGAAAAATTCAGCTCATTAGACCATTAATAATTATTGGTGGATCATTCTTAAATAGACTGAATCTAGTACATCACTCATAAATTAAATCAATACGACACATCAATTAATGATACCAAATCATCCATAAACTAATCTTACTATAATTTATGGATGATTTGGTATCATTAATTGATGTGTCATATTTCTATTAATTTAGTTTATAAGTAATATGATAAATTCAAGTCTACCTAAGAATTTCTCATTCCTCAATTCAAGGAAGCTTGAGTCATTTTTTTTTTTTTTTTAAGTTAGGCTTATTAATTATAATTAATTTCTTCCACAGCATAAAACTTTACAACAAAAAATATTCTTGTCTAATAATCATTCATAGACACGGCAAAAATTAATCCAACATTCTTGGGATGCCAACTACACTCTTGCTATAGCTTTTTTCTTGTCTACATAATATTCTTGTCTATATAATCTAGGCAATAGTTAAATTGTTTCACATATTAAGTAATAATGATGTCAAATTACTTATATTATAGTATCATTAATTATGTGATTTATTTTTATTAGATTAATTTATAAGTGATTTACCATCATTAATTGACGTATCATATTTTTATTGATTTAATTTATAAATGATGTGATAAATTTACTATACATGAGAATTTCTCAATAATTAGATTAGTTGGGTTCAATATAGCTAAAGAAAGCATTTATCAGACAAATGGGCGCCAACTTCTAAAGTGCCATGTGAAGATACAGTTACATCAAACAATACAGGCTGTTTCCTAATTATAACTATTGTTTTTCTATATCTTATCTTAAAGTCAAAATGATAAACAATAATTAATTCTTTTTATATTTTTTATATTTTTAACCTGGGCTTCTTAAGTTCTTACAAAATTGTAATTTAATCTTTCAAAATACTATACAATTATTTTTTTTTTTTAAATAAAAATGAGAGGGATGCAATACAAAGACTTCCCTAAATACATGTTTAATTTCAGAATTCTGATGAAATCTGGTACATTTATGTTATATAATTAATGTAAAAGATATAACTTAAAATTTTTATACATAAAATATAAATTTAAATTAATTAATATAGGTTAAATTTAGTTCACCAAACCCCATCAGTATCAATTTGAATAGTAAAGAATTAATGGTTAAAATAATTCCACAGACTAGTTCATTGTAATTCAGGGATGAGTTTAAGGGAATCCAGGGGTAGCTTGAGCACCCCAAACTCAAAAATATATATTTTTCTATTTTTTAATACACACAAGTGTGTGTATATATATATATATATAATCTTTTATTATAATATACACTTCATAGAGTGTGTTTAGTAAATTTTAATGAAATGTAATATAATATAATGAAATATATTTTTAATATAAAATTATATTTAAAATATTTTTTATTACATTACATTACATGTTATTACGGTCTACCAAACAATACATTAGATTATTGATAATGGAATAACTAATTACAGTGTTTTGGTATCTTTATTTTTTATTTGTTGGTTTTTAATTTAATAGATTAAAATAAAATTCTATCAAAATTATTTAATTGTTTTAATTCATAATAAATTTTCATTTCAAATAAAAATGGAACTATCAATTTTAATTCAATAATTAATATTGAAAAGAAAAATTGAACATGAATTTATTATTCAAATGTTATATATTTTGCTGCTAAATTATACTTTCGGTGTGCAATAAACTAAAATAGAATTGAAAGGCCACTGAACAGTTGTTATTACTACTTTCAAAATAAGAAAAAATGGAGAAAATTATACTCAGAATCTTAATGTCTTAACTTTAGAGACTTGAAATGCCTATTTATTATGCAATTATACCATGGACCGGGGCCATATTGGTCCAAGACATAAGAGATTTGCTTAAATGAAAACACACGATTTTTTGTATGATTCTGTCAGTATGTTTTGCATTTTTTATTTTTTTGTTTTTACACTTTGTTTTATTATTTGATTTTTTTAGGTATCTAATATTTTAAAAAATTATAAATGGATTATAAAATTTTTTAAATTTTATATATATATAAAGTGCTAATTGTTATTTTTTTATTTGTTTCAATACTTGAAATTAAAAATATAATAATTATTTTTATTTCTCTTGTCTAATAATTGTTATAATTTTAATTAAATATATTTAAATAATTATAAAAAATCATTATTATAAAATGTTTAATAACTCAAGTTATTTAAGCAGATATATTAAATTTTATTAATTTGTTTTTTCTGGTACATTGATATTAAACCTGACGTATATTACTATTATATTTTAAATACATTGGTATTTAATTGAAAATATATTTTATCATTAACTGACAATTTAAAAATAATGTATATGTTATTTAACATCAATGTACATGTATTTTAAGTAATAATATATTTGTTATTGGATAGTCATATATATGCAGTTAAATTACAATGTATCTCTAATACAAAACTAATGTATATAAACTAATTGTTATCATAATATTTCTATCATTAATATTATAATTGAAGATATATTTTATCATTAATTGCCAGTTTAAAAATAATATATATGCAATTCAATACCAATATACATTCATTTTAAGTAATAATATACCTATAGTTGGAAAGTCATGTATATATAGTTAAATTACAATGTATATTTAGTACAAAACTAATGTGTATAGACTAATCATTATCAAAAAAATTTTGTTATTGATACTATAATTTAAAATATATTTTATCATTAACTGATAATTTATAAGTAATATACATATAATTCAATACTAATGTATATGCATTTTAAGTAACAATGTATATGTAGTTGGAGAGTCATGTATATGTAGTTAAATTACAATACTCTAGTACAAGATTAATGTATATAAACTAATTGTTATCAAAATATTTTTTATCATCAATATTGTAATTGAAGATATATTTTATCATTAACTGACAGTTTAAAAATAATATATATTTTATCAATATAGCTGCATTTTGAGCAATGATATACCTGTTAATTTTAAAAAATATATAATTCAATTTATACATTTAATTATAAATTATAATTTAAATATGTATTATAATTTATAATTATTCGATGGGAGAAAAAAATAATCTATATATTTAATTGTAATAATTCAATTTTAAGTATTGAAATAAATAAAAAAAGAAAAAAATCAGCATTTAAAATTAAGAAAAAAATGTGAAAAAAAAAAAAGCAAAAACACACTAACAGAGCAAAAAACACGCTAACAAAATCATAAAGAAATTTGTGCATCTTCATGCCGCATATGTATTATGGACTAAGTTCATGATATATTATAGACGCAGATCTATAATATACCAATCCTATTTATTATTTTTTTTTTAAAAAGCAAAGTAAAATTTTGAAAAATATTATAAAGGTATTCTAAGACCACTTGGATGAAAAAAAATGAAATAATTTTATTTTTCAGAGAAAAAGCAAAGTAAAATAAAATATAATTGAGAATTAATATAAAAAAAAGAAATGTAAAATAAAATTGAGAATTAATATTGGTATTAAATAAAAATGTTAAATAGAAACAATGAAAAAACTATGTCTGAGCCCGGGTTCGAACCGGGGACCTCTAGTGTGTGAGACTAGCGTGATAACCAACTACACCACCCAGACGATTTGCCTTTTGTTAATATTTGTAATCATTAGTACATAATAAACAGCGTCTTGCGCGTTTTCCCGTTTAAATTTTTGGGTATTTTTAACCTGCAAAAATCTCTCTAATTTTGAATCTTTGCGGAGGAAATCCGAAGTCGAGGCCCAGTGAGAGAGGGAATTCAATTCATCAATTGGGAATTCAATTCGCTTCTCTCTTGGTCATGGAGGCTCATCACGCATCTCTAGGTCGACGAACGGTAATGATCTAGTCACTGTCTACATTTGTGGTTGGTTTGGTTTTTCTTTTATTGATTATGAAACTTTGATATGATTTTCGTGCTTTTCTTTGCTTAATTTGTTTTGGTAATTGGATATGACATTTGATTTCTTCTTCTTCTTCAGTTGGAAGAGATTAGACAAAAGAGAGCAGCAGAAAGATTGAGCAAAACGTCTTCTGGACCAGATCTCACCAAAGCTTCAATTCCTATTGGTCTGTTTTTCTCTTTTTCCTTCTTTGTGTAATTTTATTTTATCAAATTTATTGGTTTATTTTTCTCTTTGAAATATTTTGCACAGATAATGTAGGAATAAGAAAATCAGAAAGCGGGAATCGACTTTCTGAGGTAAGAATTGAATTTTCTATTACTTTTTTTTTTTATTTGGAATTTTGGAATTACATAATTGCTTTTGGGATATGAAATTAGGTTGTAAGAGTTATTTTATTATCTTTATGTGATAGTTTATATACAAAAAGGTAAAATAATATGATTGTTATACAATAGTTAACTCATGGTAATTAAGCGATAAGCGCCTTTACATATGCTCAGATGATAATGAAAAAGTTTAATTAAGCTATTTTGTATGTCACTATTGAAAACCAGAGGGGATTATGAAGGACTTAAGTTTGAATAGTATGGATGTAGCCGTGTTATGTTAATATTTTGTATATTATATCTTTTATTTATATTTTTCAGAGCTTTTAATGGCTTGTGCAGACTGATGTTAGCGGATTAGTATCTCAGCTAAACGATCTACAGAAAAAGAATGAAGATTTGGAGGAAAGTAACAAGATGTTATCCTTGAAGGTAGCGATGTAAATTTGATTAGTATATGTTTTGTGCTTAGAGTTAGCACCGAAGGATGGCTTTTAGATAGTACCCATCATGCTGAAACTTTTATTCTCTCACTGCTTCAGCTTCAAACGAAGGATGCTGAGAATGAATCACTACTGAAGCGGTTAAATGATCTGGTAAAGGAATGAACCTTGTTTTCCTTTCCCCCTCCTTTTCATTCCTAAATGTTTTTCAAAAGAACTTTTAAACCTAGACTTTATTTTATTTTATTTTTTTGGTTAATTGCAGGAACAGAATACCGTACCTTCTTTAAGAAAAGCACTCAAGGATGTGGCTATGGAGAAAGATGCAGCAGTTGTTGGACGGGTAAGCAGTATTAGCTCGTTACTTGTTTACCTTCATGATATATTTATGCTGCTTTTCTTTCATTCTTCACCCACAACATCTGATTTTAGTGTAGGAGGACCTTTCAGCCCAGCTTCGCACCCTTAAGAAACGTCTAAAAGAAGCCGAAGAAGAACAATACAGAGTATGCAAGCAAATTCTGGCAATTTCATATCTTAGCAGCTCAGTTTCTTCATTCTCATTAATTTTCTTGCTATAGGCTGAGGCAGATGCTGGAGCCTTGAGAGCAGAATTAAATTCAATACAGCAACAAGCAATGAGTAATCCACTTGGTGGAATAAACTCTGTTGGTATTTCACCAGATCAATTACAAAGCTTGGAAAATGAGTTGACTAGTTTAAAGTCTAATTTGCAGGTTAGAATTTTTTTTTTATTTGTTTCCCCTTGGAGTTCTGTTATGAATTTCTCATGGTGATTAAAAACTTGTAGCAAGAGTTATTGTTGAGGCAACAAGAGCGACAAAAATTAACAGAGGAGCAAGCTCGGGTTTCTACCCTTGTGTCTGAAAAGCAGGAATTGGAAGAGAAACTTGCAGCCATATCCAGAAAAGCCCCTGGTACACCCCTTTAGGAACTTCTTAATTACCTAGGAGCCTTGAAAGTGTGGCCTCTTATCATGCCCAAAGATTCATGTACTGACCATTTACGACTGTCTATCAATTCATTTTTGCTTCTCTAAGACATTGTTTCTGGTTTGTGCAATGCAGAAGAAGTATCAGAAAAAGTTATTCATATGGCATTTTCAGTGGTAAGAAAATCTCTGGTTGTTATTTTCATTTGTTTGGCCTTTACAATTATCAACCATGACATACTTGCAAGATGCAATGCTTCTAATATAATTGGAGTTTCTTTGTTCTATCTCCTTTTTCATTAGCATCCCTTTCAAAAACAATTTCTTGTTGATTCTTCATCTCTTGTTAACTAATGTTTGATGCAATGAGGCTAAGATGTTGCTTACTGTTTTGAAGAATGTTATGTTCTTTGCAGGAAGAAAAGGAGAAACTTGAGAAACAGTTGCATGATTTGGCTGTAGCAGTTGAGAGATTGGAGACTAGTAGACAAAAACTTTTGAAGGAGGTGCGGTCTATGTTCTCTTGGTTTTCTTTCAGTAATTAAATGGGCATTAGAAGCTCACCAGCCATCTCAAGCTGACCTTGCTTCATAATTTTGTTTGCAGATTGATTCCCAATCTACAGAGATAGAGAAGCTATTTGAGGAAAATGCTAATCTCTCTTCTTCTCATCAAGAAGCACTAAGCATGGCAAAACAATGGGAGAGTCAGGTAATTTCTAGTCTAACAATTATCATATGTCAGGTGGAATTTTTTTTTTTTTTCATCTTTTTGACTTCATAATCTAATGCAGTATGTCAAATAATGTCTTTGATAGTTAATGTGGAGATCTCAAGTATAGTTGAATTGGGGACAATAAACTGGATAAATAAATGGGAACTTGTTGTTAAAGCAATGGTGGATATTGCAAAACAGTGTATTTCAAATTACACAACTAAAACAATCATGGACAGTCAATTTTTTATTGGTGAATTTTGTGACTTGAGTTCTCTTTGTTGTATGTGATAGTTCATGTATGACTTTACCTCTAATTTGCATCAAATGGGCTTAACCTTCGCATTAGCTTTAAGATTACTTGCATGTCCTTATCCTATACTTGGTGAGCATATTTGTCATATTTTTTAGATCTATTTCAATTCTTGGTATCAACATTGTTCCTGCCATCATTTGTTGTATTTTTCTCTATTTTGTTTATTGTGATGAATAATTTCCTTCAAATGTAAATTCTACAGTTGAAGGAATGTCTTAAGCAAAATGAAGAACTTCGTGGAGTTCTTGTTAAGATGAGAATGGAACAGGCTAATGTGCTTCCATCAGGTGGTAGGGAGATCTTAAGATCAACAGAACTCCAAAGCAATGGGATAAACGAGACTGGTTCACAGACCCTTACCACTGAGATTTTCTCCCTCAAGGTTAGCAAGGATGGGAGGTTTGGTTCCTAACCAATCCTAAAACCTCTCTGTGCTTTTGTTCAGTCCCTTTGAGTTTCACTATTTGCAAGATGAAAGAACTAATCTTTACGTCACAATTCCAAGTAGATACTGATTTTGTCCACCAGTTGTCCAGGTTGCTTTCAGCTCATGGTTGTGTTTTCTTTGTAGGGAGAACTTGCAAAAGAACAGAACAGAGCAGAAGCATTGTCAGCAGAGGTCCTGCAGCTATCAGCAAAACTACAAGAAGTCACACAAGCATACAATGGTCTAACACGCCTGTAAGTTCCATTTTTCTGCTCTCCCAGTCTCTAAATTCCTTTTTTTTTTTGGTTACCAACTCAATTTGAAGGTAAAGATCTTTAGACATTGCAGCTAAAAGTTCAATTTCATTTCATTTGCCATTGCAGCTACAAACCAGTGCTGAGGAACATTGAAAACAATCTTATTAAAATGAAACAAGATGGCTTTGTAGCTGCGCTGTGAAAATACAAAAAATTTTGCTGCAATATTGTGCTTTCTCTTCCTGACTACTACTCTATGATACTTCGTATGGTTACACTGATTCCAGCATTGCTTGTTATGAACAAGTTTCAAAGAAATGCTTTATGAGCAGATTCTGTTAATGCTATAACAAGGGTTTGGTCATCCTGTAAAAACAAAATGTATAAGTTGCATACAGTTATTTGTTCTTTATCTGCATGAAGGAGAGTATACTGTAGCATGATGCCCACTTTTTATGAATTTATGTGGCATACGGTAATGTTTCAAATATTCACCATTTTTTAAAGGGTAGGATTTACACTTGGAAGCTAAGTGGTGGTTTGAGTTTTCAATTATTAGTTTGGTAAGCAGGGTTGTTGGAGTTGCATGTTGAAATATGTACTTCATAATCAATTACCCCCTCTTTTTCTTTTTATCGATTGTTTTCTTTTTTCTTTTTCTTTTTTTCAATTTATATGTGAAAATTGAAGTATTAATTTGTTTTTTCAATTTTCTGTGTCCCTCGTTATCTCTGTTAAAGACTTAATACTAGTAATTTTAGTTATAGGTACTATTTCCGTCCTAAAAAAAATTCACATCTGTTCTCTTTTTTGATATCCCAAAAATGTTGATGCCTTTTTATGCTATCAATGGTATGTGTGTGTGTATATATATATATATATATATATATATATATATATATATATATATATATATATCACACAAAAAAAAAATTATCATTTTATTTATTGTATTGTGAAAAAGAAAGGTGTATATATATATATATATATATATATATATATATACACAAAAAAAAAAATTATCATTTTATTTATTGTATTGTGAAAAAGAAAGGTGTCAATATTTTTGAGAAGTAGATAATATTCTCTTTGTTTCATTTTGTTTGAATTTTTTTTTTCACAAAATTTAAGAGTATATTAAATAATATGTTATTTTTTCTCTTATATTTTTTATTAGATATAATTTTTATATTTTTTTTATAAATTTTATAAAAATATATTTTTAAAGACATCCTAAAAAAGAACGTACCAAATAAAAAAAAATGGAGTAATTTTTTCTTTGGAGACGTAGGCTATTTGTACAATAAGGGCACAGAAAAAAATCTTGAACTAACATCAAAATGAAACATAGTAATTGGAACAACAATGACAATGATGAGTATACAACTTGGGGTCTTGGTTTTAGGGTTTCAATTGAAGTTCTTGTAGCTCATTAATTGCAATTCCAAACGTCAGAATTTAATTTTAGCTTTGGCATTTAGTAAATCCATAGTTATTGCAGCCTCCAATAATCTTCTTAGTTGCCAATATTTCTCGATCAATCTTGACCAACCCAACCAATATAATGATGTTCATTTCATGTCAACTACGATTCAAAGCTGCTCTCCACAAGATTCCACAAATTTTACCATAGGAAGAGCACAAATACAGGTGCCGGTGAGTAAACTGCTCATAGGGTTGATTAGTGTCATCTAATCTCAATACAGAAACATGTTAAACTACCACTCAACCAGTTCAAACTCTGTAGCCAAATCCACGGACTCTTGTGTCTGGTGTTAACGACTGTGACGGAAGATTCTGTTTCACCATCTTTCAAACAGCTAAAAATGCCATGTACATAAAGTATCAATTACTGAATCATGCTTTTAATTTAAACAGAACATAGAGTGGTTGGAGTGATCATATGGATCAATCCAAAGAAATTCTTCCCCCACACTTTTTCCCAATGTCAAATACAGTTGTATGAAATTCACATATTACACTCCGATTCTCCCCCTCGTCAAGTCTAGGAAAGGGGTTTAAATACATGTACAATCCTACAGAAAAAAGCATAATTTGATGTTGCACTTGTCAACATGGTCAGATTGATGCATCCTACTAAGAAGAATATGAGCTACAAACAAGAACTATACTCAACTTTCTGAGTTTCTAGTATGATTCTTGCAGCTTCAACCACTACTTGTCCACCTACATAGTGCTGCCGACATACAGGCATGTAGACATCAGCCCCGCCAATAAGTTCTACTTGCTTCTCTTCTGTCTTTCTCAAGGTGAAGAAAGCGCGTTTACCACAAAGTTCACACCGTGCATTCAACTTAGTTACAGAATCAGCAAGGGGAATTATATCAAGCACGGAGCCAAAACTCTTCCTGCCCACCATCAAAAGGAATTCTAAGTATGCAATATGATTTTAAACAATGAAACTATGGACTAAGTAGTGAGCAAGGGCAATTGCAGTTGGTCTGTAGAGTACCTCAAATAGTCACCATCCAAACCAGCTACTATTAAAGTTTTGCCATCATGATCAGCAGCTTCACGGCAGAAATCATAAAGGTCTTCGAAAAATTGTGCTTCATCAATACCAATCACATCCAGCTGTCACCACGCACTTTTCATGAGTTAATATTACCAAGTCAACATTGAAAACATAATAAACTAGCAAGAACAATATATACATTCATCCGATATTTAAAATTTTTCAGGTAGTTTTCTTTCAAAGCATGAGACACGTTGGCACTTACAGAGATACTCAACTCAAAACCGAACAAACGTATAGGTGATAGTAACTGCTTATCAGTACATTGCTATAGCCAACATTCAGACTAATTATTCATACATGCATTAAATACCATTCTTAATAATATGCATCATTATATTTTGCCATTAAGATACCTGTTCATATGCATCAGTGCCAAATTTTTGTCTAAATGATGACAAATTGGGAAGTGCTACACACGGCAACTTCAATCCATCATGTGTCACTATTGAATCCAAATCATATCTTGTATCCTTGTTTGATTTTATAATTGCTACATTTCTGCATAACAAATGAGCACAAAGAAAAAATGAATACTATTTTCAAGAAAAAAAGAATAATATTTTCACTTGCGTTTTAGTATAATTCAAGAGACAATGCTTAAATCATCAACATCTGAAAATCTCTAACTGAAATTGCTAAAACCTAAAATAAAAGTTCAATGGAATTTATGTGAAGAAATATTAGTCTCACTGTTATATGCTACAACACTAAAATGAATCTTAGATGGCCTAGAAAAATTACAAGGTAAAACAAGGTACTAATTTAACAAGGAAAAGAAAAAGAAAAAACAAGCAAAACTTAAGAACTGTATATGAGAAGTGCACTAACAGCTCACCTCAAATTATCAACCTAAGCCCTGGAATCCAAATATCCAATAAAAGCTCAGCTGACAACAGTGCTGAGATTGTGGATCTAAAATGTAAAGAATATCAATCTTCTTCGTGAATTAATGGTCACTGATATCAGGAACATAGCCATCATCTTTTAAAATGCACATAATTTCAATAATTGTCCTACATATATCCTCAGATTTTTTATGAGACTTATCACCCATTAGGAAGTAGTGAACCTCCCCTTGAACTTCAATTCTGCTATAAGCAGGCTCCTTCATTATTCCTGAATCTCTCATCATACCCCTAACCTTTGCAACATTGTCCCAAAACCCAAAAGTGGCATAGGCATTTGACAAGACTACATACTTTCCAGCATTTTCTGGATCCAATTCAAAGTATTTCTTAGATGCAAGCTTTACCAGATCCATGTTTCCGTGAATCCTACAAGCCCCAAGCAAAGCACCCCATATAACTGAGTGTTCTTTGCAAGGTGCATTCAGAACAAACTCATAAGCCTCTTGTAATCTCCCAGAACGACCTAGAAGATCAACCATGGCTGCATAGTGTTGCCCTCTAGGCTGGATTCCGTAATCTCTCTTCATTGATGAGAAATAATTCCATCCTTCATCAATTAAACCTCCATGACTACAAGCAGAAAGGACTGCCAGAAAAGTGACAAAATTTGGTCTGAAACCTTCATCTTTCATCCTATGAAATGATTCTAAAACCTCAGTAACTCTTCCATGCTGACCATATCCAGATATTAATGAAGTCCAGGTAACAACATTCCTGTTTACTGATTTACTAAAGACCTTGTGTCCATCCGAGAGAGTGCTACACTTGAAGTACATATCTATAAGGGCACTATTGACTACAACATTTTCTCTTAGATAACACTTTATCATGACACCATGTGCTTTCCTACCATGCTCCAATGTCGCCAAAGTAGCACAAGCTCTAAAAACTGATGCAAAGGTATATTGGTCTGGTATTAAACCATTTTGTCTCATTTTGTAATAAAGATAAAGACCTATTTCTTCTAGTCCCTTTTGCACATATCCAGCGATCATTGCATTCCAAGAAATCAAGCTTTGTTCAAAGACCATATCAAACAAAACATGTGCAGCCTTCAAATCCCCAGATTTTGCATACAATATCAACAACTTAGTCTTCAAATATTCATTGGCAACATACCCAACAACAATCATTTGTGCATGGATTCTTCTTCCCTTCTTATACTGTCTCCTGAATATGCATTCTTGCAACAGAAGTGCATAGGTCCCGTGGTCCACCTTTAACCCTGTACGCCATAATAGCCCCACAGCTTCACTCATTCTCCCCAAAAAACAAAGACCCTTTAATGTTTTATCCAATTGAAGCATATTATTAACCTGAAAGCTGGCAATATCTAACCAGTGATAACCCCATTCTATCGATCCAACAGAAAGCAATCTTACCCATTAAACTAAAACCAATTAACAATTCAGAATAGAGTTATATATGTTCTAAAGCAACAAATTTCAACAATACAAAAGAGGTAAAAGCTAACGCAATCACATAGAACCAAAAAGCACATTACATCAAACGAAAAGGCTAAGTTTTTATTAGAAACCAATCATATATGATATATCAACGACAGAGAACAGGCAGATAAAACAAACCTGCCATTGTTACTTTCAGACTCAATACGTCGAAGAAGCCTGGTGGTTTTTCCGGCGAACATAGGGCCAACAATGACGTGAATCTCGCCGGAGGAAGGAGATGGAGAGGAATTGGATTGGATACATCGATTATGAATTGGAAAAATTGAAAGCATAGGAGGAGGAGGTTTAAGAGGGAGAAAAATGGGATTTCTGAGAGTTGAAGGATAAGAGAGAAATTTGGATTTTGAGGCTAAAGAAAAGAAAAGAGCAGAAGATGTGGCCTTGGAAAGGGGTGAAAATGGTGGGGATATTATAGACTTCATTCTTGAAATAGTACTAATTAACATTTGATTCAGAAAGCGAGGCTCATGGGTTTTGTCTATTTAGAGGACAGATTTTGGCATGGCTCCTAAATTTAGGGTTTAAGAGTTAGAGAGAGAGAGAGAGAGAGAGAAGGGCTTAAGGGTTTTGCTGTCAGAAAGGCGAAACGAGGTAAGACTTGGAATTACGGCCTGCTTGGCTACTTCACCAGCATCAGACAAGAAAAAATAAAAAGAATAGTATAATCGAGTGTTACGCTGCTCCGGTCCATAGTGTTTCATTGATTCTAAGATCTCGACCGTTCATTTAGTAATACAGCTAAACCGTTATAAATTAATATTTTTTTTCTAAATTATAAATTAATAGCTTTGAAAACACAAAAATTTATTAATTAATTGATATATTATTTGTTTTTGAAATCATTAATTGATATATTATTGAATTGATAAATTAATAATTTATTAATTTATATATTAATTAATAAAAATTATTTTATGGAGGTATTTTTTATTTTTTCTAAATACTGAACTTAGTGTATAGTTTTCTTGTGATTTGATGAATATTATCTAATTATTGAATGATGAATTATCACTATTTTATGTATATTTAAGATAAAGTCCAAGAAAAAAAGTATTTTTCAACAAAAATTTTTACATTTTTTTAAAAGCTGCTTCTTAATAATACTTTTAAGCAAACACATGTAAATTGATACTTTTTTCAGAAATATATTCAAAAATATAATTTATAAAACAAATAAAAATTAATCAATAAAATAAAAAAAAATTTAAAAGTATTTTTTTAACCGCTAATAGCAATTTTAAACATACCTGTAATAATATCATGATGAATCTTAGGCCCATGAGAACACTGGGCTTTTTATATATAGAGAAAAAGTTTTTTGGAAGATAGAATCACTATATTGAAGTTGAGGGTATTTTGAGAATAAATTTTTTTTATTTTTTAATTTTAACATAAAAAAGTAAAATAAAATATATATAATGACTAAAAAAATATAATGGAATGAAATTTGATGAACCATTTAATTACTTTCTCAAAAAAAAAAAAAAAAAGGACTTATTCATTAAATTAGTAAAATCTCATAGACTAAATAGTATTTCACCTTTATTATTATTAGATAATTACACATTTGTTTTATGAGCTTTTTATTTAAAATTTTTTATCAATAAAAATTTATTTGCATATTTTATCAATTATGCATATTTAACTGAAATTCTTTATTGTAATATTAAAGTAAATAATTTTACTTCACTCTACATCTTTCTCTAATTACTTTCCTTCTCTCTTTATTTTTACCCATTTCTTTTGGATTTTTTTATTCTTTTGAAAAAATAGAAGAAAATTTGAAGGGGAAAATTTGAGTTTTTTCTTTTAATCCAAAACAATACAAAAAGAGAAAAATAAAAAATAAAAAGGACAGATTAAAAAATTAAAAAGGAAGTATGAAATATAAATGTTGCAAAGAATTAAGAGTGACAAATCTTTAATGGGAAAGCTCAAAATCTCAAATGGTTGAGATCTTTATTAAAAAATCTTGAATTCAAATTTTATGCTGGGAGGAAAGGGTTTACGAGAAAGGGATGGCTGCTATTAATTATTACTTTCTTTATTTCAAAATATATATTGTTTAAAATTTTGATACACACATCAAAAAAGGCAAATATTATCAGTCTTTCAGTAGAAAGGAGATCCTGTAGACGGGCTTATATATCACAGAGAAGCTTATTGGAAACAATTTATAAAGGAATGCTTTTATCAGGTTTTGTTTGTCTTCTATTAAGGTTGAGCCACCCCAGAAATAGGAAAACAACAGATAGTTACAGTTGGCTAGACTTTTACAATGACTGCAGATTTTATGGGTCAATTACTCTATCTATTAAAGGACAGAACAAATAGGGCATTTACACTAGCCAAGTCCTGCTCAAAAAATGCTGAAGATGGATGGTGGATGCATTAACTTTTTAAAAATTGAACCAGTCCATCATTCAAAAGCATTAACTGTTGTACCTATTTCAGAAAGAAACTATTGTGTGATAACATCATCCAACTCACATTACATATTGAGGATCAATTCACATTCCAGAATCACCAGAAGAAACAGCCACTACAAACTCTGCAGCCTAATTCCAGCTGCAGTTTCTACAAGAAAAAACTAGTTTTTCCCATTTATGATCAAAATAGGACAATGTGTTTCTAGCTCAATGTTTTTAGCAAAATGGGATAAATTCAGTAGGCCATTTATAACAAGCATATAAATATATAAATAATAAGGCACCATTTGAGTGAGATGTTGATACAAAGGCAAAATTGGATGGTCGCCCAAGAGTTTCATTAGAATTTCTCAAACAAACATGATATGCTACTGTACATACATCTCTGTGTGGCCGGTGCTCTTACGAAAAAATTTTCACCTATTATTTCAGAGAAAAAAAAAATGATTGTTGTATATAATCACCAATAATCCCCACATGAACAAACCCCATCATGAAAATGGTGAAACCGATTCACATCTCTCACCAAAATCTCCTTATTTGTAAACCTGGAAACGAACTTCGTAAAGGAATGGCAGTCTTCACATAACCTTAAGTTTTTGGTGATCCGGATGGTTTCCCCATTACTTGTATTGATAAGCCCAAAGGCAACAGCTATTTTTTCGCTATGGCCTAATATAATTCTTTCCTTTTCCTCTGCATCAAGATCATAGAGCACAACTTTGGTTTGTGGCACATAGCCTTTCTCCTTCATCTCTGTTGACAGTTTAACCAAAAAAGCATGAAGCTGCTCTATTTGTGGGTTAAACTCATCAACAGAAGTGAAAGAATAGATTTTTCTTTTAACTTCTATCCAACTGCGACCAGGTACTTTTTGTAGTCCTCGAGCTTCTAGCAGCTTCTTCACTCTTTTTACCCCACCCCAGATACCAGCTTCTGCATAAATATCAGCAAGAAGCACATAATTCCCAGCATTTATAGGCTCAAGCTGGAAAAGCCTCATGCTTGCCCTCTCTGCAAGTTCGACATTACAATGAATCCTACATGATCCAAGAAGAGAACCCCAAACCTTAGGCCCTGGTTCAATTCGCATATCCTGAATAACTTTAGCTGCCTCCTCTAACCTATTGGCCCGGCCAAGAAGGTCCACCATACAAGCATAATGCTCCACAGAAGGGTACATCCCATACTCTTTATGCATTGACTCAAACAAATTCTTCCCCTCCTCAACAAGACCTGCATGGCTGCAAGCACCCAAAACACTAACAAACGATATGGGACTTGGCAATACACCTTTGTGTGTCATTTCTTCAAAAATTTGGATAGCTTTCTTTCCAAACCCATGAACCCCATAACTTGAAATTAATGAATTCCATGAAACAACATCTCTCTTATCCATTAGATCAAAAACCTGTTGCCCCAATTCAAGCTTACCACATCTGGCATACATAGTAACAAGGGCACTAATAACAGGCAAGATACTATCAAGCCCCCTCCGAAGAATATACCCATGTATTAACCTCCCTTGCTCCAAAGCTGCAAGAGCAGCACAAGCTTGAAGCACACTAACCATTGTCACTGAATTAGGACACAAATCTTTGGTTTCAAGTATCATTTCTCTAAAAAGCTCCAATGCCTCACAAGGTTTGCCATTCTTTGCATAACACGCAATCATAGCACTCCAAGAAACCACATTTTTCACTGGCATTTCATTAAAAACACAACTAGCATACGATACACAGCCAAACCTTGCATACATATCAACCAAAGTAGTCATAATATGAACATGTGACTCGTACCCGTGTCGCAATATTTGTGCATGAATCTCCTTCCCTTTATTTAGCAGTGATACCAAACAATCCGATGCAACACAAGCTTTAAGCACATAAGTATATGTGAACCTATCAGAGGGAATTCCAAGAGAATTCATTCTACGATATAAACTCAGCACCTCTTCTCCATGACCCACCAAAGTAAGTGCTCGAAAGAGCGCATTATAAACATAAATAGTTCTCTTGCGAGTTTTATCAAACACTTTGCGTGCATTATCAAGAGATCCAAAAAATGAATACAAATTTATTAGTTTGGTAGCCAAGAAAGGATCTTGATCGAACCCATTTTCAAGGAGGTGGCGGTGAACAAATTGAGCATCAAGGAGAGAATTTTGATGGGTGCAAGAAAGAAGTAGAAGCTCATAAGTGTGTTGGGTTGGTTCAGGCTCGTGAGTAAGGAGCTTAAGTGCTTTTTTTAGGTTGCCCTGTTTACAGAGAGATTGAATTAGCTGGTTGTTATTGGTAGTGTTAACTGTGGGGTTCAAGTTTACGAAGCAAATTGGTGGTTTTAGAGAAGAACGAGACAAGTGAGTGACAGGGAACGGTGGTTGGGTGGTCTGAATAGGGTGAACAGCCCACATTGAGAAGATGATAAATTAGAAAAGATTCCTACTTGGTTTGCTCGATCTTGTTCAATCCCTTCTACGAAGATTTCAGGCCAATTTTAGCTTTAATGCGATAAATTTCTGCTGTATGATTTTGGGATTCTATTATATTATGAAATGATGGTGTACACGAACAAGTCAACTAGTTAACTTCGGTAGTTCCTAGATTGACGTGAACTTGGAATTTTATTTTCACATTTTAATTTTTAATATTGAGAATAAATTTTATTATTAGTAGTAAAACTTGAATTTTAATACCCTAATTTTAAAATGATTTTACCTCATCCGTACCTTAATTTTTAATTTTTCATAATTAATAATATAAAATTTTCAAACATATAATTTTCTTTCTATCCCTATAAATTACATAAAATGATAATTCTCTTATGCATAGCTAGAAATTAGATGATGAAGAATTAGGGATGGCAACGGAGCGGGGCGGGGCGAGAGTACCATCCCCATCCCCATCCACATCTCAGCGGGGTTTTTCATTCTCGTCCTCATCTCACATATAGGGACTATTTAATCTCTATCTCCATCTCTGTGGTAATATCCGTTCCCCACTTTAAAATTTTATTTTATTTTATTTCATTTCAATTTTATATACTTTTAGTAGATAGTGGAATATAATCTATAGAAATTTGAAATTTAGATTTTAATTATGCTTAAGTTGATTCCAATGTATTTAAATTAAAACTTATTAGTATATAGACTATATATATTAATAAGTTATATATATATATATATATATATATATATATATATATATATATATATATATATATATAGAGTATACTTATATATTTTTTTATATTTATAAAATTCATAAATAGTAGCTGAAAAATAAGAATAAATTAATATAAAAAATATTAATAAATTTAGACGTACAAAGTATGAAAAAAATGAATCAATCCAATATAAAATTTTTCAAAATTATCATACTGTGAAAAAATTATAAAGAACAAGTGACAAAATTAGAAACTCTAATATATATATGTATAAAGCTAATTAAGTAATATATATTTTAATATTAAGAATAATTATGTAAACATAATATCGAATCCCCATGGGACGGAGACAAGAATCTCCGTAGGGTAAAAAATTCACTCCTCATCCCCTCCCCATTCTCGCTAATGGGGAAGAAATATCCCTCATCCCTATCCCCATAAAGATAAAAATTAGAGAATCTCCACCCAGTTTGAGACAAATCCCCATAAAAACAGAAATTTTCCATTCCATTGCTATCCCTACGAAGAATGAATGAAAAAATCACTATCTATTATTATATCCTAAATCGAAGTGTAAACAATTTCAACTCCTAAAAATGAAAATTTTGTATTTCTATAACTATAATTTTCTTCTCTTTCCACTAATCTTAAATAAAATAAAATTATTTCTTCTCCTTTTATTGCATATAAATTCTCAGAAAATTGCATTTTTGCATTTTGTAAACGTTTCCTAATTGAAAACTTATTGAAACTCGTTCAAAATATTTCAAGCACATTTCTGTAATTTAAAAAATTAGAAACTTATTTTTATAAATGAAAACCCATTTATAAATTAAAAAAAAAATCATCTCGCCCAAATCAACATTTAAATAAAAATATTTACCTCCGACTTCATTTTTTCTTATATAATAATAATAATAATAATAATAATAATTATTATTATTATTATTATTATTATTATTATTATTATTATACCCCTATATTTTTTTTATATTTACATGTTTCTCCATGTTTCATGTCCAATATTTTTAGAAATTTTCGTTTCCACATTTTCATTTCCCAATTTTTTCATTTTTCATTTCTATTTTCTTGCAACATACCTTCTCCCTTCTTTTTATTAATTTTTTTTATTTCCTAAATATCAAAAAGCATATTTTCCCATCCTTTAATTATTAGATTTTTATTTCCCAAACATCAAAAAGTATATTTTCTCTTCCCTTTTCCTCCCCTCCCTCCTTTCTTTGAGAATCATTCATTCTCCTCGTCCATATCTATGCATAGTGTAAGTTGATTGGAATATAAAATATGGTAATAGAAATTCAAGATTTATCATTCATTCCTTCTAGTTTTTTTTTCTTGCCAAATTATTCATTTCTTATAATTTGATCTAATACACTAGTTTAAAATTGATTTATTTCCTATGGTTTGATCAAATAACAATAGGGCAGGCAAGGCATTAGATGGCATTTGCATCTTCCATGATTCTACAACCAGCAAAGATTCAAATTCGAGCCCTTCAAGATGATGAGTACTGAGCACTGTCAATTGTTTCTCAACTCAAATAAACTGTAACCTGAGGCTAGTTCACATTGACTTTATGGTCAACTACTATCCTTGAAAATAAAGGATGACCAACGTTCTAATTTCAGTTGCCTGAAAAATAAATCCATTACAATGATTTAGCAGTACATGGCACCACTATTTCTTTATGTCCAAGACAAAATTTCACGCCCTTGAAACTATACAAGCAGCCGCAAGAAGAAAATATCTTCCAAGCAGGTAAGTTTGATGCAATCGAAGATTTATGCGCCTGTTGGATCATTTATCACGCCCAGGAAATCATCCTTTATGGTGCCTATGCAGAACTGCACAGCAAGAGAAAAACAAAAGAAATTCGATGAGAACTAAAAGAATTTTATCATTGTAAAACAAAATTGCAAATGGTTAAGAAGAAGAGATCTTTCTTAGAGGTTCCCTAACTTTGCTTGTTCAAATACTACATGTATGAAACTACCATCTATCCGTAACAATCCTAGGAAACTCATTTCATTTCAGCATCTCTTTTATTCAGAGAAACATCATATTAGAAGTAGAATGCAGTCTGTGACTCTGGCAAATTGATGCTGACCATAATATAAGAGCATTAAAACCATACAAGTTGAAATGCAAACGGAAAGTTTCTATAACATACAATTGGTAGAACAGGTAAGCTTTTCATGTCACAATAGTGCATGCCTACTTAATAATGTCATTTCCATAAAATACATCAATTGAAACAAGTAGGTAATATAATATAATATAATTAGTTAAAAAAAAAAAAAAGAAAAAAATTTAATATAATGCTCTAATGGTGCATGCCCATTCACTTCTTTTACATAAAGAAAAACACTTAACCTAGAAGTATATCAGTGCCAAAGCAGTTCACATATTTAAACATTCACTTATTCTCAAAATCACACTACTATCACTAGAAAGAAAAATTTATCCCTGCCTCTGTAAAACAGGTTCCATTAGATTCCTTGTAATAAATGCCAATAATTACACAGTTGCAGAATATAAATACTATAATTCCAGTCTCAGAAAAAAAAAATGCCATTGGAGTTTATGGGTGACAAAATAAAATAGCTAGTAAGATATCAAAAAATAAATGAGATTCATGCACGTACAATTTCTGTAGCATCAACTCGAGTCCCAATTATCTTCAATCGTACTTCACTATCTTTCTGAATCTTAACCTGAAAGTTGCCAAATATATCAGTGGCAAGTATAATTTTGTGAAGTAGCAGAAAAAGACTAATATGGATTCAACTAGGCACAAAATAAAGCATACTGATCCATCTGAAGTTGTATAGTTTGGCATGTCTCCAGACTGGAACTCCATGTCATCAGGTATTAGCTACAACACAAGATGAGAACATTAAGTAGCAGATATAGAGGATATACTTCATTCACACTTAACGCATGTAAATGCATCCAATAGAGAAGAGAAATAATAGGAAAACTAATAAACTTTGACTATGAGTGAACTACATATAAGACAGGACAAAGCTTAAAAATAAGATAGAAATTTCCTATTAGTCTATTATACACCTAATGCATAGACAGAGATGTAAAATTAAGCATCAAGAAGAAAAATGGCCTTCTTACATACAGTTCAATTTTCCATGTAACAAAAATCATTTTCCTTGTAATAACGATCAGCTATCCTTTATAATATTTTATCCCATGAATCACGCAAATGAAAAGTTCTAAAGCTTCTTTTATTGGAGCATAAATGTTAGAAAATCTGAACCATGAAGACTGAAGTTTGACATTCAGCAATTACTACATTCCTTTTCATCCTAACCTTAAACCAGACATAAGCTTTGACAGCTAACAGTACATACGAGATTGAAGAAAACAATTCTTCCTTGTCGCAATTTTTGGCTTCCTGAAAATTATAACTCCAAACAACAAGGCTAAACAAAGATACTGTCATAAATTAAATTATAGCTTCAAGTCTCTTGTACCCAAAGCATATAACCTACATGCTAACCAAACATTAATTTTCCAATAGTATAAAGTTATTTCTAAAGGACCTAAAGGAAAACACGCATAAACTATTGACAGAAGAAAGCACTCTTGTAAGACAAGGTAATGAATAAAGCTCACCAAGTCACTACCCTCTAGAAAAAAAGAATCAAGTAAAATGCAGAACATACATGGTTTGAAACGAAAATTTGAACTGGCCCAGCTTCTGCAAAGAATCCCATCTGCCATAATGCCAATAAAGTTACACATTTGACCATACTGAAAAAATTCACAACTACAATATCATACAACAGCTTGATAGGTGAGAGTGAAGCATATACCTTGTTTACCATTGTAACAACAGCTTCTAAAATCTCTCCCTTAAATGGCCTGAATACAACACACTGGTACTTCACCGGAAATGTCACAAATCCTGTCCCATCTCGGATCAACCCTTTCCCAATGTTTTCTATACCCGTTATTGCCACCACAAAGCCATGTCGACCACTGCAGGAATGCCAAGAATTTAGAATGACGTTTACCCACAAAAGAATTCATCATCATGTACTGAAGAGAAAACAATCCATCAAGTATTTCAGAAAACTGATCCAATTTAAGTGAAGAATTGCATTTTTATTTGGTTCCCACATAAAAAAAAAAAAAAATAGGAAATTTGATTTAGACCAAGATAGAGCATCTCCAATGCTCCTAATTAAAGGATCGAGTACCGAGCATTCAAATACAGCATGAACAACACAACAACACTTTTTATTGGTTCCATTCATGATGACCGTCCAATCAATATAACATGATAAATCTAGCAACAAAAGTAGCTTGAAATTGGTCCACAACACAACAAGTACCCCATACACCAACTGGGTTTTTCCCAAACATCCAATGACACAACTCAATATTAATTTAAGGAGTTTCACGTACCCTAAAAAACCGAACTTTTGTGAGGAGTTCAAGTTCTCTTATATGAAAATCTAAATTTAAGAATTCATTCTCATACTAAAATGAAAAAAACTTAAATTTAAGAGATGGGTTTTGATAAATTCTTCAAATCCCATGAAAAATTGAAGTTCTGGGTTGTTAAATTGAATGAAAATTTAGCATATTGAACTGAAATTAAAGCAGAAAAAAACATATAACCTGCAAGTGCCCTCAACATCTTTCATAAGCTTAGACACGAGATTGTCGCGTAGGTTGCGCCCGAAATAGCGTGGATGTAATTGCATGTTCCTTTCCAATACTATGTGGAAAAACATCTTTTCTTCTCGCTAGTTTTGCTTGGCTTTCCGTGATGAAAATGAGAACAGGCTACAGATTACAGAGGCGATGATTGAATCATTTAACGGCGAGTCGGCGACTGTATAGGCCTATATATGTTTCCGATTGTCAACATTGGACGAGGCCCATTTTCATAGGTCGAGTCATCAGTCAATGCCACATCGACAATTTATAACGCTTTGCCTGTGTTTGTATTAAGGGAAAATGAGATGGTATTGGAAAGATGGCTAAAAAATAAGTAGAAAATTTAACCTTTTTCTCTTTTTATTTTCTCTCTAAATTAGAGAGAGAAAATAATTAAAAAAAGAAGACCTCTTACTTGTTATCTAAATAAAAGAAGAGAAAATAAATAAAAAAATTATTTTTTCTCTTTATTTTCTTTTCCTCTTAAAAAATTTCTCAAACATAGAGCGATGACAATATCTGAATTTCTTTTTTTTTTTTTCAAAAATAGTAATATTTGTTCGCCCGAGAGAGCTTCCAAATTTATTATTTCTTGATTTTTCATCTTCCCATATAATTTGTAATTTGTATGAGATTTAGGGGATAATTGATCCCCTTATTTTTTTTAAATAAAAAATTAAATTATTTAAAATTTTAATTTATTCTCTTTAAAAAATAAAATTTGATCCTCTTTTTTTTATTTTTTATAAAAAATTAAAAAATAAATTGAGAAAATAAAAAAATATTTTCATTTACGAGGATTAAAATATCAAATTAATAGAGATAAAATACTAATGAAATAATATAATTTTAGTAAACTTAATATTATTGTTGTATGAATAAAATACTAATTCAATTATATATTTCCTTAGTTATATTTTCTATATAAAAAAAATTAAGTATTTAAATGTGGATTAAATTATTTGATTTTGGAATCCCTCATTCATAGAGTGTAGAAGTGTATTATATGGATTAATATAATTTATCAAAATCATTATATTTTTAATAAAAAGTGATTATAACTTTATTTATTTTGTATTAAAAATAAAATAAAATATTTAATTGATTTTTGTGTGTATATATTCATCTCTAAATAATAAAAATTAATGTTGCCTTCCATAATTGAAAATTTTGGCTTCCTCCCTATAATTGAAAACATTAAAAATATTATGTAAATATTTATTATAGCTTATTAAATATACATTTAATTGAATATGATTTTCATCTCTACATGTTGTTTTATTGAATACAAAATTCTACCCTCTTCTATCATGTAAAATTGGCAAAAATATGATCTAAAATTTAAAATGGTGTTGCTCACATGTATTTCAAAATAAACACATAGCTCAACTATCAGTAACCATTAATTTATTAATTTTATTCAAAGTAATTTGAACATTATTTTTAAGTTTTAAAATTGGAATTATTCAAAATCACAAATTTATACTAATATTTAAAAAATAATGAGCCGCTAAAACAAGCAGTTGCTGTGGTGTAGTGGTTATCACGTCAGTCTTACACACTGAAGGTCCCCAGTTCGATCCTGGGCAGCAACATTTTTAATTTTTAATTTTTTTTGTTTTCCATTAAAACTTAGAAAATGCGTTGATTTCAAAATATTTTTCTATAATTAAGAAATATTTAAATTAAAGAATCTTATTTATTTTATTTCCTAATACATGTTACTTTGACTATTCAACTTTCTTAATTCATTATTGAAAACTATGGTCAAATAATTTTAAATATGTTTTTAAACAAAGTGTATAATGAATATTTTTTTAACATTGGTGAGGGGTAGATCTTGGGTGTATTGTACATGAAAATATGCATTAATCATTAGACTATGTTTTATTGTACAGTGTATAATAAATATTTAGAAAATTATATATGTAAGAAAATCTAAAAAATAAACTATTAAAATAAAGAGTAAATGAAGAAAAAAAAGTCCAATGCATATTAGATTCGTTAAAGCAATGGTTGAAACCATTATCGTTAGACCCAATTCAACCCTAATCAGTCAAACTGAAAAATTAGGGACCAAAAACTAAACTACTCCAGAGTAAAATTAAAATAAAAAATGTCATAGTCTAAAAATCCAGTAAATCGGTCAGATAACCGGCGACTTGGTCAATTCAGCTTAATGAGTTAATTTACCATATTTCTTCTTAGTGATAATCTCAAATTCATATTTCCTCTAGATGATATTGATTAATTGTTCATATAACGTTTTTAATTTTAATTATATATATATATATATATATATATATATATATATATATATATATATATATATATATATATTTGACATATAAAAAATAAATATATAATGTTATTTAAAATTTTAGTCCGACCTCGATTAAATCTCTAATATGTGATTTTATGCTTTCATCGATTTTAAGGCATTTGAAGAGTGGATGCATTGGAATCCCCTGTTTTCCATTTTAGAGAACTAAGTACTTTTTTTTTTTTAAAGGAAAATTTGTAAAACATTTTTAAATTGTTTTCTAGAAGTTTGTTATATTTTGGAAAATTAGAAAACTTGTTGTCTACTTTTCATTTAGCAAATTATCCCAAAATCACTAATTCTATTTTCCGAAGAGATTTCATTAGTAATTCCGAAGTGCTGAGTGCCAAATAAGTGATCACATTGGGTTTTAAATAGATCCAAGCAGCTTGTCATTTTCATCCAAAACATGCAAAGGTGGTGATACTCTTTGCTTCCACGTTTAGTCAGGGTGATCAAAAGGCAACTTGGCCTTGATTCTTGAATACGCTTGACAGGAGAATGACTTTTTATTCATGGGCTCAGAGGGCAAGAAAGATTATTGAAAAATAGAATAATGGAGACTAGAGGTATTGGACATATAGCACACTTCTTACATGCCATGCATGCGTATCTCTGAAGAAGAAAGATCATACAAAATCTTGAGCTAAAAAGAGTCTTGGCCTGGCATCGGAAATTGACGACTAGCCTTAGACCAATAACCTATAATCCAGCGCTACATCAAATTGGTTACAGAACCTAATGAAGCCATTTTCAGGATCCATCAAAAAATATTTCTTGTGAAAAAGAAATCTTTCAATGGTGTATCACTGCAGTCATTTACAGCAAAAAATGTATTTACACCAGCATCATAATTTCCGTGAGAAAAATTAAAAAAACAAAAGAAAATAAAAGCAAATTCTGGCCTTTACCGCTGCACTAAGAGCAGTTAGCTCCAAACTAAGAATTTGGAGAGTGTTCCTCCAAAACACAATACTTTTGACTAATGACTCCTACCCTTGACATGAGACATTACCCTCTTCGCAACACCTCAAACTTGGAGTTGTGATGCCAGGATTTGAATCTTCAAATGCTTCTCCTCATGCACAGATGGACAGAAGAAAGCTCTGAAAGGATGAGGTCAACAAATCAGCAAAATGACAAGTAAATGCAACAAGAAAAATTATTATAATCGCCTTCCAAATCTGATAAAAATTACCACGGGTCTTTTTCGCAACATCACCTTTGCAGATATCCAATTCTGTAGGTCGTCCTTATCACAAACATATGAAATACTCATGCCACCATTTTCTCTCATTTCTTTCCACAAACAATTTAAAAAAGAAAAAAAAGATGAGCACTTAAACTGGAGTTTCAGAATTAAATTCTGCCTTGCCTTGTAATAGCCAAAGTTACAATATGAGTGCCGAATAACGGACAATTTACTTGCTCATTATCTAATCAGTTCACGAACTGCAATACATCTTAGAAACAGAAAAACCAATTGGTTTTTATCACATCGCTTTTTGTGCAAATGAAAAATGAGAAGTGTTAGTGAACTGTCACACTAAAAGATGCAAGATAGGTGCACTAGAAGATGGACAAGCAAAGGTGCTAGTAATAGTGATAAAGGAGGTGGTACAGCAGTAATAGTGGGTACTGCTGGCAATAACAAATTTGATCGTGGACAAGTTACCACAGGCAAGGAGATATGATTGCTAGTGTTATTATAATAAATCTACTGTCAGAATAAAGCAAAAAAAACGATAATGTAAGCTTAAGAGTTCAGATATAACCATACAATGGTGGCAGTGACAATGAAAAAATAAGAAAAGCTTAAGTAATGGATAAGATGAGAGCTGACCGACGCACTGGGAAAGTTGGGAGATTTTGATTGTAATTTTAGAGTAGTATTGCCTATAGTAGATAGGATAGGGATATGTCATATCCAGCTACTAACAGAAATAAATGTGGAGATGATGATAGCAGTAGCTACTAATGGTGCTAGCACTGGTCAGAAGCAATAAGCTCTTTGCTAGGTTAAATGTCTTCGCTTCACTAAAAATGAGTGTTCTCAATGTCCATTATCGAAAGTAAAACATTTTCTTTTGAATTCTATTTATCTTATTGCTCCACTATTTCCAAAGCAGGAAAGCATTATCATTATGCCAAGTAAATACAAACAATAGTGATGATATTCCAATAAAAGAAAAATTAATTGTTTCACTATAACACCAGTAAATTAGGCATACAAGTTTGGTTTTTCAAATAAAGTAATTCTTCAAACAGCCTTTTAGCCAACCACTAACCAAATAACCATTTGTCTCAAGTTATCAAGCAAAATTCAGCTGCAAAAGTCATCCTATTTACTCCAAACACTTTCTACAACTCAACATGGCCTCAAGTTGTAGAAGATGTTTGGTGTAAATAAGATGAATTTTGCAACTGAATTTTGCTTGATAATTTAAGACCAATGATCATTTGGTTAGTGGTTGGCTAAAAGGCTGTTTTGAAGAATTACTTTATTTAAAAAACCAACTTATATACCTAGCATTATAGTGAAACATTGAAATTTTGTTTTTATTGGAATAGCATTGCTATTGCTTGTATTTACTCCAAACACTTTCACTTTAAAAAAAAAAATAAAAAATAAAAAATTCAACATGCATTTCATTCATAGCCTATGAGCAAAGAAAATGAAAACATAATATAAAATGGAAAATTACCCAGCCCAACAATAAAAAAGAGCAGGATAGCACAAAATACAAGACCGATACAGTCCTAATGCATTGAAAAAAAATAATTATTTATCTATGTTGTTACATAGAAAGGAACACACTTTAATCTTTCAGAAATAACTAATGAAAATGGATTTTGCAATATGCAAGTTGAAAATCATTTACCATCAATGATCACCAAGTAAATAAAGAAAAATCCATTGAATTAGACTTACGTTAGTAATTGTAAGCCAGAATCATGGTACCAAACATGTCCTTTTCACATGAATTTGGGCTTCCTATCTGCAGGCTTAAGTATTTGGAAAGAGCACATTAAGGTCTCATCAACACTCATCATTGCACCAGCATTATCAAATTCACCACAATAGTTGGGAGCAGAAAATATTGTAACAAGCTGCCTGTCTGCGAAGAATTCATATCCATCCTCGACAACCTGAAAAAGAAAAAGAAAAAGGAAAAGGCATCATGGTAAACTGATTGAGCTATAAAATGATAAAAGCAAGCCTGCTTCACCAACCTGATGAGCACGACAAACAAGGTCCATATCATTATTTGTTAAGAATTCTGACACCTTATCTGGCCCAAAGGTGTATGATACCCCTCGGTCATTCATTCCCCAACCTTTAACATCCCTACTAGGATCAGACCAAAGTAAATCACAAAGTAACCCAGAATCTGGAACATCAGTTGGACGGGGTAAGTTTCTAATTTGATCCAAACTTGTCAAATCAGGGGAAAGCCCTCCATGCATGCACAATATCTTGTCGTCTATAAGAGCAGCAACCGGAAGACAGTTAAAACAATCAGTAAAGGTTTTCCAAATTCTCACATTGAACCGGCGTTTACATTCATCATAAAATCCATAAATTCGATTAATAGAGGCAGACTCATGATTTCCTCTTAAAAGAAAGAAGTTCTCAGGGTACTTGATTTTGTAGGCAAGTAAGAGGCATATTGTTTCCAAACTCTGCTTGCCACGGTCTACATAATCACCTAGGAATAAATAATTAGCACTAGGAGGAAAACCCCCGTATTCAAAAAGCCTTAAGAGATCAGAATATTGCCCATGAATGTCACCTGGAAATAAAAAGAAAAACTCCTTATTGAGGTTAACTAAAGAACAACTCAAAGGACAAAAATTATATATATATATATATATATATATATATATATATATATATATATATATATATATATATATGCAAAAGTTGAGAATTTGAATTAGCAAGCCGCAAATAATTATTATGATTTATTTAAATTACAACAAAAGCTAAGTGGTTCCTCAATCTAGGCGAACATTTAACAGCAATAATAAAGTTATACCTAACACATGAAGCAGTGTATTCCAATAAAGCACTAAAAACCACACAGTTAAAATTTTATTTTGAAACTACTATTAAAACACATCATCAAGGAATCTTGGCAAATTAGAATATCTTATTAATGGAACCCTAACAAATAAAACGAGAGAAATGATGCAGCTCCAATGATTACCAGAAATTTTCTTCCTCAGGGTGATCTCCATTCCATTGTCCATGCTCCTCCATTCCAAAACCTATGGGCCAATGTTTTGACAATTTTTTAGAGGTAATATACATCAAGAATTGATGTTTACCTGTCAAGTGAAATCTTAAGCAGGATGTTGTGGATCATATCACATCTACTGTTCAATAGCTAGCAACCTATACTAATAGCAATTAGGGTCCATTTGAATTTATAGTCATTTAAAATGAATATGAATTTTTTTGGATTTAATTTTTAAGGGTAATTTCATAAAAAAAATATATATATATGCATGGTGTCAAATTCCAAATACTCAATTATTTCAAATAGCTAGCTATCCAAACGAACCCCTAGGAATTCTGAAATTTACTCATGTTTATTAAGAATTTGTAGGACTCCATTCCCTCAACACGCATCCCATATGTTTTATGCCATGCCTTCTACTTCTGTCTCTAATTTATTGTTGTCATAAAGAGCAGTTTCCACACAGATAAGCAATTGCTATAATATGTTTGATAGAATTTAGATCATCAAGAACCAAAAATACACTACCAACACAGAGGAAAATCTCAAGGTGGTTGCAATAAGTCCCTCAATAACAAATATATATCTGTAATGGAACCTAGCTTTCTTAAAATATTTTGAACCACCCACTTTGTTAGGGAGCTGAATTACTGGAGACTTATTGCCAAATTAGTACTGGAGACTTATTTTGGGTTGTTTCGTTTAGTTATTTATTATTTTATTACTCCTATTTTCCCATATATATCTGAGAATGTGGGAATCAGCTTCTTTGTTCTAGCGGATTGTTATCTAGCCTTTGCTTTTGTATTAAGTAGTTTAAAAAAGTTGTGGGTTAAGGAATGAATCAAGCAGAATTCAGAATTTTCAATAAAGTTTGAGTTTCTAAAACTCAGAGATTGTAGAGTTCTCACAAACAAACTCTAAAAGATTGTAGCAGTTCAATCAAATAGACTCGTAACTAGATCATAAGCCTGAGACCATAACATTTGGTACTAGAGCCAGTAGTTACAGGTGAATGGTTGCCAATGATTTGACACACTCTAGATTGGAAAGACGGGACACCATGACCACCAGCATTTTACAGATTGTGTACCTCAATGCTATAAATTGGATTTGCCTTGTTATGATGATTCTATCAATCCCTGGGTTGGCTTAATTGTTGTAAACACTTTTTTCAACATCAACATACTTCTAAAGATGAGAATGTCAGGTTGAATTCTTTTCACTTGGAAGGGAATGTGCAGTCATGGCCCCTTAAACAGAAATGGGATCGACCAAAGTTACTTAGGAAAGATTTTAAAAAACAATCTAATTGGTGTTTTTGATCCTCCCATACAAAGTAATAAATCAAGTTGAAAATTGTCTATTTTGGAAGAAGTTGATGAAAATCAATTAATGAAAGGAGTAGAATTTTCAAACAAAGTTTGAGCTCCTAAAAATAAAAAAATGTTAGAATTCTCTCCAACAAGCTCTACAAGATTGAAAAAAGAATCCTAATTCTATTTTTATATTCAATCAAATAAAACATAACTAAATCATAAGCTTGAGACTATAATTATCAATATCAAAGCCAACCACCATTTTTCCCAGTTGCAGTCATGCAGTATGGGTAATTGCAACATTTGCCCAGGGCTAGGAAAGGCCCAATCCTAGTGCACATCCAGCCTGTGTGGGAGCTAGGGCCGCTAAGTGTGGTAGGATGTTATGATCCTAAGTGCAAGGAAAAGGCGCTACCATACAATACCTTAGTAGAAGTAAGCGTTAGCCTAGCCTAGCCTACCCTGTATGGGACTTGGATCCCATTGAAAGTATGGGATTTCAGTGTGGGGTCTTTATAGGTTTGGACTCTCTATCCTCTTCAACTAGCCTTTTGGATGTGGTTCTCCCAAAGTTCATATCACACTGCCAATTAACACTTCAAGATCACCTCATCAAACCAGCCACCTATTTAGAACTAACTTTTGATGGATTGCAATAATGAAATTCCCAACCAAACAAGTAGACGATGATACATAGATATATTTGGGAGGTTGTTGCAAAATCTAATGAAGAACAACTATCAATCTAATAAAAAATAACTACATGCCAATCCTATGTGACAAAACATGAGCCTTTTGACATACTAAATCAATAACATCCTAGACTACAGTAACAGAATGCAATTGAACTACAGCTAGTTCATATTCATCATAGAATCATTTCTACAGAAATTTGATAAAATGTGACTGCAAACAGCAAAGAATATGGCAAAGAAGTAAAGCAAATAATTTGATGCAAATAAGTTCTCAAGGATATCACCATTTTCATCCCTATCATCTCTCTCACCTCATCATACATATGAAGACTCATCTAAGCTGATTCCCTAGCTGGCATTGCAAATAGATTCCCTACCTCCTATTCTATCCCTTTCACACTCCAACCAATTCAATTGTCTGCGTAACTTTCTGTAAATCCTTTCCATTTGAAAAATAGTAAAAAAGCCATCACTCAGTAGTGGGCACACCAAAGGAGGGGCCTATAAAGGGAACTCTAGTTGCAGTCTTACCCTTCAAAATTTTCCATTATGCCTCTTGCCTGCAGCTGTTCACAAGCTTAAAACCTGTCAAGACTGACAGCCTGCCAGCCTTTCAAGACTCTTATCATTGCATAATTGCATTAGTCAAGACTTAAATACTTTTTCTTTTTTAACAAAATCAAAACTTTTTAACACCCACAAACACACCAGTGATCCATCTTTTGTATCATGTACATCAATTGCCAGTTTGCCACAGTATAGAGAAAGTTTTGGATTCTCCTTACAAAAACACATAGGATAACCCTCAATAACTGCTAATTCCAATTACTTTACATTACCCCAAAATGAATCCATAACTTTTTTCTGTTTTTAATAAGGCACCTCTCACCATCCCAAACAAAAGTCACTTTCCCAATCTTAAAGACTCAAAATTTATCAAGAGAAATACCAAAACATCCCAAACACAAGTCTTTTCCAATGCCAAATGCTCAAAATTTAAAATTTATCAAAAGTTTTAATCTTTCATATCTAATCTCCATCAATGACTGAAAGAAAAATATACCCACAAACCGAAACCAATTAAAGAATCAACAGAACGAAAAAGAACCAATTAAAGAATCAAGTTCGCAATAAAGAAGAACAAAAAGAAACAAGCAAGTGAAGAGAAAGAAGATGTACCGCAGATCTTGATAGGGGCTTCAAGCTCGAGAAGATTGGGCTGTTGAAGAAAGATTTCTCTAGAAATAGTACATAGTTGACGGATCTCATTCTCAGTTAGCTGAACCTGCTGCTGTTTGGCTGCTCTTGTTTGCCTAAAATCCAACAAACGACTGATAATATCGTCCAAAACAGCAGGTTCCATAGACGTCTGTCCTTGCTGAGCCATTGAAAATGGATCTCAAACACAGAAATCTTGCTCAAGATTTTCAAGAAATGACAGCCAACAATAAGAGCTTTCTTTCTTTGTTTCTTTTAGCTTTCTTCTTTCCGTGCTTTCTCTTTCTTTTTTAACTTTTCTTGATTTTGAATTGGGTTGGTGCTTGGTGGTGGCTCCTGTTGGAAGAGGAAAAAAAAAAAAAAAAAAAAAAGAAGAGAGGAGAGTGTGAGTTTTGGTTTCTTTATTTATTTATCATTTTTCTTTTTGTATGTGCAAACAATAAATAAATGGTTATGTAACAATAAAAAATAAATAAATAAATAAATCAAATTCACAGAGTTACACACTTTTTAATTGTAGGTTTTATTTTATTTTTAATTTGACACCAATGAGGATTATACAGGGATCTAAACGGAGCGGATTTGGCGAATTTGCAATACTCAAATTAGGCAGTGAAGTAACTCAGCTTGAGTGTGTGTGTATATATATATATATATATATATATATATATATATATATATATATATATATATATATTAGTTCGAGTAGGATTATGTTATTATCCAAACTTGACTCAAGTATAAATAAAAAATTCGTCCAACTTATTTACTTATCAATAAATACTCGGCGAAGCAAATAAAATTGTCATATACAATGTTAGAACTTAGGATCTTAATAGTGCAAGCTCATTCGTCTTATAAATTTTAATTTGTATTTGGATAATAAAATTTTTACAGTTTCGTGTGTATTATAGTCATCTCCAAAATATTTCATTTAGTGTTATAACCTTAATTATCAATCAAAAAGTTTACAATAGAATAATTTTGGTCTTTAGTTGATTTTCTTTTAATTGGGGTTGAAAGATGTAATTTTATAATTTTTTAGATGATTTTAATAATGTTAAAATTTGTTGATAAATATAATAATTTTGTAAATAAATATCGAGTCAGTATTTTAAATTTAGGTTTTAAAATTGTTAATTTTAAAATAATAAAATTAAATATAATATTATTCAGTGTAAATTTTAAGTAAAAAATTTTGACTAATCATTTTAAGTAATTTTTAATTTAATTGATACTTTTACAATAAGTGTTACTAAATAATTTAAGACGATTAAGTATTGAAATTTTTAATTTTAAATACCAAATGACTAATCAAATAAAATTCTTTTATTTTAGTTTTACAATTAGAACTTCTTTTTTTTTTTTTTAATTTCTAATGTCAATAATGATTAAAGAAGTAAATATAAATTACTTGTGAATTATTCATATTTAATTCATGAAATATTTTAATTTTAATCAATTTTAATTTAATTAAATTTGAACTCAAATATTGAGTTATCAATTCATAGTTGAATAAAGCATTTGATATTTATACATATTTAAAATAAATTATATAATTTTTATCAAACTATATATTATATTTAAATTTAAATACACAATTTATGTTTCACCATTTTTACATAAATATTTCAATTTAAAGAATTGGTACAATAATTTTTAAAATTTTTAATGAATAAAATAGAGAGAAAATTGCTTGCTAAAATGCTAATTAACTATGTCGAGGCAGTTTGATATGTTAACAAGATTCTTCATATGAGGAGGAGAAGTAGGATGTGAATTGAATTGATATGCTAACAAGATTCTTTATTTGTCATTTACCTTTAATATACAATAAGTTTCGATGTTATCCATTTTACCAGTTGTGAATATCCAATAGCTAATAATAAATTCTAGTGGAAGACAATGTTGTTTGAATGATATAATTAGTTAATTTTGGTCTACTTTGTTAAATCAGTTCTCTTGTTGGATTAAAAATATATTATTGCCAATCAGTAGACTTCTTTATTACTAGATTTAAATTTGAAAAATGTTTAATTTTTCAAAAATTCGTTCCGTTCAATCTGTAATTTTTTTTACTAATTGAGACTTACGATCCGGCTACGAATAAGTTTATCAATCATGTATAATCTGATTGATCTTCTTAAAATAATAGAAAATGAGATATCTCAAACTCGAATTTTTCAAATCACAAAGAGTTATCATTAATTTAGTGAGTGATATTAAAAAAAAAATGATTATCCCTTTGGTATAACCTATTTTAGACTATCAGACTTTAAATATAATTATAACTATAACTATATATAACTATATATATATATATATATATATATATGCTTGTTATGATCAAATCATTCACGCATATAAGGAATAGGTAATTCGCAAATATTAAAAATCTATACCTTAAGATTTGATCCCAAAATTTAAATTTTGATAAATAAAGTGAAAAATAAATTCACTTACGAATTGAGTCAATATTTGAGATTAGTAAATAATATTATTTTATTATTAAAAATTTAATTTTGATTATGATTTAAATATGAGACTCTCACAATTTTAAAAATTATTTTAATATTATTGCACAAAATAATTTTTTATTTGGGATAAAATTGTAATTTAAGGATGAAGAAAGAGGGTAATAGGGTAAGCATTATTCTATCTCCTTTAAATTTGTAAATTAATTTTATACACTCTATATTAGAGTTGTAAGGAAGTAAAAATAATGTTTTGTCTATCCTATTTATATATATATCTCTTTTTTTTTTTTTTTCTTACAGAGTAAAGATATTTTTACAATTCTAACACTTTATGTTAATAAATCATTCTCAATGCTTCAAAATGAAAGAAAATTAAATTTTTATATTCTCTTTCCCTTTTCCTCCTCTCCTTTTTCTTTCATCCCATCTAACTAAAAAATTTAATATTTATATTTTATATATTATATTTGCATTCATACTGATTAGAAAACTCATTCATTAGCATTTATAAAATATCAATTATATCATGTCTAAAAAAAATTATCAATTTGATATTAATATCAAAATTTAAAATAATCATTAAAAAATATTTCACTAATTCATAAGAAGTTAATAAATTATGCTTATCGTCTTACATTCATTCAACATAATTATAAAAAAATAAAAATCTAATGGTTAATTAAATTGTACTCTATTTCCTTAATGAAGATGTAGAGAGCTTGCGATTTTTCCAATGGTATGATCCACCCATGACAAATCATGCTCAGTCTGTCATCGTTGGCTTATTGCCAAGGGTTGAAAATAATGGAATGGAAGATGGTGGGAGGAGAGTTGTTGGTTATGCTGTTTGGAAATGGTTAAAGATTTTAGGATTAGTTTATTTTGGATTTGTAATTGAGAAGACGATGATATAAATTTTGTGTAAATGGCTTGTCTTTCATTGTTTTGTAAATAGATATATAGTACAACAGTCCCAACCAATAAGAGAAAAATACAAGAAGTCATTCCCACTAATTACAGGATGAGAAAAAAAAAACAAAGGAAGAAATAAGAGCTAAATCAGAGAAATAAGGGCTAAATCAGGATAACTAAAAACAGGAAAGTAAATCAAGCTGTGCAAGGAAACTATATATGTCAATATGCCCCCTCAAGTTGGAGCATGGAGATTTCGAAAGCCCACCTTGCTAACCAAAAATTGGGACTGCTGTTTCCCAAAGCTTTCGTGAGGAGATCAGCAACATGATTGTGTGATGAAATGAAGCAAGTGATTAATAATCCACGCTGAATGTAGTCACGAACAAAGTGACAGTCGATCTCAATGTGTTTAGTACATTTGTGATAGACAAAATTATTAGCTATGTGCAAGGCAGCTTGATTATCACAATATAACTTTGTTGAAGTGAAATTTGTCATAGTCAAATTAGAAAGTAGTTGGCATAACCATATCAACTTATAAGTAGCATGGGCCATGGATCGATACTCGACTTCCGTAGATGACTGAGAGACTGTCGTTTGTTTCTTGCTTCTCTAAGAAATTGGAGAATGACCAAGAAATATAAAATAGTGATAACTCCACATTCTTAGAGTTATTTTATGTGTTTAAACTTAAATTTTAGCTCAATTCTCAAGAATATAATAATATTATTACTTATTTTGAGAAATAAATAGTTCTACAATTTATAAATAAATTATAACATATTTTAAGTATTTTTATTTTATTTTTGCAGATCAAAATGATGTCACAATGATGCAATAAAATAAATAATACAGGCGATGATGTCATAAAAATAAATGATGCAAGCAATGATTCAAGTTTTCAATCCATGAGAAATAAATTCAATGGTTGGTGGCCAAAATTCAATGGTTGGTGGCCAACCTAACCATTTTTGAATATTGATGAAGGAATTCAATAGTTGATGGCCAACCTAACTATCAATACTGAATTTTTAATGTAAGAATTTTAATGGAACTTGAATTATTCTACCAAATATGCCTATAAATACCATGCTTTGCAAAGGAAAATAGCATCAAGAAATCCATCAAAAAAATATTTAGAGAGAAAAAATAGAAAAAAGTAGTTGGCATAACCATATCAACTTATAAGCAGCATGGGCCATGGATCGATACTCGACTTCCGTAGATGACTGAGAGACTGTCGTTTGTTTTTTGCTTCTCTAAGAAATTGGATAATGACCAAGAAATATAAAATAGCCGCTGAGAGAGCATCGGGTCAGAGGGAAACTAGCCCAATCTGAATCACAATATGTTGAAAAAGATAATGCACTTGTAGAGGAAAGGAAAATCCCTTGGCCTGATGCTGACTTTAGATACCGTAAGATTCACAAAGCAACTTGCCAATGCCCTTGACAAGGTTGACCCATAAACTGTGATAGAACATGTACTAAATAACAAATATCAAGCCTGGTGATACTTAAATAAATCAATCATCCTACAAGATAATGATAAGAGCCTGAATCATAAAGAAGAGGACTGTCATTAAGCGCCAATTTGTGATTTTGTTAAATGGGAAAAAAATAAGGTTTTGCTTTAAGTAAACCCGCTTCTTGTAGAATATCCAGCGTGTATTTTCGCTGAGAAAGAACAATACCCTTAGGAGAATGAGCAACCTTTAGACCAAGAAAGCATTTAAGAGTACCAAGGTCTTTGATAGGAAACCAGGACTCTAAATACCTTTTGAAAGTGAGAAGTTGCACATCATCATTGGTAGCTATGACAACATCATCCACATAAATCAAAACTGTAATGAAGATGTGTCCTCTGTTATATCAACAGTGAACTATTAGCTTTAGACTGAATGAAACCATACTGAAGGATAGCGGTAGAAAACTTAGCAAATCATTGCCTGGAAGCCTACTTTAATCTATACAAAGAATTCTAGAGACAACACACATGTGTGTTATTGGGTGATAAGTAACTAGATGGGGGCTTCATATATACTTCCTCATTAAAGTCTCCATGAATGAAAGCATTATGGACATCCAGTTGATGTAAAGTCTAGTGTTTAATGGCAGCAACTGCTAACAAAGCAAGGACTGTGGTGAGTTTAACAACTGGAGCAAAAGTCTCAGTGTAATCTAATCCTTCAACTTGGGTATACCTTTTTGCAATAAGACATGCCTTGTATTGTTCTACCATGCTATCAGATTTAAATTTAATTTTATGCACCTATTTGCATCCAACTACCTTCTTCTTAGGAGGTAATTCTTCAAAAGTCCAAGTGTTATTTTCCTTAAGTGCTTCCAATTCATTTTTCATAGCTAATTGTCATCGAGTATCTTTATTTGCCTATGAATATGATGTTGGCTTATCATGGTTTATGATGGCCGTAAGAAAACAATGATGGGTTAAAGAAAAATTTGAGTGAGAAAGATAATGAGACAATGAATAAGAAGTACCTAAGGAAACCGTATTAGCATAAGGTTGAGATGCATCTTTATTATTTCTTGGCAAATCGATATAATAATCCTTTGAGTGAGCTAGTAATTTTCTACTTTGAACAGGATGATTATTCTCAATGGAAACAATAGTTGGAGGATCAGGAGTTGCGGGTTCAATTGTAGTGCTGGACTAAAAAGTATTATCTATGTTCCCATTATCTAAATTTTTTTCACTAGTTTGAATAGCATCATGACCAGTTCGAATGATCTCCCTTGCCAGATCATGATCATCTATTCGACCAACTGGATCAGTCCCACCATTCCTGTTAGTTCTATTCTTATAATTATTTGGGACATCAAGTTCTATGATCAATATAGGTATTGGTGTCTGGGTTGATCACTCATGAGTAATTGGAGAATTATTGGTTGGTATGGAAATATGTTTTCATAGAATACAACATCCCTAGAAACAAATATTTTATGAGTTGCCAAATCATAAACTTTGTACCCCTTTTGACCATAACGGTATCCAATAAAAATACAAAGGGTGGCTCGCTCACTAAATTTATCACTTGACCTTAGAATGACTGAAGCATAACAAAGATAACCAAACACTTTAAGTGCAAGTAATCTGGTTTATATGAGAACAAAACTTCATAAGGACACTTTCTATATAAGGGTGATGTGGGTGTGTAATTGATCAAGTAAGCTGCAATAAGAACACACTCACCCTAAAATTTAATAAGCAACTTTCCTTGGAATCTTAATGCCCGAGCAACTTCTAAGAGATGCCTATATTTTCGTTCCATGACTCCATTTCGTTAAGGAGTAAAGACACATGAAAAGTGTTGAAGAATCCCATTTTATTGAAAAAAATGTTGAAATTTTTGAGCAGTAAATTTAGTCCCATTATCACTTCTAATATTCTTAACATGACAATCAAATTGTTTATGGACCATGGCAACAAAAGAAGTTAATAAATGATCAACTTCACTTTTGTTTCTCATTAGATAAACCCATGTGGTTTTACTATAATCATCAATAATACTGAGAAAGTAATGAGCACCAGGTAAAGATGGAGTTTTATAAGGACCCCAAATATCACAATGTATTAAATCAAAAGGTTTCTGAGTTTTAATAGAACTAATAGGAAAAGGATGTCCAACTTGTTTAGCATGATGACAAGTATCACAACACTTATTAAAATTCTTCATCTTGTGAAAATCTAAACTATCAATAAAGGATATTCTATCAAATGAAAGGTGTCCAAGTCATCGATGCCATAAATCAAAACTTCCATTTTGAACTAAATTTACCAAAATTGCAGTGATGTTGAGTGCCTAAAAATAATAAAAACCATCATTTTCTTCACCTATGCCAATTAGCTTCCTCATAGCTAGGTCCTAAAATACACAAAAATTATGGAAAAAATGAGCAACACAATTTAAGGCTTTGGTTAATCAACTTATGGAGATAAGGTTACAAGAAAATGAAGTTATATAAAGACCATTATTCAATTTGAGTTTTGAGTTGATAGTTATATCTCCATACAATTTGACTGAAACATAAGAACCATATGGAATTTTAACAAGAAGATTAAAAGTAACAAATGTTTTATTATGTAAGATACTCTTTTGGCAAGTCATATGGTCAAAAGCACCCGAGTCAAGGACCCATTCAATATTATCATTGGGTAGAGAAATTGTCTTACCAGCAAAGTTTGTAGTTGGATTAATACTCTGTGTCCTTTCAAGATTCAATAAGGACATGAGTTGAGTATATTGGTCTTTAGTGAGACCATTAAGAGGTGAACCAGTAGACTGCCCTACTATCTCTATAGTTTGTACTTGATTTGCTACCTTTCCTTATGTTGATTTTGTTTTATTCATTTTCTACCAATCTGGATAGCCATATATTTCAAAACAAGTATCCTTTGTGTGTTTAGTCTTCTTGCAATGTTCACAAAACAATTTGGAAGTGTCTTGGTTGCCTGTATTATTTAGAGTGTTTGTAGGTTTTGAGTTCCCTTCTGATGCAAGAATGCAGTAGCTTCAACAACATTTGCTCCTCTTGAAATTGCAATCTATTGTTGTTTTTGTTCTTGTGTAACAAATGCACATGAACGAGCCAAGGAAGGAAGAGGATCAATATTCAAGATTTTAGAATGCACCATATTAAATTTGTCATTTAATCCTATTAAGAATTGGTGAACTTTTTCTTTCTATTTCTCAATGGCAATTGCTTTGGTTAATCCACAGGTGTATAACGAGATTTGAGAATAAGTGTTGTATTTATCCTAAAGCCCTTTTAATTTTATGTAGTATGCAGTAATATACATATCTTTCTGCTGTGTGTTTACTATTTTCGTTTTTAATAAATGCACCTGAGGTCCATTCCCTTATGATAGGCATTCTTCTAGATCAATCCACATCTCCCTTGCTATATCAAAAAAGGCAACACAGTCATGAAAGGATGGATGAAGAGAGTTAAATATCTATGATATAATCATGGAGTTGCTTTTGATCCATGCCGCAAGATCTGTTGAATCTAATTCTAGTTAGGGTAGAGTTCCATCAATGAAGCTAAATTTGTTCTTGGCCAATAATGCATTATTCATAGCTCTTCGCTATGTTGAACAATTATCTTCTTTGAGAAGACAGGTAATAAGAACAATTCATGGATTATCGATGGGTGTAATGCATATGGTGAAGATAAATCAATAATGTTTGCATTGGAGTTTATGGTAGTTGATTGAGTTTTTATAGGTATAGAATTTTGGTGAGTTTCTTTAGCCATGATGAGAGAGAGCATACCCTAGATAGCCTATTTTGATACCATATAAAATTTGTGCAAATGGCTTGTCTTTCATTGTTTTGTAAACAGATATATATAGTACAACAGTCCCAACCAATAAGGTAAAATACAAAAAGTCATTCCCTCTAATTATAGGATGAGAAAATAAAGGAATAAATAAAAGCTAAATCAGAGAAATAAGAGTTAAATCAAGATAACTAAAAACAAGAAAGTAAATCGAGCTATACAAAGGAACTATATCTGTTAATAGATGAGGTGAGTTGAACAGCCGCTAGATTGGTCAAAGGGCTTTTTGTCGTGGCTAATGTACTTGAATGTTAGGTTAAGAATGTTAAGAATGTTAGGTTTAGTTTTAATTAAGCATGTATTTTAAAATGTGGAGATGACTTATCAAGCAAGTTCTTGTTTTTTGGTGACTAGGAAATGAGGTGGCAATGCCACATGGCCTCTGATTGCCATGTATACTAAATTTCAACGAAAATTCAATTTTGCACCACTAATGACAAAAAAAATAGAAGTTTAATTCTTTAATTGAATCAAATTGATGTTAGTATCCAATTTGATACAAGTGGTAAACTTTAGTAACCATTTGAGAAATTAACCCACAAATAGGAGATGCTGGTGGTGGCTTGGCCAAAGGCCAATGGGCTAGTTGGTGGATGCTAGTAATTTTCTTTTTAATTTTTATTTTTCAATTATTTGAGAACTAGGGTTGGAAGAGATATGATGTGGACAAAATAGAATTAAAGAAGTGTCACATGAGATCCGGTCACCTGAATTTTGATAAAATTGTAAAAAATCAAAAAGAATGTGATTAAATATACTAAAATTAAAAGTTCATTTTCAAAATAAACATTTTCATGAAAGTTCATGAATTTTTTTAATTAATCTTAAAATGTAAAAATTATTTGTTCACATTAAAAAATTATTTTTTGAAAAAATTGATTTTTTTATTATTTGGTTGATGCACTAAAAAGGAAATGAAAATTATTCTTGATATTTGGAGTTTTTAGAAATATTATTTTTCTTCGATTTTATAACACTATAAAATATATAAAATAATAAAAAATTATATTTTTAAATTACTTATGAATGTGAAGGGGGAAAAAAAGAAAATGATAATTGCCATCGTCACTACTAGGAAGTGATTTATTTAGGCCATGTTTGGCATTGCTTATCCTCACCCAATAAAAGTAGCTTTTGAGCCTAAAAGCTACAAAAATATGTTTGGTAAATTACCCTCTGTTTTTAGGAACATGCTTTTAGCTACTTTTTAGAAAAGCCAAAAAATTAAACATTTTTAGGCAGCAACTTAAGAAAATTATGCGAGCAGCAAGTATTAAATTTTTAATGGACAAAAATGACCCTTAGACCTGATAGTAATTTCATAAAACCCACATATAAAAGTTCTTATTTCTCCTTTAATTTCTAACATCTTTCACCTGCAAGGCATATCTCTTTCTCCATTTTTTCCTCTCAATTCATTTTTTGAATCAATTTTACCGTCTTTGGTGAAACTAAAATCATTTCTACTAATTTCACCAATGAAAACTTTGCTGGTGACATCTCCGTTCATGTTGGACTATGGAAAATCATATTTTTCAATTTTCATCTTTGAAAATATCTATCTTCAAAATAACGAATTTAAATTTCATTAGAATCTGTATTTCAAAAAAAGTTTCATTAGAATCTGATAATCTCACACCAATAATGTTTATTTATTAGCTAATTGTTTTTCTCTTTTTCCTTGTATTTTTAAAATGAGTTCAACTCCATTTAATTTGAAAAAAGTAAAGTTTTTGGGCTTTATTCCTGCAAGGTGTAAGCCTTGATTACATTAGTGGAAGAAATGAATTTTAATGGTTTTGGGAATTGAAATGGAATACAATTACTCAATAAGATTTCATTTTTCTTTTGGTATATATTAGAAATCCAAATTTTTAATAATATTTTTATATTTAAGGTTGATTTGTGTATGGGCTATGATGCATTTATTGATATCACTTTGTCTGTAAAATTGAGTCTCAATGGAAATGTAGGATGTTTGGGAATTATTGAGTTGGTGACTTGATTTTTGTTCTACATTTGCCATTCACTTATTTGTTCTTTTATTCTTAATTTTGCCATCTATTAAAGTTATTTTATAATATATTTGATTTGCTTATATCATATAATATACATATTCATAAACTGGAAAAAATATGGAAACTCAAGCAAGTCAAGGTACAAAAAAAAGACATCTAAAGCTATTTAGAATAAGAGTGTCACATTGTTATTCTGTGACATTTGTATTCAAGCAATTCAAAAAAGTGTGCGACCCGGTACTCATTTCTCTACAGAAGGATGGCAATTTGTTCTTCAAAATTTTGCCAAAGAAAGTGGATTTAGGTACAACAAAGTTCAACTTAAAAATAAGTGGGATCAATTACAATAAGATTGGAAGATTTGGAAAGAATTAATAGGTAAAGATATTGGATTAGGATGGGATCCTAAAAAGCAAACAATTGATGCACCTCCTGAGTGGTGGGATGATAAAATTAAGGTTAGTTTTAATGATCATGAGACACTCGTATATTTATATAATCATATGATTTGTAGGTAGTTGGTATGTTATTATACACTTTAACCTTAAAAAAATATTGTAGGTTGTATCTGGGGCTGCAATATTTGGAAAAGAAGGTCTTAAACCTGAACTTGTTTTGCACTTGGGTATAATGTTTGGTGACACTGTGGCTACTGGAGAATTTGCTTGGGCACCCTCTTCAAGTGCTATACCAATTGATGATCATAACGTTCATACATAAAGTGAGGATGTTGACAAATTTGGAGAAGAAGGTGGTGGTGACTCAGTTGATGATGAGTTTGAGAATAGTTTGGATTAATTCATGCAAGATGGTAATGCAAATGTAGAAACTTCACCAATAGATGAAGGAAGAAAAAAAAAAAAAAGAAGCAAAAAGGAAATTCTGGGAGTAGTTTACAAGCAAGAGGAAAAAATAGTGAAAGAAAAATTAAAAAGAATTTAGGAGGTGTAGCAAAATTAAGAGAAGATATATCTAAGTTGTTTCCTAGTGTGGAAAGTAGAAGTAGTTTAACTTCTAGGATGACTGATTTACTGGGATTTAGCATAGGTGAAGTAATATTGGAAATACAATCTTTTCTTGGTGTCACTAAAGGAAACAAGTTGTATTATTTTGCTACATATATATTTGAGCAAAAAGCCAAAAGAGAAAGTTATGTCATTATGTTAACTCCAGAGGAAAAATTAGGATGGCTAAAGTTGCAATATGATATGGTCAAAGGCAATAGACCCTACAATTGAAGGACACTCTTGTCATTATATATCTTTATTATATTGTTCTTTAAACATCTTGCCTTTATTTGATTAGTTTTATAAATATTTGTTGTTGATTTGGAGATACAATTTGTTCACTTGTTTGTATTATCAAACATTGTAACTTTTTTTAATTATTGTATCTTGTGTTGACATGATATAAATTTATTTATTTTTCCTTTCTTTAGAATAATTACGGTAAAATGGATGATGATGACCAAATAGATGCTTTATTTGATGAGAAAGAAGATTTTTTGCAAATTGTGGCTTGTGCAACTAGTGCAATTGGAGAGTATCATGAATCATATGTACATAAATCACCTTGTATGATTTCATATAATATTGGAATGAAATGGTTGAAAGATATAATGGAGGGTCACGAAAAGCAATGTTTGAATATTTTTGAATGAAGAAAGATGCACTTCAACTACTATGCACAACTTTAGAAACAAAATATAGTCTAAAGCCTTCCAGAAATATGTCAATAATTATTGAGAAAGTATGCATTTGTATATATATTTTAGCTCAAGGTGCATCAAACAAGCATGCTCAAGAACGTTTTCAACATTCTGAAGAAATTATATGTAGAACTTTTAGAGAAGTGTTAGATTCAATATGTTCACTTACAAGAGATATGGTGAAACCAGTAGATCCTGATTTGTGTAACATATCACCAGAGATTCTCCATGATCAAAGATACATGCTATACTTCAAGGTAAATTTTGATTCTTTTATTCATCATATGATATTGTGTCTATATTATTAATGAATGTGTAATATTTATCTAGGATTGTATTGGAACAATTGATGGTACTCATGTACATGCACATGTAAGTCTAGAAGATCAAGTACAATTTATTGGTAGAAAAGGAATACCCATGCAAAATATCATGATTGCATATAGTTTTGATATGCAATTTACTTTTGTGCTAGCAGGGTGGGAGGGCATAACACTTGACAAACGTATTTTCTTGCAAGTAATTAACAAAGAAAATCTTAATTTTTCAAAGCCACCACTAGGTAAATTTAGATATTAATTTAAACAAGTATATGCATTGTAATACTATAATATTGATTAAAAAACTGTTATTACTATTCTTTTTAAACACACAAGAAAATGTCACTTAGTAGATGTTGGTTATTCGCAAATTAGTGGATTTCTTAAACCATACAAAGGTATAAGATATCAACTTTCTGAATTTAGGCATGGTGAACTAGCTGGAAGGCGCGAAAAAATTTTTAATAGTGGACGTTCATCACTTGGAAGCTGTTTCAAAGAACTTTTGGGGTTTGAAAGCAAAGATGGAAAATTTCAAGAGAGATGCTTTCATATCCATTGCAACTCAAAGGGATATTGTTATATAGTCAACAAATGATCCAGTTTTACAAGAGTTGATGAAGATCGAAACTTTGTGCCTCATGAAATATTTGAAGATATTGAAAATATTTCTTAATTTCATGGGGGGTCTTCTAATTGTAGGATGATAGAAATGAATATAATTCGTGATCAAATTGCTTCTCGTTTGATGGTAAAAAGAAATCATCATTAAAGTTGTACTGCAATATTATACGGATGAAAGATTTGGTTAATAGTTTATTTCGACAAAGTTAAATGACAATAATGGTTGTAGTTTTGTAATTATAATATACTTATTTTATAATTTAAACAAGTTAATTATATCATGCTTTACTTCACGTTGTAGCTAAGCGTCTGTATATACATATATCTGAAAAATAAAAATCAATGTAAAAATATTTATGCATTAAATTTGGTTATAAAAAATCACTTAAATATATGTGTTACTTGTAAAAAAAACGATGTCGTTTTTTGTCATTTACAGGTTAAAGTAGATTTTGGCAACAATTTTACCAAACACTTACTAAATAGCTTTCAAGACAACGTAGCTTTTATGAATATGTTTACCAAACACTTGTTAACTTTTATAATCATCACTTCTAAACAAAGCCCTGTTATTCACAGCAATTGTTTTGGTCAATAAAAATGCCAAACTGGACTTGATTATTAGGTGCTAATTAAGATCAATAATCATTGACGAAGATTTTTTTTCAAACGATATATATATAAATACATATGGATTAAGGATAAAATACATTTTTTTTGTAAAATTATAGGAATTTTGTAAATGCATGCTAACATGGTCGAGGATGATTAAAGAACTAATAAATATGTATTTATATATTTATCATATATATTTAATGCATATGAGTTTTTCCCTTGTTATGAATATGTTTAAGTTCAAAAAAATCTTATTTCAAAAAATAAAAATAAAAAATCTTTTATTTGCTTAAAAGTGGAAATATTTTTTGTTAATAATAATCTTCCCTTCAATAAACTACTTGTTTTTATATGAACAGGAAGTGCTAGTATGTGACCATTAATTTGATTTATTAATTATTAATTAATAGTAATTAATTGATAAATATTAATTATTTGATAAAATTATTAGATATCGCATGTGCGGTTAAATATTAAATGATTATTATGAATATAATTTATTCTTAAACACGTTATTAAAAAACTTTAATAGGAATAATTGAGTCTAAATAATAAAAAATCAAATTAATTACTAATTAATAAGAAAAAACTTAATATAAAACTTTTAAAATAAGATATCATCAATTATTTAAATAGCTAACAACTATTGATATTATATATTTACCAAATGAATTGAATTAAAGACAAAATGAATAAATCATTATTAACTTTAGTTACCTCTCAAAAGTTAAATCAAACAATAGCCAAATAAACAAATTTAGACATTAATCAATAAGTCATAATAATTAAAACATTGATAGATAAATTCATTTATTTTCTTCAATTGATTTAAATGTTTACATATTAATAAATGTAAATATATGAAAATATTCGGACATTGTATTAGGAAATGAATCTCACACTCAATAATAACAAAATATATAAATGACTTATAAATGAGTGAGTGCTAGACATAACACAAGACAACTGATTTTGTGTAAGTGAATTTTAATATCTATCTACTTATAAAACCATATGTATACAGGCTCAAAGATTTTAATATCATATCAAGACTTCTTATCCAATGAGTTATATTTTGAGACTCATGTTCAAGTTTTCTATTATTGGTCTAGACTGAAAATGAAGAAAAGATACTAGCTGAGGAACGTTAAATGTGGCTTAACCTCTAAGTCAAAGGGCTTGGATTATATGGACCATAAGTGTATTAGGAATTTCAACCACATTGAAAGTGTAACACAAATAAAATGTCAAGTCATTGAAGGAGAGGGTGCATCGTAATGGAATAGTACGCGATGTGGTGATCTCTATGAGACCAATCCACTATAATAACTATACTTGACCGACGTTAGTTTCATTCCCTTAATTAAGAATATAAGGAGTATTGGATGATTGTTTCGACAATTAAATTTATTTATGTGCAAATATCAACCAACTTGTTAATATTAGATTACGGCCAAGCCTATATGGACTTTATGGCTTATGCATTGGTTGTCACAAATTAGTTAAAATTAAAATAAGTTATTAATTTTATCATGAAAGTAGAATTTATTATTTAAAAAAGAAACTAAATTCCTTTTAATTAAATTGCTTTAATGAATGACAACCACAAAATCATTGTATTGTTTGTCTATGTGAATAGACAAATGGACCATTAGAAACCACAGTTCCAATCCCACGCGGAAAAAAAATCTAAATTCCTGTTAATTAAATTGCTTTGGTTAATGACAACCACAAAATCACTGTAGTGTTTGTCTCTGTGAATAGACAAATGGACCGTTAGAAACCACAGTTCCAATTGCACGTGGAAAATGCAACAACATGAAAAAATCATTCTTATGCCCGGTTTGACTATTTAATTGTAGCATCAGCTATTAGATTAGGGTTACTATATTATGAGTCTAAGTCCATCCTATATCATTGATCTATGTCTAAAATATATAATTTTATTAAACAAAAAATACGTTGTCTATTTTTTTAATTAAAATATAAAATTTCAAAAATAAAAAACGTCTCTTCCGCACAAACGATTTTCCTTAAAACCTTAATCTTTCTTACTCCTATTCTTTTTTTTTTTTTTTTTTCTATTAGTGTTAGGTCATACAAATATTTTACTACTCTTTCTTTGCCTAGACATCTTGCTTTCAGTTTTTCTTTATATTTATTTCTGACTTATTGAGTAGTTAAATATGATATTATTGAAAACAGTATTTTAATCAATCTCTTTATTTTGAATTTTACTCGATCAGGTAATAGAGTTAGTTATTGATTAATAAAAAAATAAAATACATAATTTAATATTGATTTATAATCTTGAATTTGGTAGTAAAAATTTAATGAATCTATATGTGTTATATGATAAATCTAAACTTTATATTTAATGAACCAGATTGTTATATATAATAAATTTAAATTTTAAATCTAATGAATCTCATAATTATATATGAAATATTAAATAATGAAAACTTTAAATATAAGGAGTGAATGAAATTAAATTATAAAAGAATTAAATAATGAATCTGATAGTAAAAGATAATGAATTTGCATGTGATATATGATGAACCTAAATTTCATATCTAATAAATATGATAATTATATGTGATAAACTTAAACTTTAAATCTAATGAGTCTCATAATTATATATGAAATATTAAAATCATAATAAAATTAAATATGAAAAATGGATGAAATTAAATTATGTAATACTTAAATAATGAATCTGACAGTAAAAAGATAATGAATTTGTATGTGATGTATGATAAATCTAAACTTTATATCTAATGAACTTAATAGTTATATGTGATGATCCTAAACTTTAAATCTAATAAACCTGATAATTTAAATTTTAATATTAAATAATGAAATACTAAGCAATCAAACTCCAAATAAAAAAAACTTAAAATTTTCAAACAAATAGTATAAAAACTCACAAAAAATAAAGATTATGAAAAAAAAATAAATGAAGAGGAAGAAGACAGCTTAAAAAAAAAAGAACAAAAAATCAAAGCAATTTTGGAAAAAAAAAAAAAAAAGAAGGTTGGGCTTCACTATTTCGAAGAAGAAGAGATCGCACATCCATCGGTAGTAGAAGAAGATCGAGTACACAGAAAAACAGATCTTGTTATTTATATATCATTTTGATCTTTTCTTTTTATTTTTTTAAATAAAATAGTGCGTGTTAACCGGAACTATAGTGCTACATGCCGCTGGGTCTATGATATAAATTGCCATTAGATAATTGTTATTAAGTTTTTAATAAAATTATTATTAACTGAAAACTGTTACTGTTAGTAATTTAATTATTATTATGGATAAATATCATTATTTATCTTTTATTTAAATATTAATTTTAATTAGTAACTTATTTTTTTATTTAAATAAATATGAATTATTTTAAAAATTTTTCCACAATACGATTTTTGTAAATAACAACTGTTTGAAATTATGTCAAAGATTCACTTAAAATACGTAATGTAATTATAGCCGCCAGCCGTTGCTCTCTTCGAACTGTACGTGTACATTGAGAAAAATGCAAGAGTCGTTTTAAATTTAATAACGTGTAAAGTTAATATATTAGAAATCCGCTATTCGAATTTAATTTTATAAATAAATAATTAAATTTTAAAATAAATATTTTTATAATTTTATTAATTAATGTATAAGATATTATATTAAATAAAAGATGGATTGAAGATTTTAATAAAATCATTAATTTTAAACAAAAAAATGTAAAATCCCACTTCCCATGATTTTTTAGTATTGAGTGTCAAATAGGTTTACTATACTCAGTTTGAAAAGTCAATTAAAAAAAAAGCATCTAATCCATATTATATATAAAATAATAAACTATTAATTTAATAATATGAGATAATTATAGCGTTGAGGAATGAAAATTTTAACATGAGTTTATTATCTATATCGCATATATACTTTTCATTAAATTATACGTTAATATGTAACTTCATTTTTTTTAATAAAACACTACATTTGTTTAGCCATTTGATATTCTTAATTTTTTGAAAAATCTATTAGACAATTTAAAATTTTTTTACTATTTAACACCGGTAAATTATTAAAAGTTATGAATAAATAAAAATTAGTAAATTCATTAAAATTGATAATTAAGTAAACAATTAAGATAATTAACTTAGTTAATTTTTAATATAGTAAAATTTACTTATCATGGGATGTAATGTAATGTAATAAAATGAATTTTTAATGTAAATTTATATTAAAAATTTATTTAATTATATTACATTATATCTAATTACGGCTTACCAAACGCACCTTAAATATTTATATTAATAATAATTATCTTACCTCAAGATGCAACATATCTAAGAAAAAAAAAAAAAAAAAGGAATGACTTATAACGGTTTTAAATTAATAAATCTAACAACAGTAAATTTAAATGAATGTTAATTTGGAGGGTGCTGTGGTTAAATTAATTTAAAAGGAAAAAAATAATTTCAATTAAAGAATATTTAAATATTTAATTTGAAATAAAATTTATATGAAATAGATTTAGTGCCCATTTGAATCAGTGGTTAAGAACTAATATTTGATATTTGAACTCACAACCATTAGCAGGAAATGTTAGCTAAATTTAGCATTCATAATAACATTTTAAAATTCAGCAATTAGCAGTTTAAATTTATAATTAAATTGTTGAAAGTTTAATTCTCTAATTGCTAGATACCAATCACTAACCACTGATGGTTGACTAAAAAATAATTGGCACTCAATCTTTAAAACAATTTTAATTCATTTAATACTATAAAATATTTTATCCATTTCAAAAAAATAGGCCTGTTTGCTTTTCTCAATAGAGATTAAAAAATTATAGTTAATATAGTTATATTAATTAATTCTATAAATAATTTCTTTTTTTACCCTTAATATTACTTTACAATATTTAATGTGCAATTCAAAAATTATTAAGCATTAAATATATTTTCCATATTGAAAATTATAAAAAAAACTTTAGAAGTAGATAAAAGGTTATAATAGTAATTAATTTCTTGAAAATATGGAATCTAAAAAAATAATTTTTTTTATAAAGATATAAATTAATTAAGAATATTTTACGAAATAAATAAATTAATTTCTTTAAATATATAGAAAATGAACTATAATTTAGGACACCAAAAATAGTTAAACAGATCTTTTTTTTGGGACAGAGGGAATAGTTTAATTTATTGTTATCTTCTCTTTTTTATTTTTTATTTTTATTTTTATTTTAAGTGAGTTCTTGGTATCAATTTAATAGATATATTATGTTGATATACTTTTCCTTTTAAAAATATTTATTGATTTTCCTTTTAAAAATATTTATTGATCTTTATATTATGTTCATTAAAATGCCCATTGTAATTCCTTAGTGGCTTATCCTCTTTTCTGACCAAATTTTCTCAATGTGGTTTTATAAAGATGCACGAACTTATTCATATATATTCATTCATATACGATTTGTAATTCATTTAAATTTGTATTAAATTTAAAATAACTTAAACATGTCTATTTCCAATCAATTTATTCAATATATTAACTTAAAAAAAACTTAATCTTCTCACGACTCAATTGAATTTGACACTGACTTATTGAATTTGACTTAAGTTAAATTTATTAAAAATACAATCTAAATTTCTGATAAATTTCATAAATTCACATTATCTGTAGAGCGTAGAGTAAACCAATTAGAATGGAAGCAAAATGGGAAAATCTCATATTGATAAAAAAATAAAAACATAGCGATGTTAATATAGAAAGAATTTTTCAATTTTAATGGTTAACTATTAAAATTAGTTCTACCAAATCTACATATAATTTTTATATAGTATTAGAGTGGTAATCAATTCCGAACCCGAAGCATAAATGAGCTATTAATATTTCGGTGTATCTGTGGGCTTGCAAAAAGAATGAGTTTGACTTACCTTAGCCACAAGTGTTAGAATATAAATAAGAGAAAATTTCAAACATACGATGTAGATAAAATAAACCAACAAAACTCTCTCTGTAAACCGACCAAAATTTTCACAAGGAGAAAAAACTCACTAATGGCCGCTTCACAGTCATCAGAATACTTCTGTCTAGCAAGTTGAGCTCCTTATTCAACTCTTCAAAGTGCTCAAATATGACTCCAGTTAAGGGCTGCTTATCATTTGCGCCTTTTGATGCACACAGACCACAAATCCAAGCCCAGTTTTTCCAGGAAGAGTATTAGAAGATGAAAAAACAGAGGAAAATAGAGGACCCAGACCAGATTGTTTTAATTTATTAAAATCAAAATAATTATAAAATCAAAAGAGGGTTATTAAGATATTAAAATTGATGAATTATATAAGTGTTTTTCTTTGCAATAAATCCATTCATCATTGAATTTTATTATTTTCAAATTAAATAAAAAATAATAAAAGTTGCATATCATGACCAGTGTGGTTTCTTCTGTTAGATGCAGCATGGAAATAAAGGGCAGCTAAAAGGGAAATTGAGTGTTAATAAAAACCCAAATAGAAAGCTATAGATGATGTGATTCTTAGAAATAGAATCTATACCCACTTGAGTGTTAATAAAATAAATAGTAGACTAATATAAATACATATAAATAAAAAAAAATGGTACATATATATGTTTCAAAATAACATCCATTTAATGCAAATTTGAAAAATTAAAAAAATAAATTAACAATAAATCATATACAAATTTGGTATAGCTTAAATATATATTTAATATCTGCAACTACTTTAATATATGTTTAACTTTATAATGTATATTTAGTATTTGCAACCGCTCTAAATATACACATATTGCAAATTTGAAAAAATTAAACATATAAACTAACAGTAAATGGTATACATTAAGTATACATTTAGTATATAATAAGCATATGTTTCACTAATTGCAATTTCACTAGAAAATTAAGTTCCAAAAAATGGTATAATATAAATTTTAAAACGAAAAAAAAGGATTTAATAGGAATGGCAAAAATTAACATTATATAAAAATATTCAACAAATATACAAAAAAAATAAAATTTTCAAATCTTCAAATACTAAGTACTAAAATTATTAAATTCGTATATTTGCTGTTTTTATATATGATGCATTATGAATATTAATTGTTTCAAAAAAAATTTAAAAAAAAAAGTACAAAAAATTATATATATATATATATATATATATATATATATATATATATATATATATATATATAATCACTAATGAGCAATAACAACAAAACAAGTGATTTTATATTTTTCATGTGTATTATTTTCATTAATTTTATACACAATAATGTCCCTTACCCCACAATAATTCAAGAACCAAAAGCAAACAAACAAACTTTTAAGAGCACTTTCACATGGGAATAAAACAAAATGTAAAAAAATAAAAAAAGCATTGTATAAATGTTATTTAAAAATAAATAAAGAGGGTATGTTGTAATAGTGTAATTTCCTCAACACAAAAAATCTGGTGGGCCACGGGTGTTCAGTATATAAATGGGTCCTCGACGTGAAGTGATCGAACATATTGAAATCTACTTGAAAAATAATACTCGAGTAACCCGCGCAATGGAGTACTATCTAAGTATCTTGCTAGCACTTCCCCTTATATGGGCATGCATTCGTACCCTTACGTCCAACATCCTTGACCGGAAGTCTCTCCCACCGGGCCCCTATCCTTTTCCGATCATCGGAAACTTATTGGAGCTGGGTAACAAACCCCACAAAGCACTTGCCAATCTCTCAAAAATTTATGGGCCAATAATGACCCTTAAGCTAGGTAGCATAACCACTATAGTCATATCCTCTCCAAAATTTGCCAAAGAAGCATTACAAAAGCATGACCAAGCTTTATCTAGTAGATCAATTCCAGACTCTTTCACCATACTTAACCACCATAAGAATTCAATCGTATGGTTACCCGCAACAACTCATTGGAGAAACCTTAGGAAAATCAGTGCTACCCAAATGCTCACCTCACAAAAACTAGATTTTACCCATGACCTTCGTCGAAAGAAAGTGCAAGAATTATTAGATTATGTGCAAGAAAATTGCAAGAATGGTCAAGCTATTGATATTGGTAGAGCTGTCTTAACCACAGTTCTTAATCTCATGTCAAACACTTTCTTCTCTCTTGATTTTGCTAGTTATACTAGTAATGTGTCTAAAGAGTTTAATGAACTTGTATTTGGTATAATGGAAGTTGGTGGAAGGACTAATCTTGCAGATTATTTTCCAATTATTCGGTCAATTGATCCACAAGGTGCTCGTAGACAAATGAAGATTTATTTTGAAAGATTACTTAAAAGTTTTGATAGCATCATTGATGATCGAATGCAATCGTCTAAAGAGTATCATGATGTACTTGATTCTCTTCTCATTCTTGCCAAAGAAAATGATTCTCAATTGAGCCTTCTTGATATCAAGTGTTTACTGATTGTGAGTACTTTATCTTTCCTCTCTATTATATGTTATTTTCCTTACTTGATGTTTTTTTTTTGCCATTTTGAAAGCCAAAATGAAAACTATTATGGAAACCACACTTAAGAAAATCAAATATTAACTTCTGTGAAAAGTTTTGAAATTATCTTCAGAACTACGACAGCGTGTGAATTCGAACTTTGTTCATAATTAATCATATTAATTTACCTTTTTTTTTTTTGCCAATGCATGTTAATTTACCTGATATAATACACTTTCTTATATAATTATTTTATATATATATATAGGACCTTCTCGTTGCGGGTATTGACACAAGTGTAAGTACAGTAGAGTGGGCGATGACAGAAATACTTCACAATCCAAAAATACTTGCAAAAGCCAAAATTGAACTCAAATTTGTTGAAGGGCTAATTCAAGAATCTGAAATTTCCAAATTTCCTTATCTTCAAGCAATAATTAAAGAGACTCTCCGATTGCATCCACCAGCCCCAATGTTGGTGCCCCATAAAGCTGAATCTGAGGTAGAGATTGCTGGTTTCAAGATACCTAAGAATGCAAAGATATTAGTCAATGTATGGGCAATGGGAAGAGATGAATCCATATGGCAAAACCCAGAAAATTTCGAGCCGGAAAGGTTTTTAGAGAGCAAAATTGATGTGAAAGGAAGAGATTTTGAATTAATCCCATTTGGAGCTGGCAGAAGAATTTGCCCTGGATTGCCTTTAGCACATAGAATGGTGCACCTACTATTGGCTTCTCTTATTCAATCCTTTGACTGGAAGCCAACAGATGATGATAATATTGACATGAATGAAAGTTTTGGCCTTACATTACACAAGAGTAAGCCGCTCAAAGCTGTTCCTTATCACTAGGACTTATCAATGCCATCTTCAGTGTGAAAACCCTTATATATATATATATATATACATATACATATATATATATATATATATATATATATATATATATATATATATATACATATACATATATATATATATATATATATATATATATATATATATATATATATACATATACATATATATATATATATATATATATATATATATATATATATATATATATATATATATATATTGTCAAGTTATTTAAGTAACAATAATTTGGTTTTGTTGAGTTAGTCGATCAATAATTGAGTGTATATTTCATAATATAAGAAATTATCATTTGGAATAAATCATAAGTAAAAATTCAATTCAATTAATGATCGAAAATCATGTATTTGAAATAAATTTTTAAGTGTTGAATTATATTATTTGGAATAATTGAAAGTAAAAAAAAATATAATTATTTTCTGATTTGATTCTTATATATGATAGAAATTATGTTTAATTTAAATAAAAGTATATTGAATTTTTAATATTGAATTTTATTAAATGAATTAAATTTTCATAAATCTTTCAATTTGCTATAAAGGAAGCAGATCTAACCCTGAATCTCTAGGGATGGCAAAATCTGATCCATCCCGATAGAGAATTCGGCTTTGCCTTGAATTTGATGGGAAAGTCCTGTCTCGCCTATGGTATTGGGACAAGGTTGGGATTAAGTCTTCCCCCTGATTTTCGCATCGATTACATAAAATTAACATACATATATTTTTAATTATAATTGCATATTACATACATATATAATTTATTAGTTTTTTATAAAATAACACCATTGAATATTTAATTATATTGTTATTTTTAAATATTAATTATAATATATAAAATTTAACATAAATATAAATAATATTTTGTCAAAATATATAAATTATTGATATTTTAATATTAATAAAATTATAAAAAATATAAATGGTGATTCTCGCCCTAGCATCCGCCCTAAACCCGATTTATTTCGTCCTATCTTTGCCTGAGCCATCAGTAAAATGGAGATAAAAATCTCAAAATCAGCCTTGCCTTACCCTCATGTGATTCCTACGTGTCTCAAATTGGTGTAACTAATGGTTAATGATGGGTTGGATTGTGTTAGATAAGATTGTAGAATGGAAGAAGTTGATAACCAAAATGGGTCAAGCTGCCAAAATGCACAGGGTTAAGCAACAATTTGGCTCTTATTTTTTCTAATATTTTTTTATAAATTTGGTACCAACTGAAATTCAAAACTCGAGAACTAATAACTCTAAAAACAATTTTAGTATCATTAAACCAAAAGTTCATGGTATTTTTTTAATATTTATATTAGTTGAAATGTTGAATGATTTTATGTATGAGTGCAATCTCATTTTATAAATAAAAAAGGGCAAATTACTTTTTAATTCTTGAGATTTAATCTAATTAATTAATTAGTCACTCAATTTTGATTTAATCAGAGTATTTAATCCTTCTGTCCAGTTTTTGTATTTTTTTGTATTAATTTATAAAAAATAATTAAAATGCTCTTATATATATAATAAATATAATTTTATTTTATTGTTTGAAAATAAAACAATAAAAAATTTAAATTAATAAAAATGAAAAATATTTATGCAATTAAATAATAATTATATTCAATATCATAAAATTATAAAATTATTTATTATCATATAATTATATAATTATAATAAAAAAATAAAAAATAAAAAATATTTATATTAATAAAATTAAATAACTATTGTATAAATAAGTGATTATTATATAATATATAATTATTATTTAATTTTATTAATTTGATTTTTATTTTTAAATAATAAAATAAAAAAAATTATATTTATTATATATACAAGGGTTTTTTAGTTATTTTTCATAAATTTAACGGAAAAAGTATAAAAACTAGATGGAATGACTAAATAGTTTGGCGGAACCAAAACAGAAAAGACTAATTAATTAATTTATCAAAAAGTAGATACTAATTTATTAATTAGATCAAATTGCAAAGACTAAATAATAATTTATCCTAAAAAATCCATATGAATATGCCCTAAACAAAATTTTTAATTTCCAAGAAAATAATAATTGCCAAAAATAAGAAATGAAAAGGAAATTTGTTTCAACGTTTGGACAACTTATAATTTAGAAGCCACATGAAAAATATATATTAATATTGGAATTAAGTGTTATACAGTGTATGGCCTTCATCTTTCATCCGCTACACAACAATTTTATGAATACGAAAGAAATTGGGTAAATTACTAAATTAGACTTACATGAATATCAAGAAATTGACTACTATTTTCCGCTCTGAAGAAATTCAGGAGAAATTCAAGCCTCAAAATCCTTTTCAATTTATAGAATTTGAGTAAATTACTATTTTAGATGATATCAATTATAGTGTTTGATAAGATTGATACCCAAAATCAGTCAATCTGCCAAAATGCACATGGTTAAGCAACAATTTGGCTCTTATTTTTCCTAATATTTTTTTTTTTATAAATTTAGTTCCAACTGAAATTCAAAACTCAAAAATTAATAACTCTAAAGATGATTTTAGTATCACTGAACCAAAAGTTCATGATATTTTTTCAATATTTATATTGGTTGAAATGTTGAATGATTTTAATTGAAACGTTGAATGATTTTATGTATAAATGAAATCTCATTTTATAAATAAAAAAGGGCAAATTACTATTTAATTTGTGAGATTTAATCTAATTAATTAATTAATCATTCAATTTTGATTTCGTCAGACGATCTAGTCCTTCTGTTCGGTTTTTATACTTTTTTCTATTAATTTGTGAAAATGATTAAAATGCCCTTGTATATATAATAAATATAATTTTAATTTTATTATTTGAAAATAAAACAATAAAAAATTTAAATTAATAAAAATAAAAATATTTATGCAATTAAATAATAATTATATTCAATGTCATAAAATTATAAAATTATTTAGTATTATATAATTATAATAAAAATTAAAAAATATTTATATTAATAAAATTAAATAACTGTTGTATAATTAAGTGATTATTATATAATATATAATTATTATTTAATTTTATTAATTTATTTTTTTATTTTTATTTTTAAATAATAAAATTAAAAAATTTATAATATATATATAAGAGTATTTTAGTTAATTTTCATAAATTTAACAGAAAATGTATAAAAATTAGATGAAAAGACTAAATAGTTCGACCAAACCAAAACAGAATGACTCATTAATTAATTTCTCAAAAAACCGAAACCAATTTATTAATTAGATCAAACCGCAAAGACTAAATAATAATTTATCCTAAAAAAATCCATATGAATCTGCCCTAAACAAAATTTTTAATTTCCAAGAAAATAATAATTGCCAAAAATAAGAAATGAAAAAGAAATTTGTTTCGACGTTTGTACAACTTATAATTTATAAGCCACATGAAAAATATATATTAATATTGGAATTAAGTGCTGCATAGTGTATGGCTGTTATCTTTCATCCACTGCACAACAACCATATGAATACGAAAGAAATTGAGTAAATTACTATATTAGACTAACATGAATACCAAGAAACTGACTACTATTATTTTTAATTTAGTAACTTATTTTTTTATTTAAATAAATATGAATTATTTTAAAAAATTCTCCAAAATACGATTTTTGTAAACAACAACTGTTTGAAATTATGTCAAACATCCACTTTAAAGTATTTTTTTAAGTTATTTTATTTTAAAACAAAGTAATCTACTTTATTTGAGAAAAAATAATTTTTTTTAAAAAAATTATAATTTTATTCTTATTTTTTCGTAAATCAAATAATTTTTTCACAATTTTACTTAATTGCGAAATAAGTTGTAATTTTAGAAAAATATAATTTGTTCTGTAATATGATTTATTTTATATAAAATAATAATTTTATGAAAAAATAATTTTTTAATTATGAAAAAATATTATTCTTTTTAAAAAAAATCACAATCTTTTTATAAAAAGTATCGTATAAGCAAATTTTTTATATTACTTTGTTTTAAAAAAGTATAAAATTTTATTTTTATGGCTAATTGGATAGTTATAAATAATAAATATAATAAAAATATTTAAAATATTATAATTAAATTAATCTGCTATTATATTTCTCTAATTAAAATTAAAAAATATTATAATAATTAAAGTAGTATTTTAAATTTATGTATCTATAAACTTTATAAAAAATAGTTTAATTTAAGAAAAAAATAAGAAGATTATAATTTTTTATTAAAGAGTCATTTTTTTTGTAATTAAAAAATTATTTTTCTTTTTCGTAAAATTATTATTTTGTATAAAATAAATCATATTACAAAATAAATTATATTTTCATAAAATTAAATTTTTTTCATAATTAAATAAAATTAAAAAAAATAATTTAATTTATAAAAAAATATAAATAAAATTATAATTTTTCGTAAAAAATTTATCTTTTTTTAGACTAAAATAAATTATTTTATTTTAAAACGATAAAACATAAAAAACTCCCTTCACTTAAAATATGTAATGTACTTATAGCCGCCGGCTGTTGCTTTCTTCGAACTGTACGTGTACATCGGGAAAAATGCAAGAGCTGTTTTAAATTTAATAATGTGTAAAGTTGATATATTAGAAATCCGCTATTCGAATTTAATTTTATAAATAAATAATTAAATTTTAAAATAAATATTTTTATAATTTTATTAATTAATGTATAAGATATTATATTAAATAAAAGATGGATCGAAGATTTTAATAAAATCATTAATTTTAAATAAAAAATATAAAATTTCACCTCATATATTTTTTTTAGTATCAAGTGTCGAATGGGTTTAGGCATAACTCAAATTAAAAAGTCAGCTAAAAAAAAAGAATATTATATATAATATAGCAAACTACTAATTTAATGATATTAGATAATATAACATTGAAGAATAAAAATTTTAATATGAGTTTATTATCCATATCTCATATATATTTATCATTAAATTATGCGTTTATATGTAACTTTAAATTTTTTTTATAAAACACTATATTTGTTTAGCCATTTGATATTCTTAATTTTTTGAAAAATCTATTAGGCAATTTACAAATTTTTTACTATTTAACACCTGTAAATTATTAAAAGTTATGAATAAATAAGAATTAGTAAATTCATTAAAATTGATAATTAAGTAAACAATTAAGATAAATTAACTCAGTTAATTTTTAATATAATAAAATTTACTTATAATGGGACGTAATGTAATGTAATAAAATGAATTTTTAATATAAATATATATTAAAAATTTATTTGATTATATTATATTATATCTAATTACGGCTTATCAAATACACCTTAATTATTTATGTTAATAATAATTATCTTACCTCAAGATGCAACATATATAAGAAAAAAAAAATGGTATGACTTGTAACAGTTTTAAATTAATAAATCTAACACCAGTAAATTTAAATGAATGTTAATTTAGAGGGTGCTGTGGTTAAATTAATTTAAAAGGAAAAAAATAATTTCAATTAAAGAATATTTAAATTTTTAATTTGAAATAAAATTTATATGAAATAGATTTAGTACCCATTTGAATCGGCAGCTAAGAACTAATATTTGATATTTGAACTCACAACCACTAGCAGGAGATGTCAGGTAAATCTAGCATTTAGAATAACATTTTCAAATTCAACAATTAGCAGTTTAAATTTATAATTAAATTGTTGAAAGTTTAATTCTCTAATTGCTAGGTACCAATCACTAACCACTGACGGTTGACTAAAAAATAATTGGCACTCAATCTTTAAAACAATTTTAATTCATTTAATACTATAAAATATCCCATCCGTCCCAAAAATAAGTCTGTTTACTTTTTTCATAAAAATTAAAAAATTATTGTTAATATAGTTATATTAATTAATTTTATGCTAATTCTAAGATGTCCTAGGGATAATTTATCATACTCTTTTTAACTTACTATAGTAGATCATTAACAGATAAAATACAACATGTTGTTCAAGTTGTAATTATTAATTCTACTTTATTAACACTTTATTCTATATGTATTTTAATCAAATTAAAATTAAAGAAAATATATAAAAACACTTGTTAAAAAATTTAAAATACACTTAAAAATTAGTTTTGTATTGAAATTTTTTAAATAAAATCTATAATTTTATACTATAAATATGTAATTTCATATAAAATTATATGTTATTTTACAAATTACTTTTACTTTTGATTTTTTTTTAATTGACGCTAATCAACTATAATTTGAACAAAATAAATTAATAATTTTTTTTCTTAAATTTTATGATTGTGTTAGTCCTTATTATTGATAAAACGATAATTATTAATCTTAATCATAAAATTTTATAAAAAATATTTATAAAACAAAGAGTATAATTAAAAAGTTATTAAAATTATTTATTGCACTTCCAATTTTTTATATTTATATAAAAGAAAGTTTTTTAAATTATAAATAACAAAATTAGTGAGAGTAATTTAGTAATATCATTATTTAAAGTAGAGGTAATACAATAATATCTAGGGGTGTGCACTATTCAGTTTAAACTGAAAAACCAAACCAAATTGAAATTTAGTTCGGTTTTCGGTTTTTATTTTTAAAATTTTTAAAAAAATTGGTTCGGTTTGATTTTTATGTGAGAAAAATCAAAAAAATTGAATCAAACCGAATTATATATATATATATATATATATATATATATATATATATATATATATATATATATATATATATAAACCTACCGATGTTAATATAGAAAGAATTCTTCAATTTTGATGGTTAACTATTAAAATTAGTTCTACCAAATCTATATACAATTTCTATATGGTATTAGAGTGGTAATCAATTCCGAGCGCGAAGCATAAATGAGCTATTAATATTCTGATGTATCTGTGGGCTTGCAAAAAAAAAGAGTCTGACTTACCTTAGCCACAAGTGTTAGAATATAAATAAAAGAAAATTTATACCCACTTGAGTGTTAATAAAAAAAATAGAGGACCCAGACCAGATTGTTTTAATTTATTAAAATAAAAAAAAATTATAAAATCAAAACAGAGATATTAAGATATTAAAATTGATGAATTATATATGTGTTTTTCTCTGTAATAAATCCATTCATCATTGAATTTTATTATTTTCAAATTAAATAAAAAATAATAAAAGTCGCTTATTATGACTAGTGTGATTTCTTCTGTTAGATGCAGCATGGAAATAAAGGGCAGCTAAAAGGGCAATTGAGGAAAGGAAAACTCAAGTGCCTGCACGTGATTCCAGAAAAGCTGGACAAGGAAACCATAAAATAACGCACAAGAAAAGCCAAATAGACAGCTGGATGATGTGATTCTTAGAAATAGAATGTATCATTCCTAGGCATATATTAGGTATATATACCTAATATATGCATGTATGGTATATATTAGGTAAGGGTCCTTGACGTGAAGTGATCACAGGTGTTCAATATATAAATGTGTCCTTGACGTGAAGTGATCGAACATAATTCAAATCTACTTGAAAAATAATACTCGAGTAATTAACCCGCGCAATGGAGTACTATCTAAGTATCTTGCTAGTTCTGCCCCTTGTATGGGCATGCATTCATACCCTTACATCCAACATACTTGACCGGAAGTCTCTCCCACCAGGCCCCTATCCTTTTCCGATCATCGGAAACCTATTGGAGCTGGGTAACAAACCCCACAAAGCACTTGCTAATCTCTCAAAAATTTATGGACCAATAATGACCCTTAAGCTGGGTAGCATAACCACAATAGTCATATCATCTCCACAATTTGCCAAAGAAGCATTACAAAAGCATGACCAAGCCTTATCTGGTAGATCAATTCCTGACTGTTTTACAGTATTTAACTACCATAAGAGTTCAATGGCATGGTTGCCCACAACAATTCATTGGAGAAACCTTAGGAAAATCAGTACTACCCAAATGCTCACCTCACAAAAACTAGATTTTACCCATGACCTTCGTCGCAAAAAAGTGCAAGAATTATTAGATTATGTGCAAGAAAATTGCAAGAATGGTCAAGCTATTGATATTGGTAGAGCTGTCTTAACCACAGTTCTTAATCTCATGTCAAACACTTTCTTCTCTCTTGATTTTGCTAGTTATAATAGTAATATGTCTAAAGAGTTTAATGAACTTGTATTTGGTATAATGGAAGTTGGTGGAAGGACTAATCTTGCAGATTATTTTCCAATTATTCGGTCAATTGATCCACAAGGTGCTCGTAGACAAATGAAGATTTATTTTGAAAGATTACTTAAAAGTTTTGATAGCATCATTGATGATCGAATGCAATCGTCTAAAGAGTATCATGATGTACTTGATTCTCTTCTCATTCTTGCCAAAGAAAATGATTCTCAATTGAGCCTTCCTGATATCAAGTGTTTACTGATTGTGAGTACTTTATCTTTCCTCTCTATTATATGTTATTTTCCTTACTTGATGATTTTTTTTGCCATTTTGAAAGCCAAAATGAAAACTATTATGGAAACTACACTTAAGAAAATCAAATATTAACTTCTGTGAAAAGTTTTGAAATTATCTTCAGAACTACGAGAGCTTGTGAATTCGAACACTGTTCATAATTAATCATATTCATCTACCTTTTTTTTTTTTTTTGCCAATGCATATTAATTTACCTGATATAATACACTTTCTTATATAATTATTTGATATATATATATATATATATATATATATATATATATATATATATATAGGATCTTCTTATTGCGGGTATTGATACAAGTGTAAGTACAATAGAGTGGGCGATGACAGAATTACTTCACAATCCAAAAAAACTTGCACAAGCCAAAATTGAACTCAAATTAGTTGAAGGGCTAATTCAAGAATATGAAATTTCCAAATTTCCTTATCTTCAAGCAATAATTAAAGAGACTCTCCGATTGCATCCACCGGCCCCAATGTTGGTGCCCCATAAAGCTGAATCTGAGGTAGAGATTGCTGGTTTCAAGGTACCTAAGAATGCAAAGATATTAGTCAATGTATGGGCAATGGGAAGAGATGAATCCATATGGCAAAACCCAGAAAATTTCGAGCCGGAAAGGTTTTTAGAGCGCAAAATTGATGTGAAAGGAAGAGATTTTGAATTAATCCCATTTGGAGCTGGCAGAAGAATTTGCCCTGGATTGCCTTTAGCACATAGAATGGTGCACTTACTATTGGCTTCTCTTATTCAATCCTTTGACTGGAAGCCAACAGATGATGATAATATTGACATGAATGAAAGTTTTGGCCTTACATTACATAAGAGTAAGCCGCTCAAAGCTGTTCCTTATCACCAGGACTTATCAGTGCCATCTTCACCGTGAAAACCCTTATATATATATATATATATAGTCAAGTTATTTAAGTAATAATAATTTGGTTTTGTTGAGTTAGTCGATCAATAATTAAATGTATATTTCATAAATAAGAAATTAGCATTTGGAATAAATCATATGTAAAAATTCAATTCAATTAATGATAGAAAATCATGTATTTGAAATAAATTTTTAATTGTTGAATTATATTATTTGAAATAATTGAAAGTAAAAAAAATAATTATTTTCTGATTTTATCCTTTTATATGATAGAAATTATGTTTAATTTAAATAAAAGTATTTTGAATTTTTAATACTAAATTTTATTAAATGAATTAAATTCTCATAAAATCTTTCAATTTGCTAGAAAGGAAGCAAATCTAATGCCGGATCTCCAAGAATGGTAAAATCTGATCCAACCCGATGGAGAATTCGGCCCTACCTAATTTGATGGGGAAGTCCTGTCTCGCTTGTGGTAACGGGGCGGAGTTAGAATTGAGTTTTTTCTTCTAATTTTCGCATCGATTGCATAAAATTAACATACATATAGTTTTAATTATAATTGCATATTACATGTATATATATAATTTATTAGTTTTCTATAAAATAACATCATTGAATATTTAATTATATTATTATTTTTTAAATATTAATTATAATATACAAAATTTAACATAAATATGTATAATATTTTGTGAAAATATATAAATTATTAATATTTTAATATTAATAAAATTATAAAAAATATAAATAGTGATTCTCGCCCCGGCATCCACTCTAAACCCAATTTATTTCACCCTATTTTTATCTAAACCATCCATAAAACAAAGATAAAAATCTCAAAACCAGCCTCCCCTTATCCTTTTGTCATTCCTACGGGTCTCAAATTGGTTAATGATGGGCTGGATTGGGTGTTGGATAAGATTGTAGAATGGAAGAAGTTGATACCCAAATTCGGTCAAGCTGCCAAAATGCACAAGGTTAAGCAACAATTTGGCTCTTATTTTTTCAAATATTTTTTCATAAATTTGGTACCAAATTCAAAACTCGAGAACTAATAACTCTAAAAACCATTTTAATATCACTAAACCAAAAGTTCATGATATTTTTTTAATATTTATATTAGTTGAAATGTTGAATGATTAAATGATTTTATGTACGAGTGAAATCTCATTTTATAAATAAAAAAGGAAAAATTATTTTTTAATCCCTAAAATTTAATCTAATTAATTAATTAGTCACTTAATTTTGGGTTCGTCAGACTATCTAGTCCTTCTGTCTAATTTTTATCCTTTTTTCTATTAATTTATAAAAAAGATAATTAAAATGCCCTTGTATATATAATAAATATAATTTTGATTTTATTATTTGAAAATAAAACAATAAAATTTAAATCCTTTTCAATTTATAGAACTAGGATAATGCCTGCGTCACGGAGATATTTAATATTTTTAATATATTATTTTATTAAATTAATTATAAATTGTAATTTTAAATATTTCAATTATGTAATTAAAAAAATTATAAATATAAGTAAAATAATCAATAGTCTCATTTAGTAAAGTAAAAAAAATGGTATACTTAATTCTAATTAATCCACCCAAAAGAAAATAATATTCTAATTTGAAATATGAAATAAACTAAATGAAATCTGAGATGAATATTATAATATTATAATATATAATATAATTTTTTTATCAATTTACTACTATATTTAAAAAAATAAGAAGTATTAAAAAGAAAATTTACATAAATATAACAATAAATAAATATAACTAAACATCAAAATATTTAATTGAAAATTATTATTTTAATGATACATTTTGTAATAATATTTTAATTTTCTTGTAATATAAGTACATATTTTACTATTAATATTTTAATATTTGTAAAAGTATAAAATCATTATATATATATATATACACACACACACCCCTAATTTAGGTTACAAATCTCATTAATTAATGATATTTGTATTAATTAAAAAATAAAAATAAAAATTTTATTGGTTACAACTCATAATTATATATGTTTTTAATATATTTAGTAGTCATAATGATCATTAAAATTATTTATGAGTTATATATATATATATATATATATATATATATATATATATATATATATATATATATATATATATATATATATATAACCATAAATATATGTTTTAAATTGATAATTTATGTAACGTATTCTTTTAAATTATGATAAAATTAAAAATTTTTAATTTTATTTAGGTTATATATTATAATTATATTTATAATATATTTACTTGTCATAATGATTTAAGTTACAAATTCCATTAAGCAATATTAATTGTTTTTAAAGCTTATTTTATATAGGACGAATAAAATATATACACATGATAAATACATGCCATTTGACTAAAACTAATAAATTCTAAATCTGCTTTATATATATATATATATATATATATATATATATATATATATATATATATATATATATATATATATATATATATATATATATATATATATATATATATATATATATATATATATATGATTTTAGTAAAGCAATTTTTTTTTATTTTCATAGCCTTAAATTCATTGATTTAATATTTTATACATTAACTCAATTTATAATAACTATAATTATATTCATTTTAGTTTTAATATTAATTTTTCATAATAAAAGCTAATTATTAGTAAATGTTAATAATATTAATTAATTCATTCTTATCATGTGAACCAATAAAAAGTAAACATATGACAAATATATACCACGTGTCAAATTTTAAGACATTTTAAGTTTGCTTTATATATATATATTAGATTAGATTTGAGTAAATTATTATTTTAATGATACATTTTGTAATAATATTTTAATTTTCTTGTAATATAAGTACATATTTTACTATTAATATTTTAATATTTGTAAAAGTATAAAATCATTATATATATATATATATATATATATATATATATATATATATATATATATATATATATATATATATATATATATATACACACACACACACACCTAATTTAGGTTACAAATCTCATTAATTAATGATATTTGTCTTAATTAAAAAATAAAAATAAAAATTTTATTGGTTACAACTCATAATTATATATGTTTTTAATATATTTAGTAGTCATAATGATCATTAAAATTATTTATGAGTTATATATATATATATATATATATATATATATATATATATATATATATATATATATATATATATATATATATATATATATATATATATATATATATATATATATATATATATATATGATTTTAGTAAAGCAATTTTTATTTTTTATTTTCATAGCCTTAAATTCATTGATTTAATATTTTATACATTAACTCAATTTACAATGACCATAATTATATTCATTTTAGTTTTAATATTAATTTTTCATAATAAAAGCTAATTATTAGTAAATGTTAATATTATTAATTAATTCATTCTTGTCACGTGGACCAATAAAAAGCAAACATATGACAAATATATGCTATGTGTCAAATTTTAAGACATTTTAAGTTTGCTTTATATATATATATTAGATTAGATTTGAGTAAATTACTATTTTAGACGATATCAATTATAGTGTTTAGAATTAACCTTATGTTTAGGAGCACAGTTGAGGGAGAAAAGAAAATAAGAGAGAAAAATATAAAAATTTTACTCTTTTTATTTTCTCCCTTATTGTTTGGATTGGAGGAAAATAAAAAGGGAAAGAAATGAAAATAAATATATTTTCTCTTATTTGAAAAACTAAAAATATATGGAATGAAAGAAAATATTATAAATTATAAATTATTGTTTTAATTTTTTATCTCTTAAGTTTAAATTTGAATTTTATTTTATTATTATAATTTTTCTTTTTTTCTCACCACTTTCTCTTCATTTTTGAAAGAAAATATCCGAAGAAAAATAAGTATTATTTTTCTTCCTCCTTTTATTGTTCTTTCATATCCAAATAAGGTTAAAATTGTTTTCCTCACTTATTTTCCTCTTATTTTCTATCATCTCTTATTTTTCTTCAATCCAAATGTAGTGTAAAGGTGTCAATGAGATTAAAAATTTAATTATTGGGTCTCAATTTAAATTTAGACATATATTAGTCGGCTGGGTCCGATCCAATTTGCATAAAAACCTTGCTTTTGGATTTTAAAATTTTGAAAATTGATAACTATTCATTCTAAAATATTTGTCATTTTAAAATTTTAATAATGTATTTATTATTTTTTTTTCAACTTTATCCTTCATTTATTCTCCCACTAAATATTTATATTAATTGCTTTTCTTTCTCTACATCAAAATTATCAAAAGGTCTTTTAGCCTTTTTACTTTAAAATTATATCAATTTAATGACTTTCTTAATTCGTGTGCTGAAATTTTAAATGATAAATATTTTGTAACGGAGAGAGTATCAAATGCTTGATCTAATTAATAAAATATTGATATTTTTATATATTTTAACAAAATTTTAGATTAAATAAATTAGACAAAAAATAAATTTTGTTAACGTTAAAGTCCTATATTTTAGGAGTTGATTACTTTGCAGATTAATAAATTACCTGGTCTTTAGGGAGTCCTATTCTCAAGGCTAGTGCAGTTGTTTTTATATTCTGTTTGGATTAAGAATTTCTCTGTAGCTAATATTTCTCTATTTCTGTTGTGTAAGGCTTTTAAATAGCCATCGTTGCAAGTTCAATAAATAAGCTGATTAAACCCAAATTGTGAGCTTTTCAATTCTGTTTAACATTTGGTATCAGAGCCTAAAGCATCAGGGCCTGATAGACAGCTTCAGCAAAGAGTGACACACTGTGCGAGAGGGATATTGTTTGTACGAAAGAGAAGAGATGGCTAAGAGTAGCGGTAGCAATGAGAAGTTCGTGCAACCAGCGATTCCAAAATTTGATGGATACTATGAGCATTGGGCAAAACTGATGGAGAACTTCCTTCGTGCGAAGGAATATTGGGCCCTTGTTGAGGAGGGAATAGACACCGTTCCAGAAGGTACTCAAGCGACAGAAGCACAGATGAAGGTGATAGCGGAACAGCAACTGAAAGACAAAAAGATCAAGAATTATCTCTATCAAGCTATCGATAGAGAAATCATGGAGACAATACTCAACGATGATACTTCGAAGCAAATTTGGGACTCTATGAAACAAAAATTCAAGGGTTCCACAAGAGTGAAGAGAGCTCAATTGCAGACATTGAGGACTGAGTTTGAAATACTCAAAATGAAGGAGGGAGAGACCATTAATGCCTATTTTGGGCGAACTCTGTCCATTGCCAAACGGATGAAAGCATGCGGAGAAATCATACAAGAAAGGGATATTACAGGGAAGATTCTCAGATCCCTGGTACCAAAATTCAATTATGTTGTTTGCTCCATTGAAGAATCCAACAACGTCGACACTCTTACAGTCGATGAACTTCAAAGCAGTTTGCTAATTCATGAGCAGAGAATGAAGAATGTTGATGGAGAAGAACAAGTGTTGCTGAAAGTGACTCATGAAGGGAAAGCAGGAGGAGGAAGGGGCAGAGGAAGAGGAGCAATGAGAGGAGGCCGAGGAAGAGGGAGATCATATGTAAACAAAGATACTATAGAATGTTATCGATGTCACAATCTTGGCCACTTTCAATATGAATGTCCGACATTGGAAAAGCATTCAAATTATACAGAACTATATGAGAAAGAGGAGATGTTGCTGATGGCATATGTAGATGACATTGGAGCAAAACGAGAAGACATTTGGTTCTTGGATTCAGGCTGTAGCAATCACATGTGCGGTAACAAAGCTCTATTCTATGAGTTTGAGGAAGTCTCTCAACAAACTGTAAAGCTAGGCAACAATACAAGAATGGAAGTTTTGGGTAAGGGAAGTATAAAATTGGAGGTAAATGATGTCATTTTCACTGTTGGTGATGTTTTTTGTGTTCCTGAACTCAAAAATAATCTTTTGAGCATTGGGCAACTCCAAGAGAGAGGTCTTTCCATCCTTATGAAAGCTGGGATGTGCAAGATTTTTCATCCACAAAAAGGTTTAATCATTCAAACCAAAATGACAGCAAATCGGATGTTCATCTTGGTAGCCAACACGTTATCAATGTCTCTTCAACTAAAACAGGAAGTATGTTTCAAGACAGCAACAGAAGACCTTACACACCTATGGCACTGCAGGTTGGGACACATCAGCAACACAAATCTCCAAATTTTGATGCGTAAAAAAATGGTTCATGGTCTACCTCAATTGAACATGTCAGATGAAGTTTGTGTAGATTGTCTGAAAGGAAAGCAACACCGGGAGCCCATTCCTAAAAGAAGCACGTGGAGAGCAACACATAGGTTAGAACTGATTCATGCTGACTTGTGTGGTCCAATTTCACCTATTTCTAACAGTGAAAGAAAATATGTGTTATGCTTTATTGATGATTATAGCCGAAAAGCTTGGTCGTATATTTTACATGAGAAGTCAGAGACATTTGCTGTGTTTAAAATCTTTAAGATATTTGTTGAGAAGGAAACAGGACTTGCTATCAAATGCCTACGAACAGATCGAGGGGGGGAGTTCACATCTACTGAGTTCATTGAATTCTGTAGAGATAATGGAATTAAAAGACAACTGACGATGGCATACACTCCTCAGCAAAACGGAGTTGCAGAAAGGAAGAACCGCACAATGATGAACTGTGTAAGGAGCATGCTGTCTGAAAAGGGAATCCCAAAACCTTTTTGGCCTGAAGCAGTGAAATGGGCGGTTTATGTGCTCAATCGGTGTCCCACTGCAGCCTTGAAAGATACAACTCCAGAAGAGGTGTGGAGCGGAGAAAAGCCAACAATTGAACACCTGAGAGTTTTTGGGTGCGTGTGCCACATACATGTACCTGATGCAAAAAGAACGAAATTGGAGAGCAAAAGCATGAGTGGTGTTTTGTTGGGAATTAGTGATGAATCAAAAGGATACAAAATATATGATCCTGTGACCAAGAAGGTAGTGATTAGCAGAGATGTGGTATTCGAAGAGAAGAAAAAATGGGATTGGGACAAGAGCTATAAGCAACAGATACTTGTTGAGTTTGAATGGGGAGAAAATAAAGATGTAGTCATAGATAATACAATTGATGGTGACTTTGAGCCTGAAGCTGCAGACCAAAATTCAGAAGATGATGCTGCTATTTTTGAAGAGGAAAATGGAGTAAGTGATGCAACAAGTGACACAACAACAATTCCCTCAAACTCTGATACAAAAGCACGAATCAGGAGGCCACCTACCTAGATGGATGATTATGTGAGTGGAGAAGGGTTTTCAGAAGATGAAATTGATGTGAACTTTGCTCTGGATACAAATTTAGACCCTGTTAATTTTAGTGAAGCTGTGAAAAGTGAACATTGGAAGAAAGCTATGGAGGATGAAATCAAAAGCATAGAAAAGAACAATACATGGTTTCTCACTGATTTACCAAAAGGTGCAAAGCGGATTGGAGTAAAATGGGTCTTCAAAACGAAGCTGAACGAGTATGGTGAGGTGGAGAAATTTAAAGCCCGGTTGGTCGCCAAAGGATATGTGCAACAATATGGAATTGATTATGCTGAAGTCTTTGCATCGGTGGCTCGAATGGACATTGTGAGGATTATTCTTGCACTAGCTGCTCAGAAGGAATGGAAGGTCTATCAACTCGACGTCAAATCTGCATTTTTACATGGCGAGTTGATTGAAGATGTCTATGTGGAGCAACCCAGAGGATTTGAAAAAAAAGATGAACCCTACAAGGTGTACAAACTCAGAAAAGCTCTCTATGGACTCAAACAAGCTCCTCGAGCTTGGTTTAGTCGCATTGAAGCATATTTTTTAAAGGAGGGATTTGAGAAGTGTCACAGCGAGCAGACCTTGTTCATAAAGACAAACAGTCAAGGTAAACTTTTGATTGTAAGTTTATATGTTGATGATTTAATATATACTGGGAATGATGAATCAATCATTGGGGAATTTAAGAAATCAATGATGGAGGAGTTCGATATGTCAGACTTGGGGAAGATGAGATATTTTCTTGGTATTGAGGTGCAACAATTGGAAAATGGAATTTTCATCAGCCAAAAGAAGTATGCAGGGGATGTACTAAAAAGATTTTGAATGGAAGAATGCAATGCTGTTTTGAATCCTATGGTTCCTGGTTTCAAAATTTCGAAGGATGAGAATGGAGTTCTGGTTGATAGCACTTTCTACAAGCAGCTGGTTGGGAGCCTGATTTACTTAACATCAACTCGTCCAGATTTGATGTATGCAGTGAGTTTAATTAGTAGATACATGTCTCAACCTACAGAGCTTCATCTTATGGCTGCAAAAAGGGTGTTAAGGTATGTAAAGGGAACCATCAGCTTTGGCATTCTATATCAGAAAGGAGAAAGTAGTGTGTTGACTGGTTACACGGACAGTGACTACGCAGGATGTTTGGAGGATAGAAAGAGCACCTCAGGATATGCTTTCATGATGAGCTCAGGGGCAGTAGCTTGGGCATCTAGAAAGCAACCAATTGTGACGTTATCAACAACGGAGGCTGAATATGTAGCAGCAGCGGCGTGTGCTTGTCAAGCAATGTGGATGAAGATGGTTCTTAAAAGGCTTTGTTGTGATGGTAACGAATGCACAACTATTTTTTGTGACAATAGTTCAACTATAAAATTGTCCAAAAATCCAGTTCTGCACAAAAGAAGTAAGCACATTGCAGTTCATTTCCATTTCTTAAGGGATTTATGCAACAAAGGAGAAGTTCGTTTAGTTCATTGTGGTTCAGTTGATCAAGTTGCGGATATCCTAACAAAGCCTCTCAAAGTGGAACAATTTCAGAAGCTTAGAGGTTTACTTGGAGTCTGTGAAGTAAACTAAGCAATCTGCTTAGTTTAAGGGAGGGCATGTTAACGTTAAAGTCCTATATTTTAGGAGTTGATTACTTTGCAGATTAATAAATTACCTGGTCTTTAGGGAGTCCTATTCTCAAGGCTAGTGCAGTTGTTTTTATATTCTGTTTGGATTAAGAATTTCTCTGTAGCTAATATTTCTCTATTTCTGTTGTGTAAGGCTTTTAAATAGCCATCGTTGCAAGTTCAATAAATAAGCTGATTAAACCCGAATTGTGAGCTTTTCAATTCTGTTTGACAAATTTAAGAGTCAGAATTTGCAAGCTTTCATCATCTCTTCTTCAATATTATAATTACACCAAAATTGTACGTCGTGTTATAATATATTATAAGATTTGATTGATGTCTTTTTATAGACATAAATATCTTAATTTTTATATTAGTATTGATTGTATTTTCCTTATCATAAAAGTTTTCTATTTCTTTTTCTTCTATACTCTATATAAAGGGTTTAATATTATTGAATGGAAGATCTAGAAAAACTATTCTCTTCTCTATATTTTTTGTTCTTGTTCTTCTCCATTATATTTATAATAGGTTATTAGCATGAATCATTCTACAATATTGTTTATAATTTTGGATAGCTTGTGGTTTGCTACGACCTAGTTAAGGCAAAAAATTTGAAGAAATAAGATTCAAGATTTATGGTAAATAATTTTTGTCTAATTAATTATTACTATTATTAATATTTATGTGTCATATACATTTTTTTTAAGAAAAAAAAACTTTTGAAAAGATTATGCCAAATTGTATATAAATAACAAAATTTTTTTTGAAGAAAATACCAAGTCGTTTTTTTTTTCTTTCTTATAATCATTTACCTCAAATCATTTTTTTAGATTTATAAAGATTTAATATACTATTTGATGATTAATTAAACTCTAACTCCTGAAAAACTAGTACTATATTTTAAATTATAGTTCGTACAGAACTAGCATTATATTTTAAATTCTAGTTCCTGAAAAATTAATATTGTTTATAGTTTCTGAAGAATTAATTAAATAAATAACTAAGTTATGAATTCTTGAAAAACTAATAATAATTACAGTTCCTGAATAACTGGTATTTTTTATAGTTCCTGAAAAATTGATATTCTCTACAGTTCCTGAAAAATTAGTATTCTCTATAGTTTCTGAAGATCTAATCAAAATAAATAAATATAAATTTCTAAAGAATCTGTATCTTAAGTTCCTGTGAACCCTTAATTTTACACCCTCAGCATCCAACCGCAGCCTTAGCACTTGCTGAATTTAACTCATTACACGGAGCTATTATGGTGGTCCCGCTAACCAGTTAGCCAGTAGGGGTTTGGGGGCAGCTCCCCTGAAAGAAAATTTTTTAGACTTTATTTACATTACCACCAGGCATCTGAATTTCCCAAACTCTATACCAACAACCAATCTCTGAAAAAAAAGAAAAAAAACTACATCGAAAAAATGTGCCAGCGCCATGTGGCGTGTGGCGCCACATCAGAGCTGTGCGGCGCCGCATGCCCTCTGTGCAGCATGCCGCAAATGTCTGATGCAGTGCCGCAGGTCCCTGTGGGCCTCACCTGTGCAGAAAATGACCCTTTTACCCCTTTTAGTCCAATTTTCGACCATTTCTAGCCTTACCCCTCATGGTCTTTTCATATTTTCATTACCTAAACTACCCTCACTCACTTTTCTTATAAATACCCTCCTTCACTTCTCATTCCAATACACCTCTTGAATTTGAATAAATTGCTATCCTCAAATTCCTCTCTTCTTCTCACTCCAATCACTCTTTAATTAATTAATTAATCTTTTTAATTAATTAATTACGTCACCCTAATCAAGTTAATTAATCTTTTTAATTAACTAAAATTTTTTTAATTAATCACTCTTTTTTCAAAAAATCATTCCTTTTTTTCAAAATCAAATTAATCCTTTTTCTCAATCCACCTTTCATCCAAATTAATTAATTAATCTTTTTAATTAATTAATCCATCCATCCTTTTCATCATATTAATTAATTAATCATTTTAATTAATTAATTAATCTTTCAATCAATCTAATCACCCAGTCCTGATAAAATGGAATTTCAGTCCGGTAAAACTTTTCGCCCAACAAAAGTCAAGGTATCATCATTTTTTCTCACTTTCAACACACCTAAACCAAAATCAATCTAATTAACTCCTAAACCCCTCCACTTAACCGTGAAATGAACTACGTGGGTTTTAATTCCCATTCAATGGGGTACGTAGGTACGTTTGGAATCTAAATCTAAATCTTAAATCCAAATCCCAATCAATCTCCTTTCCCCTCTTTTTTAATTAATGTATTTTATCAATGTCTCATTTTAATTTTCTCATTACACTCATATCATATTCATGCATATTATTATCATTTTATAAATGTTATTCATGAAATCTAATTTTCAAGTCAAATTAAAGTTAAGAGCCAAATTTTGATTATTTAAAACCAAAAACCTAGTCCCCAATCTCAACCTGGTTCAAAGACTAGTGATTTTTATCCATGGGCAAATTAATTAAAAAGTAATAAATTGGAGTCAAATTGGGTTTTTCCTTAGTTTTTCCATTTAAAAATAAATTAGGGTGACAACTCCCAAAAATCATTTTTTCAAAATCAACCAAATCTGAACCCGAGAGTTTCATTGTGAGTTTAAATCCAAATGAGCATCCCGGTTTCCTCTAGCAGACTGGGCCGGTGCTCAAGCGAGGCTTCACAGTTCCTCAAAAATTGCTCAAGCGAGGCTTCACAGTTCCTCAAAAATTAAGTATTCTAAATTATTGAGAAAATTATATCCTAATTTGTTAAATGATTAATATTCTGGATTTCTAAAAAACTAAATAAATTGTTTATATATCTTTAGAAAACTAATTTAATTATAATTTTATTTATAATATTTTGAAAATCCATTTTGAGCTACTTGGATTCTAGTGATGACTTCAAATGGATTATTACTATACTTATTAGTCTTTATATATAATTTTGGTGGTATTATATTAACTAAATCGTCCTTATACTTTGCTCATACTGTATTGTCATAGTAGTATACTTTGTTGATGCGAAATTGAGAGTAGCAAGCCAATGTAGCATATTGCCTATTATTTTTGATTTTGTTGAATATGAATTAAGTCTAACAAGATCTGGACTAATTAGTGTTACTCCTTTGGGTATCGAAAATCTAACACTGCTAAAGATTTTTCATTTGTCCAAAAACTGTTTGACTGATTTGGTACTGTAATTAATATTTGTAAGGTAAACTTTTTGTTTGTTATATTTTATCTTCCTTTAACAATATTCAATGGGCTATAAATTATAGCGAATATTTGAAATATTTAATTGGTTAATCTATTATATATATACTCCTGATGATTTTATTTTAATAAATGAGCAGTATTACATATATGACATATAAATAGAAAATTTATGTTTTTCTTTTGCATTTTTTTGGATATGTTTGAGATGATTACTTATGAAGAATTTAGTTTATATATATTATATAGTAAACTCTGTTTATACTTGTGAACCCTTAATTTTACACCATTAGCATTTAACCACAGCTTTAGCACTTGTTGAATTTAACGCGTTATGCGGAGTTTTTACGATGGTCCTGCTAATCGGTTAGCAGGCGGGGGTTCGGGGGCAGCGCTCTCGAAAGAAAATTTTTTAGCCTTCAATTATATTGCCACCAGACATCCAAAATTTCTAAACTTTATACCAACAACCAATATCTATAAAAAAAAAAAGCCAGTCAGCACGTTCACCGAGGTGCCAACAGCGCTGTCGACCTTGCCAGCGGCACACCGCCCAAGTCACCAACGGCGCCGCCTAGGCCTCTGGTGGCGCCACACAGACTGCCCGCCTGTAGTCCCTAAAATACCCTCTAATATGATTTTTCTGACTTTTTCTAACTCTACCCTTTTGGTCTTTTCACTTTTCTACTTCCTAAACTACCCTCACTCACTTTTCTTATAAATACCTCTATTCATCCTTCATTCCAACACACCTCTTGAATTTGAATAGATTGCTATTCTCAAATTCTTTTCTTCTTCTTCCTCTAATCACTCTCTAATTAATTAATTAATTAATCTTTTTAATTAATTAATTGCCTCACACTAACCAAGTTAATTAATCTTTTTAATTAACTAAAACTCTTTTTTAATTAATCACTAAATTAATTAATTAATTAATCTTTTTAATTAATTAATTAATCACTCTTTTTTCAAAAATAATTCCTTTTTCCAAAATCAAATTAATCTTTTTTTCTCAATCCACCTTTCATCCAAATTAATTAATTAATTTTTTTAATTAATTAATCCATCCATCATTTTCATCATATTAATTAATTAATTATTAATTAATTAAGCTTCTAATTCATCCAATCACCCGGTGTCGATAAAACGGAACTTTGGTCTGGTAAAACCCTTCGCCCACCAAAAGTCAAGGTATCAGCCTTTTATCTCACTCTCAACACACCCAAACCAAATCATTTTGATTAACTCTTAAACCTCTCCACTTAACCGTGAAATGAACTACATGAGTTTTGATCCCCATTCAATGGAGTACGTAGGCACGTTTGGAATCTAAATCCAAACTTCAAATCCAAATCCCAATCAATCTCCTTTTCCCTTTTTTTAAATTAATTTATGAATATTTTATTTTCATCATGTATTCATGTTATGCCATATTCATGCATTTTCTTTAAAATCATCTTATGAATGTCATTCATGAAATTCAATTTTCAAGTCAAATTAAACGTAAGAGTCAAATTTAGATTATTTAAAATTAAAAACCTAGTCCCCGAATTCAACCTGTTTTAAAGGCTAGTCATTTTTATCCCTGGGCAAATTAATTAAAAAATTAATGAATTGTAGTCAATTTGGGTTTTTTCCTTAATATTTTTTAACTAAATAAAATTAAGGTGATGACTCCTAAAAATCATTTTCAAAATCAACTAATCTGAACCCGAGGATTCCATAGTAACTCTAAACCCAAATGAGCATCCCGGTTCTCTCTAGTGGACCGGGCTGGTGCTCGAGCGAGACCTCACAATACTAGGAGTATAGAATGGTTATAATGTATACACTATATTTTGAAGACTTGAACTTATGTAATTTTCTAATTTTTGATCAATTAATACATTTAGAGTTCAAAAAAAGAATCCCATGAAATTAATAATTAGGTCAAATTTACTCAAGAGAGGTCTTCATTTATACTCAAGGTATTTATATCCTAAATTTCTTAGTGGAATTATAAATATGCCATGATAAATATGTTGTATATATATATTGATTTCTCTGATTAGCAAGTATAATTTATTTGTATTATTGCATATTATTTTTTTATTTTTAACTAAAATTCTAGTATAAAGATTGTTGTGCCTTATAATTAATGGCTAATTTGTCCTCAACTTGGCTTGATGCAAATATATTTTATAATAATTGCCTTATTTTGACTTTTGAGCATAAAATTTATATTGTTTATGTGTTTGGTTTCAGTATGAAATTTGAAATAATTAAAAATTTATTACTTCACTATAAACATGAATTTATTGTAAATGGTTGGATTGATTTATAAATTATTGAAGTTTTTACATGAAATTAGTTCAAATTTCTTCATTTTTTCTCAAAATTGATTGAGAGTTCTAGATTTTTAAGAAAATCAATTTAATATTTTTGTTTTATTTCCAACACAAAGACTTTGATCATATTTATACTATATGTAAAAGAAGTCTAATAGATGAATATCTCACTATTTAAGATTTTTGTATTATCTAGAAGAGTTTTAAAGATCGATATGATCACTTGAAAGATGTGGTATTACCACAAGCTCAATATGATTGGGTAAATCTACACCTACAAGACTTGAAGTCTATTTGAGAATATAATTCAATCATATTTAAAATTACTTCACAGATAAAATTGTGCGGTAATAAAGTTTCATGCTCTTGTAATAGCAGTATAAAAAATAAAAATTTACAAATATTATTTTTCTAGTGATTATAAAGAATAATTGTTAATGAAAAATATCAAACAATACCCACTAGTATAACTGCATTTTCTGAAGTAAATGCTATAAATCATTTGGTAGATAATGAGAATTCTGAAAGAATAATTGGTAACGAGAAATCATCAAACAATGCCCACTAGTATAACTGTATTTCCTATAGTGAATGCTATAAATCATTTTGTAAATCATGAGATTCTGAAAGAGGAACTACCCATATAGTGAATGCTATAAATCATTTTGTAAATCATGAGATTCTGAAAGAGAAACTGCCCATATAGTGGACACAAATCAATTCAATATTGATGATTTTATGTAAACTCTTTGAAGGAGATATTTGCAAAGATTTTATAAGTTGTGCATTATAATGAGTTATTTCATTATTGTTTTATCCTCCATATACATGCATAACATATTACATTAAACCTGCAGTTCAAGCATTGAACTTATAGTTCAATAATTAAACCTTGAAGGTTTGGCATGAATATTATTATGTATATCATACATACTCTCCTTTGAAATTTGTACAAGAACATGAGTCGTAAATTTTTTATGCCATGAATATATTAATATCACTATCTCAATGTGCGACAATGGGTCTACACAATAGGCTAAGAATTTATTTTGATGACGCATCTTTCTTAGCATTAGGGAGAGAAAAGTATTTGCAATGCTAAAGAATGTCGAGAAATTTATTGGAAGGAAAACTCTTTAAATAATTTTGATCCACATACAAGTTAGAGTAAACCAAAAGTTCACAAAATAACATAGTTGCAATAAATTGCAACTTAACTGCCAAATACATTTATAAATGCTAAAAGAGTGGCAAAGTCTCATATTACAACTGTTAATACCCTAGTAAGGGTTGGGGTTGTGGTTCAAATTGCAAATAAAAACGTGGATAGTAAATTGGAACTAAAGACAAAAATTCGCAAAAAAGAAAAGTAGCGTCACTCATAAAATCTCTTGAAGAGAAACCTCATGAAGAGGAAGATCTCAGTCAAAGAACTATAACTAATTATGAGATACAAACTGACACAACAGAACAATTAGATCCTCCAGATATGACTTCTGGAGTTGATGATCATATAAATAAACTATAAGATCTCAATTATTTTTGTGATATAAGAGAAAGAGTTAATAGAAATTTAATTATCGTCGACAATGAATTTGTCTCAACAATAGCTCTTGCTATTTTAAGAGAAAATATGAATCTAGAATCTATAAGTATAACTGAATAGTAGCATAAACATGATTAATCATCATGGAAAGAGGCAATTAAAGTAGAGCTACACTCATTCTATTATTAACTATGAGAAAAAAATAATTCTCTTATTATGAAAATGATCATGTTCTGTTATTCAATTAGTATGGTAGTTAAAGAAAGGCTTGATATATGTCTTATGAAAATGATATTTATATGAGAGTGCCAGAAGGACTAGAGATATAAAAAATAAATATACATTAAATAATTGACATGTATTTCATCAAATTGCAAAAGTCCTTATATGAATTAAAGCTATGGACATGTGGTGTAATTGTTTGAGTAAATTCTTATTGAAATAAAGATATATGAATAATACACTATGTCCATTTGTATTCATAAAAGACCATAAAATGGTAGATGTTATTGTTGCAGTATATGTTGATGATTTAAATATTAGTGTGACTCTTAAAGAACTCAAAGAAGTATGTATCTGTGAACTCTCAAATTTGCACCTCCTGATTCGGCTGCAGCTTGACACCTACTGAGAATAGGGCGCTACGCATACGACGGTCCCGCTAGCCGGTTAGCGGGCAGGGGTCAAGGGGGCAGCGCTCCGTCGAAAAAAATAAAATTTCTAAATCTTTCACCTCCAATCGACCGTCTTTCAGTTACGAACCACAGGATCAAACCAAGCTGGAATCGAAACTGAAACAGGCCTGAAACAGACGAAAACAGGTTGAACCGCACTAGTGGCACACTGTTGTCTGGGAGGCACGCTTGCCGTGCTGCCTAGAAGGAGGCACGCACTTGGTGTCGTCGGCAGGGCGGCACTCTTGCTGTGCCGCCACAGGCGGTACCAAATTGGTGCTAGTAGGCAGGCGGCACGCCTCCCGTGCCGCCCGGATGGCCGGCGCATCGGCCATGCCGCCCCTGCAGCCGGTGCCGCACTAATGCCGCCGTTCGTACCGCCAGAACCTCCTCCGGCAGCTCTATAAATAGAAGCCTCCTCCAGCCTCATTTGGCATGACTTCCAATGACTTTTAACTCATTCCAATACATTTCAAGCTCATTTTAGGCATTCCAACGCATTCCAAAACAGTTGAGATACATTCCAAAGCATAAATCCTTTCTTATACTAACATTTTTGTTGTTTCTAGATCCATATTCCAAGTTTCTTTTAACTTCAAGGTGGAGTTGAGATCCGGAGCAAAACTCATCCCATTCGTCAGAAAATCAAGAAAAGCAAAGGTATAATCCTTCTTTATTTTCAAATTCTAAATTCATATCTAGAATTCTCTTTAGGTCTAAAACTAAAAAGATCTAAAAACTTATTAATTTAAGAATCAAAATTAAGTTAATAAGCAAACCAACAAATTTCTAAAACCCCTCCTTCTCAAGAAGGGAGAACTGCGTGGGGTTTGATTCCTATTTAATAGGATACGCAGGCTGCTAATATGAAGGGCATCAACTCCAAAAATCTTTTTATCAATATTGTTTTCCCTTTTTATTTTGATTTATTCATATTAATCTTTTGTTTGTGATTTTATTTTTAGTTTATTTTGGGAAATGTGTGCTTTTCCTAGTACCCATAAGGGCTAGAGGAAAGATCCCCTTTATTTCATTTGTTTTGATATTGTAACAATTAGGATTTATCTTGCCTATTTATTCATTATTGCCATTCCATCACATCATATATATATACATCTGTTTCATTCATTATTATATTCCTGTTCATGCACACACAAAAATTCATTTTTCAAGAGTTATTTTGCATTTTTAGCCAAACTAAAGAAAATAACATTTTCTTAATTGTGTAATTACCAAAACCTGATCCTCGAGCTCTCCTTGGTCACTCGTGGATTGGTGCACTTTTCTATTGGGATAAATCAAATTATTTTTGGAGTCAACCATATTGGGTTTTCTTTAATTTTTCCAATTAAAATAAATAAATTAAAGTGGTGACTCACTTTTCAACTGTCAAATTACAAAAATCAATTTTTCGAACTCACAGCGAGTTCCAATCGTGGAGTTTCTCCTGAAGAGCATTTTGATCCCTCAGCGGATCAGACCAGTGCTCGGGCGAGGCCTCACAGTATCTATTTGAAAAGTGAGTTCGAAATGAGAAATTTAATGAAATTTTATATCGGCCTGTAGACTGATTATCAATGAGTCATAATACACCAGTCTACTTATGTGGAAAAGGTATTTAAACAACTTTGTATGAATAAATTTTTTCTCTTAAACATACCAGCGGTGGTCCTCTCACTTGAAGTGAAGAGATACCCTTTTAGACCTAAATAAGATAACAAAGAGTTATTTAGTCTTGAAGTACCATATATATGTGCTATAGGGGCACTCATGTATATTGCAAATTACATCAGGTCTGAAATTACATTTGTAAGAAAAATTTCTAGTTAGGTATAGCTCTGCACCTACTAAAAGATATTAGAGTGGTGTAAAAATTTATCTTCAATATACTATTAATATTATGATTCATATTTGAAATTGGTTTATATGCGAATATTGGTTATTTACTTAGTCTCCATAACGATAGATCTTAGACTAGTTATGTATTCACTCATGGTGGTACTGCAATGAGTCTTGAAGTACCTCACTAAAAGATACTCCCATTGTATTTTGAGAATAATGCAATTTACATTGCATAAATTAAAGATGGTTATATCATGGATAACGAAGTAGACATAAACTTCACCTAAATTCTTGTATATACATAAGCTCCAGAAGAGATATCCACTAAATTCGCTTGAGTGATAACCTAACAGACTTATGTACTGAGTCTTTACCTAATATTGTATTTAAACGGCATTGTTTCATCAATTAGTAAATGCCGTATTAAAATCTATCTTCATCAGGGAGGAGCAAATTAGTATATAATTGTACTCTTTTTCCTTAGTCAAGTTTTTGTCCCACAAGGTTTTCTTGGACAAAGGTTTTAATGAAGCAATCTGTGCAATGATAAAATAGCACATGAAATGTACTCTTTTCCTTTGCTATGTCTTTTCCCATTGGGTTTTCTAGCAAGGTTTTTAACGAGACATATTTATAGTGCAAGTAATATCCCAATAGAGTACTATAAATAAATTATTATATGTGGATATTACTTAAACTATCATTAAGTATATCGTTTGACAACTTGATAGATTTGTTTACAAAGACACTTCCTACAACCACATTTGAAAAGTTAGTTAATAAAATTGACATATGCCGATTAAGAGATATTTGATAGAAATCATATTTTTATGAGGGGGAGATTTTGGTATACTATACTCTTTTTTCCTTAGCCTAGGTTTTGTCCCATTGGATTTTCCTAGCAAAATTTTTAACAAAACAGTGTTATGGCGCAAATCTCTACAAGAATAATAAACTCTTTTTCCTTCACTAAGATTTTTTTCCACATGGTTTTTCCTTAGTAAGGTTTTGACAAAATATATTCTTTGTAAAAGTTATGAAGGGAGAGTGATAAGATTTGATTGATATTTTTCCATATACATGAATATTCTAGTTTCCATATTAGTATTGATTGTATTTTCCTTATTAGAAAAGTTTCTTATTTTTTTCTCTTATGTACTCTATATAAAGGGCTTAATACTATTGAATGAAAGATTTAGAAAAACTATTTTCTTTTCTATATTTTTGTTCTTTTTCTTCTCCATTATATTTATAATACGTTGGTTTATTTTTATGAAATATATAAACACACAATGATAAAAAAGAGATGTGTACATCCACTTATTTGAATAAAAAATAATGGAAATGGCGATAGACAACTAGACCTAGCTTTTGCAAGTTTCAAAAGAAATCTTTTAGACAAAAATATATTTATATTTTGAAAAAATAGAAAAATGTTATAAAATAAAGAATAATTATGGAGAATAGAGAAAAGAGAAAATAGGAGATAGAATAAATTTCTATGTGTCTATCTTCATTAATTGTAATACCTATTTATAGGTATAAAAGGTTACAGAAATAGAAATAGAAATAGAGTTCTATTTACATAATAATATCTATCTATAGATATATGATAGACATCCAATCTTATTATACTACTTAAATATTATCATGAATATTATCACAACACTTCCCCTTAGATGTCTATTACAAAGAATATGATGCCTTGTTAAAACCTTACTAAGGAAAAATCCTGTGAAAAAAAAAAAACTTAGTGAAGGAAAAAGAGTATATTATTCTTTTATCGATTGCGCTGTAACATTGCCTCATTAAAAACCTTGTCAGGAAAATCCAATAGGACAAAACTTAGGCTAAGAAAAAAAGAGTACAGTACACTAAAATCTCCCCTTCATAAAAACATGATTTTTATCAAATATCTCTTAATAGGCGCATGCCAATTTTATTAACTAACTTTTCAATGTGGTTGTAGGGAGTGCTTTTGTAAATAAATCTATCAAGTTATTAAACCGTATGCTTAATGATGTTTAAGTAATATCCACATATAATAATTTATTTATAGTGCTCCCTAAGGATATTACTTGCGCTATGAATATGCCTCGTTAAAAACTTTGCTTGAAAACCCAGTGGAAAAAAATATAACTAAGAAAAAGAGTACATTTTATTAGTTATTTTGTCATTGCATAGATTGCCTCATTAAAACCTTTGTTTAAGAAAACCCTATGGGATAAAAACTTGACTAAGGAAAAAGAATACAATTATATACTAATTCGCTCCTCCTGATAAGGACAAATTTTAACACGGCGTATACTAATTGATAAAACAATACCGTTTAAATACCACACTAGGTAAAAACTTAGTATATAAGTCTATTAGGTTGTCACTCGAGCGAATTTGGTGGATATCTCTTATAGAGCTCATGTATAAATAAGAATTTCGGTGAAGTTTATATGTTTACTTCATCACCCTTAATATACCACCTTTAATTTGTGTAATGCGTATTGCATTATTTTCAAAACATAATGGGAGTATATATATTTAGTGAGGTACTTCAGGACCATAAAAATCTTTATAAAATTGCAGTATCACCATAAGTGAATATATAGCCAATTTAAGATCTACCATTATGAAGATCAAACAAATAATTAATATTCTCATATAGACCAAATTCAAATATGAATCAAAATATGATCATAATATTAATAGTACATTAAAGATAACTTTTTACACCACTCTAATATATCTTAGTAGGTGCAGAGCTTATACCTAGTTAGAAATTTTTTCTTACAAATCCAATATCAGGTCTGATGCAATTTGCAAGATACATGAATGCCCCTATAGCATTTATATGACATTTCAAGACCAATTAGCTCTTTGTTATCTTCTTTAGGTCTAAAAGGGTATCTCTTCAATTCAAGTGAGAGGACCATCATTAGTATGTTTAAGGAAAAAGATTTATCAGTACAAAATTGTTTAAATACTTTTTCCACATAAGTAGATTGGCATATTAGAACTCCCTGATAATCGGTTTACAGGCCAATACAAAATTTCATTTTCTTTAAAATTTTCATTTCAAACTCACTTTTCAAATAGGTACATACTTCTTTGAGTTTGTTAGGAGTCATATTGATATTTAACATATACTGCAATAATAATATTCACCATTATATGTTCTTTTATGAATATAAATAGACATAGTGTATTATTCACATATCTTTTTTTCAATAAGAATTTTCTCAAATAATTATACCATATATCCATATTACTTTAATCCATACATGGATTTTTGTGACTTGATGGAATATATGTCACATATTTAATGTGCATTCATTTCTAATATCTTTAGTTATTCTCGGACTCTTATATAAATATCACTTTCATAAAGTATATATAAAGTCTTTCTTTAACTACCATACTAATTAAGTATCGAAACATAATCATTTCCATAATAAGAAAATTATTTTTCTCATAGTTAATGATAGAACGAGTTTAGCTCTACTTTAATTGCCTCTTTCCATGATGATTAATCATGTTAATATTCAGTTATACTTATAGATTCTGAATCCAGATTTTCTCTTGAAATAGCAAGAGTTACTGTTGAGGCAAATTTATCATTGACGATAATTGAATTTCTAGAAACTCTTTCTCTTATATCACAAAAATAATTGAGATCTAATAATTTTCATTTATATGATCATCAACTCCAAAAGTCATATCTGAAGGATCTAATTATTCTATCGTCTCAATCTGTATCTTATAATTGGCTATAGCTCTTTGACTAAGATCTACCTCTTCAGGAGGTTTTATGAGTGACGCTGCTTTTCTTTTTCACATATTTATATCTTTGTTCTAATTTACTATCCACGCTTCTAGCGTGTAGTGAGATTGATTGATTTTCTATTTGCAATTAGAACCACAACCCTTGCCAGGGTATTAGCAACTGTAATATGAGACTTTGTCATTTTTTTAATATCTATAAATGCATTTGGCAGTTAAGTTGCAATTTATTGCAACTGTATTATTTTGTGAACTTCTAATTCACTCTAACTTATACATAGATCAAAATCATTTAAAGGATTTTCCTTTTAATAAATTTATCGACATTCTTTAATACTGTAGGTGCTTTTCCTCCCTCTAATGTCGAGAAATGTGTCTCATCCAAATAAATTCTTAATCTCTTTTGTGGATCCATTTTCACACATTGAGATAATAATATTAATATATTCATGGCACAACTAAATATTTATAACTCGTATCCTTATACAAGTTTTAAAGGAGAGCATGTATGATATATATAATGGCATTCATGCCAAACCATCAAGGTTTAATTATTAAATTATAAGTTCAATACTTGAACTACAGGTTCAACGTAATATGTTGTGCATGTACACTGGGGATAAAACAATAATGAAATAACTCATTATAATGTACAACTTGTAAAATTCTTATAAATCACTCATTCAGGAAGTTTACATAAAATTACTAATATTGAGTTGTGTCATCTATATGAGTTGTTACTCTTTCAGAGTTTTCATAATTTACCAAATAATTTATAGCATTCACTTCAGGTAATGTAGTTGTACTAGTGGGCATTATTTGATGATTTCTCATTAGCAATTATTCTTTGCAATCACTAGAAGACAAATAATATTTATAAATTTTTACTTTTTATACTGCTACTATAGAAGTATGCAGTATATCATAATATCTTCACAAGGATAAAAATATATTTGTAAGAAACAACTCAATATAAATCATTGATTTAAAATCAATGCAAAAATACTTAATAAATAATTCACCAATACTTTAAACTAGTGTTTGAATTGAAAGCATAAATCAAACTAAGGTAACTAAAGGAAACACATAATTTTAGGCATTTACATTGCCATCACCAGTCAAATGATTAATTTTTAATTCAGGATTCTCAAAGAAATCTGACACATCTAAATGTGTGACATTAATAGAGTCATCACCAAAATCATCATCATTTTTTTTTTTTGCCAAATTTGCTTCTATATTTTTGTCTTTCTTTTTCAAGGACTCTTGATAGAGATCAGCAAGATACTTTGGCATATAATAATGATGAGACCAATGCCCATTCATGCCACATCGATAGCATTGATTTTCTGTATTTTGCTTTGATATATTATTCTTCTTCTCTTCATGATTCTTCCACTTCTGGTGGAAAGATATATTATTATTTCTATGATCACCACGATTGCTATTATTATGATTTCGACCATAGCCTCGACCACATCCTCGACCACGATTATGTTTTCATCCTCTTCCTCGTCCACGCCCAATATTATTATATGTTGTCTCATTCACTTCAGGAAATGGAGTAGAGCCAGTTGGACGAGTTTCATGATTTTTCAATAAGATCTCATTATTTTGCTCAGCAATAAGAAGACATGAAATTAATTCATAATATTTCTTAAAACCTTTTTCTCAATATTGCTGCTGCAAGAGCATATTCGAGGTATGAAAAGTAGTAAATATCTTCTCTAACATATCATGGTCAATAATATTTTTTCCACATAATTTTAATTTAGAACTAATTCTGAAAACTGCAGAATTATATTCATTTACAGTTTTAAAACCTTGCAATCGTAAATGTATCCATTTGTAATGAGCATTTGGAAGGATGACCAATTTATGATGGTCGTATCTCTCTTTCAAATTATTCCAAAGGACTAATGGATCTTTAACTGTTAAATATTCAAGTTTCAATCTTTCATGAAGATGATGACGAAGGAAAATCATCGCCTTGGCGCGATTTTCTTGAGATTTTTTATTTTTATATTTGATTGTATCTCCAAGACTCATAGCATCTAAATGTATTTCAACATCTAGTATTCATGACAAATAATTATTGCCCATGATGTCGAGGGCCACAAATTCGAGTTTTATCAAATTTTACATTGTCTATACAAAAATAAGTAATATGTCAATTCAAATAATAATTAAACCAGTTTTTTAAAGATTTGTAGATAATGCATTTAGTTCTTCAGGAGTATAAAATAATTTTTTGATGAATTGGGATACTAGATTTTAGGATACTTAATTCTTCAGGAACTTAAGCAAAAATTTTTCAGGAATTTATACTTTAATTATTTATTTAATTAGTTTTTCAGAAACTATAAATAGCACTAGTTTCTTCATGAATTAGAATTTAAAATATAGATAATTATTTATTTAATTAGTTCTTTAGGAACTATAAAGATTATTAGTTATTCAGGAACGATTAATAATACTAGTTTCTTCAGAAACTAGAATTTGAAATATAGATAATTATTTATTTAATTAGTTCTTCAAGAATTGTAAAGATTATTAGTTTTTCAGAAACTATAAATAATATTAGTTTTTTTAGGAATTAAAATTTGAAATATGGTTCTAGTTCTTTAAAAACTAGAATATAAAATACAACACTAATTTTTTATGAACTAGATTTTGATTTATATCGAATAACATCTTTATAAAAGATATTACTAAGATATATAATATATGTTAAAAAAACGAAATAAAGAACGAACGAAATAAAAATAATTAACATTTGCATGTTAAAATTAAAAACGAAATAAAAAAAAAAGTAAAAATGAATTTGCATGTTAAAATTTGATGATTAAAAAAAAAAGGATTCAAATTCCTTAGTTAAAAAAAAAAAAAAAACGAAGTATTAATCGATAATGACAAAAAAAAAAAAAAAAAACGATTCAAATTTCTTTAACTATCTTTATTTGGGACTCATTTAATTGATTCATATTCATACTACTAATAATTAAAAAAAATGATTTGATGAATTTTTTTTTTTTCAAAATGTATATGATAAAGAAATGAATACATAAAAATTTGTTTACCATAAATCTTGAATAAAGATTACAAAGATAGGAATAGAAATATAGTTCTATTTACATAATAATATTTATCCATAGAGATATGATAGACACCCAATCTTATCATACTACTTAAATATTATCACAACAAAAAAAATATATTTTTAAAAATAAAATTTTAAGAAGTTTCTAGGGCTAATATATTGGTTTTTCTTTATCGAGAGATAATGTCCAATATGCACTAGTATTTACATCACACTCAATGCAATCCACTCTAATTGAACAAATAACATCCAAGTGCATTTATAAAGCAAATAGAAATTCCAACAAATTATCACAGAAATACTCTTATCCCTACATGGGTGGGGTTTGAAAATACCAAGAACTCAACCAAAGGAATACTTAATTTAGGGTCTAAATTTTTCTAAAATGTTCAATTTAAGGTTTAAACTAAAATTTTATTCAATTAACTTCTTAAATTTGTATTTCAGCTCGAATATGGACTTAAATGGCTCATGTGAGATCACGTGATTATAATAGCCATTATGTGGGACTACAAATTCAAAGGTGGGATGCAATCATATTTTTAATTAATAAAAAATTATTAAATTTATATTTTTAAATGATAAAGATATTCTGTCAAAAAACTGATAAAGATATTAAAATTAAAATTTTTTTAATTTTTTAAAAGAAAGATGAAACCATATAGATTTGATCTTTTATCAAAGATGAGTTACATTGGAGAAATTAGATGAAACGCATATCAAAATCATAAAAATCTCATTCTCTCTTATTTCAATGGGGAATTCAAACACTACTCACCATCTTTGCTGCCAAAATCATCATCTTCATCACAAGCGGCTCACGAGGTGGCCAAGGGCCAAGCCTTTGCTGCCGGTGGTCGATGCGACCTGGCCACACTCACTGCCGTCATTGACCCCAAGCTTGGTTGACATCTAGGCTAAAGCTCCACAACGCTGTCATTGAGTCTTGTCTTTAGCCTTTTTGCTAAGAGTATAATATGAAAAAATGTCATACATTGATTAAATACAAATATTTTAAGTGATTAATATAGAAATAAACTCCCCAATTTTAACAAGCAAACTTTTAAGTTTAGTTCTCCCAAATCTATATTAAAAACTTAACATGATATCATATTCTTGCACCACCTCCTACTCTATCATAATTTGGACTAGAATTTTAATTTCTCTTTCAATTTCAATGTATTCTGAGTTTAAGTTGATTTCAATTCTTGCCCTGTAGTAGGTTACTTTCAATTGTCTTTCACTTAGTGATAGACTTTTAAATTTGTTTTTTTCCCATGTTTGATTTTCAGTTCTATCAACTCAGTTCATATCATAAATTTGTAAGTGTCAACTGAATTTAATAAAAAATTATATTTACCCAATTGCCACTTAAAAGGAGTTGTTAAGAATATAATATAAAAAAATATTCCGCATTGATTAAATACAAATATATTACACCACAAAATAATACCGATTTAATGATTGAAATTTCGATAAGGAAATGTGAATAAATGGTTAGTAAGGCAATATACCAACCGATTGCCGACTGAATAAAGCACTTGATATAACACTGGCTGAATATTCAGTTGGTAGGTAACTTTACCGACCAAAAGCCGTTGGTAAGCATTGCAAATCAATTGGTAAATGTATTTAAAAAAATGCATAAAAATGTGAAAATAGTTGAAAAACAGTCGGTCAATAAATAAAAGATAATTAAGAATGAACACATTCAGTGAGTAAAACAGTTAGAAAATATTAAGTTCGATCGACAAATATGTGAAAAATAATAAAAATAATTAAATTTAATCGGCAAATGGTCAGCAAATATGCAAAATGGTTGGAAAATGGTCGGTAATGTGATTAAAAATTAATAAAAATTAATAATTTTCGTAGGAAAAACTCTCGGTAAGTTCTGATATTGATTTTTTCAATTTTACAAATATAAATATTACATGTATTAAATTATAAATAAAATTCAAATATTGTATGATAAATTATAATAAAAAAATATAATTTAATATAAATTACAATAGTATATGTATAATAAAAATGCTAACTTAATATTCATATATATACAAAAAAAAACTATAAATTTAATTTAAATCTGCTTTGACAAAATTCCTCCAAATTACTTCAGCAAATTACTCGCATTTTCTAACAGCATGAAGGGTGTCTTCCTCACCGGCATTAATCTGATGCAAATACTGGAATCAATGATCTTCCTGTGAGCACACAAGTTGGCTAAAATAGGAATTCTAAATATTCCAACATTACTTGTGAAATAAGAAAAGTAAGTCTTTATATATATTTCTAAACTAGGAACACATCAACTGCCAATTAATCTTCTCGAATACCATTTCTTCCATATTCCGAATCTCAAAAATTTACTCAAGAAAGCGTATGTCCTTTGTGATCATCATCAACAAAGGAGTTGCTTCGAATTCCATAAATTGTCATCGAAGAGACAAGAAATAACTTGCTTGGATACCACCTAACGCAAACAATGCTAGAATCTGTCTAAACGCTAGAAACTATCTAAGCCTTAAACATTTTTTAGTCCAAGATAAATTTTAGAGTCCACTAGGAATAAAAAGATTGAAATTTTATTAACAAAAATCTCTCTAAACTATTATGTAGTAAGTCTATTTATAAGATATCAAACCCTAATTGAGAACTATTAAAATTACTAATACAGAAATCTTACATATTTTAAAATTATTTGAAAAATAAGAAATGTAAGTCTAATCTAATTAGGAAATTACAGTAAATATAATTATTAAAATATTTATAAAATATATTAGGACTACCTCATCATAAACCCATCTGACATATAAAACTTTGGTACCTAAAAAAAAATAAAAATTTAACAGAACTATTATTATTTTACAATATCATTAATATGTTATGGCATTTGATAATATTATTAGTATGATGTTATAATTAATCACAATATCTGTAAACTATTATGTAATTAATTGTTAGTTTATCCATATGAATTCATCTGGCTTAAACACTATTTTTAATTTCAAAGAAAATACACAGTTTCCATATTTGCCAAATGTTTGTTAATATTGGAATTAAGTGCTGTATAATGTATGGCTCTCATCTTTGATAAAGTACACAACAACTATACCAACTACTCGTTTGCCCGCACTTTGTATGGCTATTATTATTATTTTAATTATAAATATTTTTAATTTGTAAAATTTAAATTAAATTTTTATTAAAAAAATATTTATATGTATAAAATTTAACTAATACTAAATTGAATATAATAATAGAAATTCAATAAAAGATACAGTTGAAAATATGTCATATAAGATGAGAAAACTTTATTAATTTATTAATTAATATATATATAAATTAATATGTAAAATACAGTTAATATTTTTTTAACATTAAGAATCATTGTTTAATTAGAAAACTAATTTATTGATTAACACGCTAATTTTTAGGATTAAAATCTTTATTTAATTAGAAATGTAACATATTTATTAATATAATAATTCAAATAAAAAATAATAATCCAAAAAAACTATAAAATTATACATCAGATACATGCCCATGTGTTAAAAATAAGTACAAATATCAAAAAATTTATGTGTTAAAAATAAATATACATGTTAAAAAAATTTTATATTTTATATATATATATATATAGACACGCATAAACATACACGACTAGTGAACGTGATTTTCTATTATATAGAAATTCAGGGGAAACTCAAGCCTCACAATTTTTTTATTTTAAAAAATTTGAGTAAATTATTATATTTGTCTAAAATCAAATCCAAGATTAAAGGTGTTAATGAGATATGGAATTTAATTATTCGGTCTTAATCTAAATTTAGATACATATTAGTTGGCTCGGTCTGACCTAATTTGAACCTTAGTATCAAATGCTTGATCCGATTAATAAAATATTTTATTATTTTAACAAAATTTTAAATTAAATTAATTTAAAAAAAAAAAAAAAACAATTTGGGAGTCCAAACAGGTGACAATGGCTCATCTTTCATCTCATCATTGTACCAACTTATCTGAATGATAAATAATGCAAATTGGCCGACAGGAATGGCTTTTGTGTTCCATTGCACGTGTATTTGTTTTCATATATGTAATTAAAGTACTTTTTTTTATAATAAAATTAAAATTGATTATTTTCTCTGTATTGTGAGGCTGTGTTGATATATGTCTTTTGGCCAAGTAATGCTCCCCTCAGCCTCATATACTGCTCTTTGCAAATCACTCAAATTCAATTATCATCTTGAATCCAATTATTACATTTATTGGAGACCCAATTTCTCCGTGACATTGTTGGTTGTGAAATTTGACACAAAGATAATTTAGTAATTGTGTGGGCATACCACGTGCAAATGAAAGTGCACGAGCTTGTAAATTACACCTTTCTAACTTTTTATCGATGAACTGTAGATACTCAAATTTTCTTATCACAATATATCTGAATTCCCAGTAGTAAAGTCACTATGGAGATAAAGTAATAGTTTTTATTAACTGATTGCAGTAATTATATAAAGGTTGAAAACAGAAAGCAAAAAAAGAAAATTTTGATTGATAGGACTGATAAAAGGCCAAGGCCTGTTGAGTGATTGATTGGTTGGGTTATACAATAGACTTCTCTTTGTTTAAATAATTATGTAAATAAGATAACTGCTCCACCAATTCCACCATTGAGTAACTGCTACCCCATTTTCACAATGTTCAACTGCTGGTAACCTTCAGTAACTACTGTCTCTCTGAAATTATCCATAGCTATTTGGAGTGTCAACCGTCTTTAATCTTGAGCTATAGATATCAATAGGCCTTATTGCTCAGCTTAGGCTCGAATATTAATAAGCCCTTGATAATTTTGACCAAAAATATTATGGTGTAAACAATGCCCTCTACATACAGTTTGATTGAAAATAAAATTATATAGACAAAAATTTATTTGTGCCTCTAGGGTCTAACTTCCATAATGAGATATAAAATTCCACAGTTTTAAGGAAAACTCCAATGAACAAAATCTCAACGGGCTACCCAGTGTAGTAACTCCACAGGCAAAATTAATTTTTTCCAGCTTCTTTTGATTTCCCATGCAATGAAACAATAATTAAAATCATAATCCTTCTTTAATTCCTAACTTGCTTGAACTTAATCTTTTTCCAACAACTTCTAGGATTAGGAATTTTTAAATACCCAAAATTTATCCGCAAATCCCTAGAACCTCTCAAATTTACCACAAAAGATAAAAACTCCCCTACCCAATCAGCTTTTTTTCCCCCTCTTTTTCTCTTCTTTCCATCGATTTGCATCACCTACTGCACCATTGTTGACAGCAACACCAGCTACCATCCTTAGCGACATTAACTCTTTATTGGCCAACCATCCTTTTTTTTAGTTTTCCTTTTGCAAATTTCATGGGTTTTGATTTCTTGATTTTCTTTTTGCTAATCTCCATAAATTTCATGATTTTTTCCTTAATTTCTTTGTTGGAATTTGTTATTTTAGATGAAAATTAGCTAGAAAATAGAATAAATTTTAGCAATTTGATGCCAAAATTTCCTGATATTCTTGAAACCCATTTAGATAAAACAACTCAAATTTGACTTTGAATTTAAAATTTGCAATATTGTTAGAAAAGATTGAGCTGAATTTTTTTTCCCCAAAAGATTTAATATATTTATTGTAATTTAATTTATTAGCTAGGGATTAATTCAACAAATATGTATAATAATTTATTTTTAGCCTTGAAATTATTAGCCTGAAAAATAAAAATAAAAATAAAATTCAGATTAGTTAGCTAATAGAATTAAAATCTATAGTAAACATATTGGAAAAGTTGAGAAAATTGAGTACTGTAACTTTAATGGTTTATATAATTTGGGCACATTGTTATGGATTTTGTTGCTCAAGTATTTTGGCCTGAAATTCCTATTGAATATCAGATTTGGGATTTATTTGTGATTTATTTTGGTAGAATTTAGGTTTTTTGTGTATCGGCTTGGAAATTCAATAGTTGAATTTAAATCCATAGGTACTGGTGAATTTTAATAATTTAACGCTATTTGATGTATTTACTGTAGAGAATTATTTGGCTATGGTGATTAAATATTTCGTCATTTTTGCCTGAAATTTACTGTGACTGGGATTTTTTACTATGGAATGATGAAATTAATCCAAAATAAATATAAGTACATGAATTAAAAATTATGTACCTTATTCACAGGTGTTTCCATGGCTTCTTATTTGATAAATTCACCAATTTCAATAGCTGTAGATTCTTGTAATCATTATCTGGATGAGTTATTCACCGGTAGACCATTCCATTCGTCTATAGGTGCAACAGCATATTCCATAGGCAAAGTCTTAGGCTATGGAATATAATCATTCTCTCATTACTAAGCAAGAATGCATCACTCAGTAGAGGATCTTGAAAGACGTGTTTTCCACCAGTCCTCAGTGAGTTACCCTACAACCTCATTCCCCAATCTTTGTAAATTTTATTCTAGACCTATTGCTTGAATTCTTTGAGAACAACCATGGATATTGTAAATAGGTCCTATACTGCATGGTTACTGAGGCTATTTATTTCTATATTTTAAGATGAAAAGGCCCGAGACCTCTTGCATTTCCATCTATTGTAGGGATGAATTTGTTGCCCTTGTTGATAATGACTGAATCATGTAGCCATGTACATTGAACAATTGCATAGATTCTTTCCAACCATCTTTATCTATCCATACAGGCATATCATTTGCCATAGAGGCTTGATGATTGCTTACTGTTGATTTTGCTCACCTAGTATAGCTTGAGACTATTTGTATTGCTTATTGTTATATTGCAAATATTTTATTAGGAACTAGAACAGCTAAAAAAAAACTAAAAAAAAAATCTAACTAAGAAAAAAAAAGCAAAAATAAAAACTAGAAATTGTAAGTGGCCAATAGGCCTACTTCTTTATTTATGTACAAAGTGGCTAGGGAGCCAACTTATTGTAGAATAGTAATATAGCCATGCGATTGACTTTTCATCATCCCCCAGTCCCTATAGAAAATCATTTTTAAACACTATGGACCTAGGTTACATTTATTTCTAGTTTTGTTTTATCATTTTCCATATAGTGGGAAAACAATTCTTTAGATACTTCACATTGATGTACTTTCTATGTGGTTCATCTTCCATAAGATTATGCATTTGTAGTTGAATATCTTTGAATTTAGAAGGGGCCTTTTGTAGGTCCTACATATGTGTCACCTCCTCATCTTCCACCAGCTGCTCATAGATTAGCTCAGCTCCATAATTGTTTTGGAATATGTTCATAATCTGTTGTAGATATGCTTTAAAGATATTAATTACAACTACTGTGATTTCCATAAGTTGGATCCTCGTGATCTTAATGATTTCCCCAGTGGAAGCTGATATTATCACCTTTGTAGATATCAAATCCTTTTCAGTTTTACCTTGGGCATATAGCATTCTGAGTGGCATAAAATTTTACTGTTAACCCATTGTCTATTAGAACTTTGATGATGGATCTCCCATTGACATGTGCCTTGACATATAATGGATTTTCGAAAATGACCTTTTAGGGTGGTGAGAAGTAGCTACTTGTATATTCATTACATTATGGAAATCTTCCTCCCTAGGGAAAGTTGCCCCCCGAGCCTTAGGAACCTAGATTTCAATGGCATCCTACTCTGTATAGCGGGCAATTCTCCTGTTGTAGCAGCACATCCATTCCCTACTATCTAATTCCACATCACCCCAGCCTGTAGCAATTATAGACTCCATAGGGATATCAGCACTAAGAAATTTAGAGTGAAATACCTTGGACTCCCCAGTAGATCTTGTTCAGAACTCTTAGAGTTTTCAGTCACTTTTCTCTTGAATTTGCTTCTATTGACTTTCCTAGGAGGAAAATCTTATGGATTGGCCTATCTTCTGGCCTCAACCCTTTGTCTCTACAGCATGTGTTTTTGAGTTATGGTGAGTGGCTTATGGAACTTATTATTTTTTATAGGAATTTACTTGTGGATAGGTTCCACAGTATAAGAAGCAATAAACTGAGATTGGCTCTTCCAAAACTTGTACTAATGAGTTATTCTTGGTGATTTTTCTAATAGCATATCTCTCTGGTGAGATGACTTGGGTTTAGGAATCTATAGTTTAGAGCTTTTCTCTTCATGGACCATTAGTAGACTTCTATCTTTTCGCTTATCATCTAAAATCACTAGGGACTTGCGATTAATAGTCACAGCATTAATAGTGGCCACTAGTGGATCGTTGATCATGGAATTCTTCTTCTTAGGGAATTTAAGCACTACTGTTGCGCGATTTCTGCAAGTGCACAGATCGTTTACAAGTAATAAAGTGATGAGTGAGTATCGTTTCCACGAGAAAGGGTTTGTCAAGTACCAATTTTAATATTACACTATTATTTAGAAAATTAATTATGAGATTTTATATTTTAAGCTAAAGTGAAATTCAAGTAAATAAATGATGATAAATATGAAAATAAGATTAAAAGTTTAGGATTTAGAATTCATCAATTAATCATATATGATTTCTTTATAATCTTTAGATGTATTATTTTTGCTGGAATTAATGATTAGATTTCCCTAAATTATATGATGTTCTCTCTCAAGATACAACATGTATGTTTATATTAACCTTACGTCTACTCTCGTGATCATAAGCAATTAACACAAATCCATTAAGTTTTATGGAAATCCTTTTAAAAATCATAAAGGAGTATTCTTATCTCTAAGCAATACATTCCCTAGGTCAATTATCCTAATGAACTAATATTGTACTTCCACTCTCGCTACTTCACACAATATCTTAAATCATGCAATTAATGGCCAGTTAATTACAAGCATTAAATTCTAAGATAAAATATTAATTCCAACAATCAACCCAATCAATTAAATATAAATAATCATATGCAAATCAAAAGATTACATCTAAATTCTAAAAAAATAAATTTAGCTATTTATAATTAAAAGAGAAGAAACAATTAAATTAACAATAAAAATAATAAACATAATAATAACTTATAATTAAATTCAAGAATAGAGTTTAGAGAGAACTTATTTTGGGATACAATTTTTGATGAACTCAAGCTTCCAAAAACTCCTCCTCTTGATCAAAATAAAAAATAAAACTAATCTACTCTAAGAAAACATATAAAAATCTCTCTACATATTTTTTTATGGATTTTCTTTGATGCCATTTCCCTTTGCCAAGCATGGTATTTATAAACATGTTTGGTGGAAGAATTCAAGTTCCATTAAAATTCTTACATCAAAAATTCAACATTGATGGTTAGGTTGGCCACCAACCATTGAATTTCTTCATCAATATTCAAAAGTAGTTAGGTTCGCTACCAACCATTGAATTCCTTTATCAATATTCAAAAATGGTTAGGTTGGCAACCAACCATTGAATTTTGGCCACCAACCATTGAATTTATTTCTCATGGATTGAAAACTTGAATCATTGCTTGCATCATTATTTTTACTGCATCATTTTGATCTGCAAAAATAAAATAAAAATACTTAAAATATGTTATAATTTATTTATAAATTGTAGAACTATTTATTTCTAAAAATAAGTAATAATATTATTGTATTCTCGAGAATTGAGCTAAAATTTAAGTTTAAACAATTAAAATAACTCTAAAAATATAGAGTTATCAACTGCCTTGTTGATTTTGTCCACTTTAATGTCTATAGAAATTTGCTCCCTAAGGACTTGTTGTGGAACAACAGCCCGTGGAATCTTATTGGCTACTGGTGCCAAGTTCACTAGCCCTTTTTTGTTGAAACATGCATCAATGTCATACACAGTAGGATGATTGATAGGGCTAGTGTTAGCATGTATCCATTACTGTAAAACTTGCCTTGGATTGCCAGTAGGCACAGCCTTTGGTTCCTCCCTCTTATGAGGAGGTTGACAGCGTTCTTCAAGGCAGTGGAAATCACCAGCCTCCTATTGAGTAAAAGATTACCTCCTGAGTTCTTCTGAGGGCTGCCTAATAGGCCTATGAATCGCAGCCCACCTAGGGCTTTATGGTGGAGTAAGTACACTAGCTAATGCTTTGTAGAGTAAAGCTTGATTTTTTACAACTTCATCGTATAGTCTCTAAAACTATCTATTCATTTCATCAAAGATTGTTTGTAAATTAATGTTAGAGAACATGAACTCAATAGACTGAGGAATGTTACCTTGGTTTCCAACAGCAGGACCTGTTGGAATCTCCAGCTCTAGTATATTGTCCTGGTGAATTGGCTGTAGAGAAGCCAACCCACTCTCAATATGCTTTACAAGTTATGGAATGAGTCCTTTCTACACTGCTGTTGCAATGTCATCCTGGGGCTATTGGGAACCAACAACATCTTTTCTAGTATTTTTTATCTTTGGTTTCATGAGAGTGGATCCCACTGGGTGTGCTAAAAAATATTGTTGGTTGTAAAATTTGGCACAAGGCTAATTTGGTAATTGCGCAAGTGTGCCACTTGCGGATGAAGGTGCATGAGCATGTAAATTGCATCTTTCTAACTTCTTATCGATGGACTGTGGATACTTAAATTTTCTTACCACAATACGTCTAAATTCTCAGTAGCAAAGTCACTATGAAGATAAAGTAATAGGAATGGAACAAAAGACATTTTTATTAATTGATTGCAATAATTACAGAAAGCTTGAAAGCATAAAGCAGAAAAAAGAAAACTTTGCCTGATGGGACTGATAAAAGGCGCAAGACCTGTTGAGTGATTGATTGGTTGGGGTTTATATAGTAGACTTCTCTCTGTTTAAATAATTATGTAAACAAAACAACTGCTCCACTAATTCCACCATTGAGTAAGTGTTGCCCCATTTCCATAATATTCAACTACTAGTAACCTCTAGTAACTACTGTCTCTTTAGAATTTTCCATAGCTATCTGGAATGTGAACTATCTTTAATCTTATGCTGCAGATCCCCATAGACCTTATTGCTCAACTTTGGCTGGAATATTAATAGGTCCTTTGATAATTTTGACCAAAAATATTATGGTGCAAACACTGATAATTATTATACCTCATCATTTATTTTACCATTTGTATTCGGACTACAAAAAGATAAATTAAAACAATGTATAAAATATCAATGAGCTTTTAGTTCAATAATATAAAATTGAAATGTTAAGTAGGTGTAATATGATTGATCTTCTCATTTATTTAAAAGTGTGGAAAGTAAGAGATTTCGTGTTTGAATCTCCGACTCATGAAAAATTATGATCAATTTGGTGAGAGATATTAAAGGGAATAGCTACCCTATTATGCAATTTATTTTGGTCCATTAGATTTTTGTTATAAAGAGAGAGAGAGAGATATGATATTGGGTTATTTTTAGAACTATAAAATTTTGAGTTGGAGCCATAATACTGGAATCAAATTTAAAAAAAAAAATGATAAAATAAAATTTAAGAAAAAATACATTGAATTTTCTAAATTTATTATTTAAACAATTAATTTTAAGAATTAGAAAAATACAGTCAGTATCTTAATTTAGTAGTAAATAAAACCATTTTAAATGTTAGCAGTAAAATACAATTTTTACGAATGTTAAATCCTCCTTAATGATGAAAAAAAAATCATGAAAGATCGAAAACACATTCAAACTTGAATTATTGAAGGTCAACTTTAATTGGGGATTAAAATTGCATCAATGTAGAGTGTCATTTAATTTTATTATATGTTATGTTACTTCCTAGGCCCTGAATTTGAAGGATTAATTACTTAAGGGCAACAGGTCTACCAATTACTAATATGATATTTAGTAAAACTGAAAATTAAGTACTGAAAATTTAAATATTAAATTTTAAGTACTGAATAAAATAAGTGATATAACTTTTAAATAGTAAAAATATTTAAAAATTTAATTACTTATTGCATTTAATATAAACTTTAAGTAAAAAATTTTAACTTATCATTTTCAGTGATTTTTTACTTAATTTAAACTTTTGAAACGTAATTATCAAAAAAAAAATAGGATTAAGTGCTGAGAATTTTAATTTTAATTAGGTGTTGGTAAGATGAATCAATTAATCTTCTCCAATGCCTATTTCTTGTGGCTTCTCATTTCCTGAGATGGCACAAGCTGGCAAATACTACTAATTAAAATTGAATTTAAAGTGTATAGATGACTTAAATGTGTATAGATTAAATGTATAAATAAATTGGGTTTAATGAGTTTGGATTAAGTAGCATTGCTAAAAGGTTAGACATAGTATCTATTAGGTAGTCAAATCCAAATCATTATATACCCATGTGTTTTTAATGTATTTTTCTGACGTGGAATTAATTCTTAACAATCTCTTCGAGTGGCAACTGAGATTTGATTTTAATGCCCAATTAACTATTTGAAATTTAATTTTTCTTCCTGATATTGAAATTTGAATGCAGCGTTAATACCGAGGTTCAAACTCCTGGGACTGGACATCCAAACAGACAACGGTGAATGAAATTAAACTAGGCCAAACTCGCATATCATGATAGAAATTGAATTGAACTAATATATATATATTGAACTAATATAATCACTAACGAGCAATAATAACAAAACGAGTGATTTTATATTTTTCATGTGTATTATTTTCAATAATTTTATACTTAATAATTTCCCTTACCCCACAATAATTCTAGAACCGAAAACAAACAAACAAACTTTTAAGAGCACTTTCCCATGGGAATAAGATAGGCTTTCATTTGATATATATATATATATATATATATATATAGCAATAAAATAAAATGTAAAAATTAAAAAAGCATTGTATAAATGTTATTTAAAAAAAAAAAAAAAAGAGGGTATGTTGTACTAGTGTAATTTCCTCAAGATAAAAATGTAGTGGGTCCGTGGGCCACAGGTGTTCAATATATAAATGTGTCCTCGACGTGAAGTGATCGAACATAATTCAAATCTACTTGAAAAATAATGCTCGAATAACCAGCAGAATGGAGTACTATCTAAGTATCTTGCTAGTACTTCCCCTCATATGGGCATGCATTCATACCCTTACATCCAACATACTTGACCGAAAGTCTCTCCCACCAGGCCCCTATCCTTTTCCGATCATCGGAAACTTATTGGAGCTAGGTAACAAACCCCACAAAGCACTTGCTAATCTCTCAAAAATTTATGGACCAATAATGACCCTTAAGCTGGGTAGCATAACCACTATAGTCATATCCTCTCCACAATTTGCCAAAGAAGCACTACAAAAGCATGACCAAGCCTTATCTGGTAGATCAATTCCAGACTGCTTTACAGTACTTAACTACCATAAGAGTTCAATGGCATGGTTGCCCACAACAATTCATTGGAGAAACCTTAGGAAAATCAGTGCTACCCAAATGTTTAACCTACAAAAACCAGATTTTACCTATGACCTTCGTCGCAAAAAAGTGCAAGAATTATTAGATTATGTGCAAGAAAATTGCAAGAATGATGAAGCTATTGATATTGGTCGAGCTGTCTTAACCACAGTTCTTAATCTCTTGTCAAACACTTTCTTCTCTTTTGATTTTGCTAGTTATACTAGTAATGTGCCTAAAGAGTTTAATGAACTTGTAGTTGGTATAATGGAAATTGGTGGGAGGACTAATCTTGCAGATTATTTTCCAATTATTCGGTTAATTGATCCACAAGGTGCTCGTAGACAAATGAAGATTTATTTTGAAAGATTGCTTAAAATATTTGATGCAATCATTGATGATCGAATGCGATTGAGTGTTTCATCAAACACATCGAAGGAGTTTCATGATGTACTTGATTCTCTTCTCATTCTTGCCAAAGAAAGTGATTCTCAATTTAGCCTTTTTGACATCAAGTTTTTACTTATTGTGAGTACTTTATCTTTCCCCTCTATTATTTTATGTTATTTTTCTTAGTTGATTTTTTGCCGCTTTGAAATATTAATTTCTATGAATAGTATTGAAATTATCTTTAGAACTACGGTAACTTATAAATTTAAAGGGATAAGGTTCAATTTTAACTCAAACATATAGCCAATGGAGTATATCAGCACTTTATGTTTTTGAATTCTTAATTGAGTTCTCAATGTTTTTAAATCGTACAAATTCAACACAAAAATCAATGTCCTACAAACTGGCAAACAACTATTGTGGGGTTCATTTTTTGTTGATTGAAAGTACACATAAAATGAAAAATTCAACCACCATCTCTTTTGGCCAAATATTAGAATCAAAATTGAACCTTATTCCTAAATTCGAACTCTATTCATAATAGAAAAAGGTAAAAAAAAGCCCTTGACATTTGACAATTTGGCCTATTATGTCCTTTTAAATATTTGTAGTTCAATTATATATTTTTTCTTTTAATTTGATTTTAAAAGTCCCTTAAGCCTAAGGATATTACATGGCAGCACAGACTATTTTTTTTATTCTTATTTAATAATTATTTTTAAAATAAAAATAATCATTATTTTCATTAATAAAATTAATTCATTAAATTTATATATTAAATTTATTAATAAAACTGTTGATGCTTATTAAATTCATTAATGAAATTATCAATGAAATTCAATAATTGCTTAAAGATTAAAAAATAAAATAAAATTAAAAAAATTCAACAATTGCTTTTCTTTTTTAAAGTTTCTTATTTTCAAATAAAAGAATTAATTTGTAGCTATTAACTATTGAATAATAATAATAATTTAGTTGAATTTTAATTTATTTTGAAAATAATATGTAGCTAAAATTATAATTTAGTTGAAAATAATTTTTTTACTTTCAAAATTATAATTTTAGCTTTTTTTTGAAAAATTATAATTTTTTTTTTCAAAATAATTAGTTGAAAATTATAATTATTTTATTTTGAAAATAATTCTTAAATAAGAGAATAAAAAAGTAAAAAAAAAAAAAGCCACCTACAAGTTTCATATAGATGGCTCAACAATTGCTTGTCTTTTTTTATTTTTTTTTATTTTCAGGTAAAATAATTAATATGTAGTTATTAATTATTAAATAATAATAATATAATTTAATTGAATTTTTATTTTATTTTGAAAACAACAAGTAGTTAGAATTATAATATACTTAAAAATAATTAGTTGAAAATAATTTTTTGTATTTTGAAAATTATAATTTTAACTATAATTTTTTAAAAAATTATAATTAGTTTCAAATTATAATCTATTTTATTTTGAAAATAATTATTAAATAAGAAATAAAAATAAAAAAAGTTGAGCCACCCTTATTATAATTAGTTTCAAATTATAATCTATTTAATTTTAAAAATAATTATTAAATAAGAATAAAAAATAAAAAAAATGAGTTGCCTACATGGCAGCACCATGTAGGCAGCTCAACAGGCCCTAACAGTGGAATTAACATCGTTTGGGTTAAGGAATTTTTAGAATCAAATTAGAAGAAAAAGTATATAATTAAATCATAAATATAATAGGTCAAATTGCCAAATGTCAGGGCTTTTTGTACCTTTTCCCGTTCATAATTAATCATATTAATTTATCTAAAAAAAGTTGTAATATATAGGTTGCCTTTTTCTTTAATGATATACAATCAAAATACGCTTTCTTATATAATTATCTGATATATATAGGACTTTCTTGTTGCGGGTATTGACACAACTGTAAGTACAATAGAGTGGGCAATGACAGAATTACTTCACAACCCAAAAAAACTTGCAAAAGCTAAAATTAAACTCAAACAAGTTGAAGGGCTATTCAAGAATCTGAAATTTCCAAATTTCCTTATCTTCAAGCAATAATTAAAGAGACTTTTAGATTGCATCCACCAGCCCCTATGTTGGTACCCCATAAAGCTGAATCTGAGGTAGAGATTGGTGGTTTCAAGGTACCTAAGAATACAAAGATATTAGTCAATGTATGGGCAATGGGAAGAGATGAATCCATATGGCAAAACTCAGAAAATTTCGAGCCCGAAAGGTTTTTAGACAGCAAAATTGATTTGAAAGGAAGGGATTTTGAGTTAATCCCATTTGGAGTTGGCAGAAGAATTTGTCCTGGATTGCCTTTAGCGCATAAAATGGTGCACCTACTGTTGGCTTCTCTTATTCAATCCTTTGACTGGAAGCCAACAGATGATGATAATATTGACATGAATGAAAGTTTTGGCCTTACATTACACAAGAGTAAGCCACTCAGAGCTATTCCTTATCACTAGGACTTATCAGTGCCATCTTCAGTGTGAAACCCGAACATATATATATATATATATATATATATATATATATATATATATATATATATATATATATATATATATATATATATATATATATATATATATATATATATATATTGTCAAGTTATTTAAGTAACAATAATTTGGTTTTGTTGAGTTAGTTGATCAATAATTGAGTGTATATTTTATAATATAAGAAATTATCGTTTGAAATAAATCATATGTAAAAATTCAATTCAACTAATGATAGAAAATCATGTATTTAAAATAAATTTTTAAGTATTGAATTATATTGTTTGGAAGAATTGAAAGTAAAAAAAAAAATAAAAAAAAAATATTTTATGATTTTATCCTCATATATGATAGAAATTGTGTTTAATTTAAATAAAAGTATTTTGAATTTTTAATATTGAATTTTATTAAATGAATTAAATTCTCATAAAATCTTTCAATTTGCCATAAAGGAAGCAGATCTAACCCCAGATCTCTAGAGATGACAAAATATGATCCATTCAAATAGAGAATTCGGCCCTGCCTTTAATCCAACGGGAAAGTCCCACCGCGTCTAATGTAGTGTGGCCTGGATAGAATTGAGTCTTCCCTCATGATTACCGCCTCGATTGTATAAAATTAACATATATATATATATATATATATATATATATATATATATATATATATATATATATATATATATAATTGCATATTTCATATATATATATATATAAAATTTATTGGTTTTCCATAAAATTACATCATTGAATATTTAATTATATTATTATTTTTAAATATTAATTATAATATATAAAATTTAACATAAATATGTATAATATTTTATCAAAATATATAAATTATTGAAATTTTAATATTAATAAAATTATAAAAAATATAAATGGTGATCCTCGCCCCCGCATTTGCCCTCAACCCAATTTATTTCGCCCCATTTTTGTTTGAGCCATTTATTAGACAGAGATAAAAATCTCAAAACCAGTCTCGCCTTGCCCTATTGTTATTCCTTCGAGTCTCAAATTGGTGTAACTAATGGTTAATGATGGGCTGGATTGTGTGTTGGATAAGATTGTAGAATGGAAGAAGTTGATACCCAAAATTCGTCAAGATGCCAAAATGCACAAGGTTAAGCAACAATTTGGCTCTTATTTTTTCTAATTATGTTTTATAAATTTGGTTTCAATTGAGAATCAAAACTCGAGAACTAATAACTCTAAAGACGATTTCTGTACCCCTAAACCAAAAGTTCATGGAATTTTTCAATATTTATATTAGTTGAAATGTTAGATGATTTTAGTTGAAATGTTGAATGATTTTACGTACGAATGAAATCTCATTTTATAAATAAAAAAGGACAAATTACTATTTAATTCTTGAGATTTAATTTAATTAACTAATTAGTTACTCAATTTTGGTTTCGTTATACTATCTAGACATCATGTCTAGTTTTTGTTTTTTTTTTTCTATTAATTTATGAAAAATGATTAAAATGCCCTAGTATATATAATAAATATAATTTTAATTTTATTATTTGAAAATAAAACAATAAAAAATTTAAATTAATATAAATAAAAAATATTTATGCAATTAAATAATAATTATATTCAATATCATAAAATTATAAAATTATTTATTATTATATAATTATAATAAAAAATAAAAAATATTTATATTAATAAAATTAGATAACTATTGTATAATTATGTGATTATTATATAATATATAATTATTATTTAATTTTATTAATTTAATTTTTTATTTTTATTTTTAAATAATAAAATTAAAAAAATTATATTTATTATATATACAAGGATATTTTAGTTAAGTTTTATAAATTTAACAAAAAATGTATAAAAACTATATGAAATGACTAAATAGTTTGATGAAACAAAAAAAAAGACTAATTAATTAATTTCTCAAAAAATAGAGACCAATTTGTTAATTAGATCAAACCGTAAAGACTAAACAATAATTTACCCAAAAAAAATCTGTCCTAAACAAAATTTTTAATTTCCAAGAAAATAATAATTGCCAAAAATAAGAAATGAAAAGGAAATTTGTTTCAACGTTTGGACAACTTATAATTTAGAAGCCACGTGAAAAATATATATTAATATTGGAATTCAAGCCTCAAAATCCTTTTCTATTTATATAAACAAAAAAATATATATGAAGAAATTCAGGAGAAATTCAAGCCTCAAAATCCTTTTCTATTTATAGAATTTGAGTAAATTACTATGTTTATGAGCAAAATTGAGAGAGGAAAGAAAATAAGAGAGAAAAATATAAAAATTTTACTCTCTTTATTTTCTCCCCTATTGTTTGGATTGGAGGAAAATAAAAAGGGAAAGAAATGAAAATAAATATATTTTCTCTTGTTTGAAAAACAGAAAATATATGGAATGAAAGAAAATATTATAAATCATAAATTATTGTTTTAATTTTTTATCTCTTAATTTTAAATTTGAATTGTATTTTATTATTATAATTTTCATCATTTTAGAATAATTTTCATCAATTTTTTTGAAATCCTGATATCGACAGTTAGGCCATTGCAATTTTTTATTTTCATTTAGAGTACCTTTTATAATAAAATTAAAATTGATAAAAATTTCATTATCAACAATTTCAAAACATAAAAATATAGAAGAAAAATTCTCCTCCTGTGTCATGGATTAATCTTAATATCGACAGTTATTCTAAGGAAAATCCAAAAATGTTAAAATGACATTTTAGTATTTCAACTTGACAAAATTTGTTAATTGAGCATTTAAACTTACAAAAGTTTTAATTAAGTATTGTAACCTATAAAAAAATTTTAATCAATTATTATTAGCAGTTTACCAACCGATAACTTTATATAAATTACAAAAAGGTTCTTAAAAAATTATAAGATGATCCAAAAATTTCAAACTTCTTACAACTAAGCCATCTTTTTAAAATTTCAAAATTCTTACTAAGGTTATTGCATGCATATTATCTGTGAGAAATCTCAAATCCAACCCAAAAGTTTAAACTATTAAGTGGTAAAGCCCAAATATTATATTAAACATTGATATCCTTTGTTATTTTTCTATGTGGGATCTTTAACTTTAACACTCCCTATTGATATGTGTTAGGCTCTTAACTAGCACGTGACACAACAAACTGAGAGCCGAATAGATTCAGCTTAATAAATATACATATGCCAAATCCTACTAACACATGAGAGCAGCTGTGACAGAAGAGCATAGATTGGGGTGTAGAGCTGGCTATGATATCATGTAAGAAATCTCAAATTTAACCTTAAAACTTAAGTTATTATGTGGTGAGTTACAAACATTATATTAAGCCTTGACATCCTTTGTTATTTTTCTATGTTGGATCTTTAACTCTAACATTATGGATGAAATCTCACTCTCCCTTTGATCTAATATCCAAGGTATCAAGATTCTAAAATATTACTTTATAGTAAAATTTTCAGATAAATTACAATTATATCAAAATATCAAATCATGCTATAACGATAATATTTTAAATTAAAAGAATAAAATTATAAAATAACTATTTTGTAAAAAAAGTTCTAATCTATATAACCATACATACTTTTTTCATAAGTGATGTGAAATTCTGAGGAGGCACTAATTAATTCTTAATCATTTTCAAAAATTGAAATCTTAGCTTAGAGTTTACATAAATGTTTTTTTCGTTTGCCAATTCTTAATTATTCTAAATTTAAATTGATATCATTTTTTATCTTGCACGAGAAATAATTTATTATAATATCTGAATTAAAAAATTAAATTCTTAAAAATTTATTCTATGTTCTATCGTTATTTTCTTTATAAATTAAGATTTCTTAATAATATAATATATAAAGTAATGAAATAATAATCATCTTATGTGTCATTAGGCTACTAATTTAATAATACCATAAATAGTTAAATACTTCAGCCATAATTCCCACTTGAAAAGGCCAAAAAAAACTCTTTTTGCAACAAAAAGGTAAATACAATTTCAAAGTTAAAAATTTTGTATTACATCATAAATTCAAAATTTAAATCTTATTGATTTTTTTATTTTTTACCTTTTAAAGATTCTTGTATGAATAAAAAAATTATTATATGATATAGATTTACCATTTTGAAATTTTAAAAAAATAGTTTAGTTGCAAGAATTTTGAAATTTTTGATTATTTTGTAATTTTTTAAAGATCTTTTTGTAATTTATATAAGATTAGCTGTTAATAACACTTTATTAAAAAAAATTTACCGATTGCAACACTTAGTTAAAACTTTTGTAAGTTCAAATTCTTAATTGATAAATTTTACCAAGTTAAGACATCATTTTACCATCTAGAAATTGCTAGTGGGAGAGGTTTATTTCAAAATGAATTTAATGATTAGTTGGAAAGTTTTATGGTGATGGATGCAGAGTTATGGATAGTGCTCAAGGGTTTTATTCTAGCTCAGGACAAGGGTTACTCAATGCTAATTCTAAAGGTGGACTCTCTACTCAATGCTCCTAACTTGGTGAGGGTGTGTAGGAGTGTGATGTTTTCCATAGATAATTTGCAGGTAGCTTAGGTCTCTAGAGAAGGTAATTAATAGATAGCAAAATAGCTTTCTAATAAAGCCTTGAAGTATGAGAGAGGTGCTTTAGAGTTTCATTCTCCTCCAGAAGGTTTAGGTAAGCTGTTACAAAGTAATTCTATTAGGATCTCCTGACCAAGATGGACGTTGATCTAGTATGTTTATTTTTTGGATTTTCCCCTCCCTTGTAATCCAAAAAAAAATAGAAGAAAATTTTGTTTATACTCTCTTAAATTTTCAAGTTCTATCTATCAAATATTATAATTTTTAAAAAGAATGTAGATTTTTTAGAAACTTGTAGATTACTATTAATAAATCTTTTATAAATTTTATTTTTATTATAAAAATCTTAATACAATGTAAAAAATTAAAATTTAGGCATTCATTATAAAAAATAAAAAAGGTGAGAGCTTCATAAATAAAATATAATAAATTTAGGAGATCTAAAATGATTTTTCTTTTTTATTTCTTTTATCTCCATGCAAGCAAGGTCAAGTATGCCTATTTAGAAAAGGGGATAAGGCTTAAATATATCTCAGAATTTGACATAGTAGATCGGCACTTTATATTTTTTGAGAAGCGGATATACTTCTGACATTATAAAAATGAGGCAGCGCATCCATTATTTCTCCTTCTACTGGTTCCTTACACTTTTCTTTTTCCTTTTTTTTAATTTTTTCTAGTATCTTTGCCTTTTTTTTTTTATCTTATATTTTATATTTACTACCAAAAAATGTGTATGTATATAGAATTTGACTTTTTCTATTTATTTTTTATTTATAAGTTTATATAATTATAGTTGCAATTACTAATAAAATTTTATTATATTATTAGAATATAAGATAAAAATTTATAAATAATTAAGTATAATATTGAATAAGTATACTCTGAAATTTTTTTAGAAAATATAATAACATGAAAATAAATTAATCATATGATTAGTTTTTGTCAAAAGAATTATTTAAAACATGGTAAGAAAATTTTTAAACAACTTTTGAAAATCAGTGTTTATATATATATATATATATATATATATATATATATATATATATATATATATATATATATATATATATATATATATATATATATATATATATATATCAACATTGATTTTAAAAGTTATTAGAAATTTGTTACATGTTTCAAATGATTCTTTTAATATACAGATTATATTTTTTAAAAAAATTAGAGTGTGTATATTCAATATTATAGTTAATTATTTTTAAAATTTTTATCTTATATTCTAATAATATAATTAAATTTTATTAATAATTATAACTACCATTATATAAACTTATAAATAAAAAAAATAAATAGAAAAAGTCAAATTATATATACACATAAATATTTTTGTAAGTTGAAATAAAATATAAGTTTAAAAAGGCAAAGATATAGGAAAAACAAAAAAGAAAAAAATTAAAAAAAAAAAAAAGAAAAGAAAAAGTGTAAAGAACTTATGGGAGGAGAGGGAGAGAGACAACAAACTTAAAGAAAAGGGGCACATTAACATTAGGGTATATCCGCTTCTCAAAAAACATAAGCGTTGATTTGCTATTTTTGCCAAACTTTAGAGATATATTTGAATCTTATTTCTTAGAAGAGCCATGTGAAACGTGAAAAAAATTTCTTAAAACACGTGGCCATAAGTACCACTCCATAGAAAATACCAAACTTTTGAGGGTTTATATGTTTTGTTGAATCTTAAATTTTACATATATAGAAAATTTGGGTAAATAATAGTGAAAATCACAAAGCTAGTTTTCAATAACACTAGTGAACAATATTTTCTTTTAATAGAGTCATAGAACTTTGCATTTTATTTTACTAAGGATTCCTTTTCTCCCTATATTTATTATTTTTGTTTTATACCCAATACTTTTCTTTTCTTTTCAAAAAAATCCAAAATTTTAAAATTCACTCACCTTTATACTCTGATACCATTTAGTGTGAGTCTGCTCTCTCTCTTGCTAGAAGCGAAATACAGAGAGCTACTCCTAAGGATATTTAGAGTGTATTCTTTTATTTATAGTTTCTTTCAGCTTCTTGTATTCATTATGATAGTGAGAGCTAGCAACAAATCCTAGACGGCCTTTGTTCTTGAGGAAAAATTCACTCTGCCTAAGAGTCAATGCTTTTAAATTTTTAGAAAATTTTTTTTAGAGAATTATTTAAAGAGTCTAAATAATCTATAATAGAATTTAATAATCCCAGTACTCGATCCTTGCCTATATCATAATTTAGGTGATGACAATCAGGATATGAGCAATTAGAAGATTTGTCACTCATCCATAGAGTGTGCTAGAGCACCAAGCCTTTATAAAATAAGAAAGTTATAAAACTCAAGTTATTGATCAAAATAATTTTTAGCTTCTATGTCTTCTTGAGTTGGATTATTAGGTCTTTTGATCCTAATTAAACAATATTTTAGATGTTCAACTCTATCTAATTAAACAATATTTTAGATGTTCAACTCTATCTTTATATTAAGCAAATATAGGATCTTGCCGTCTAAAACTAGCACTCAACTCTTCCCTTCTAGCTTGAGTTAAAGTTAAACCCTTAAGCCCATTTCTATTAATTGTATAGTTGGAAGACATAAATGTTTAAATATAAAATATTTATAAAATATACCTTGTAGACTGGGTCCACTAAGCTTTCACAAACGCTTTGGCTTTCCTTCAAGCTCGTCACTAGCAATAGAAAGGTTGGAGGTTATGGTTGTCCTTTATCTTTTTCTATGGCGAGACTTACAAAGACTCTCTTATTTATTAGACCATTTTTAAGGATAGGGTATATGGTAGCAAAGTTCTTTTAGACAAAGACTTAAAAAGAGAATAAGAGTTCTAGATGTGAGGGAATACATTTTTATATAAAAATTGTGAAGTAGTTTTTGCTCCCTTTGTTCAACAAGTAAAGAACTATCTATAGAATTTTCAAAAGCTAGTGTCTATGTTACTGTTTACTAGCTCAAAAGCCAAAATATTAAAGCATATAAATAATAATTAAAGTAAACGGACAGCTGTTGCCTCTAGTATTGTTCTCTAGCTATATACAAGGACAATAATTTAACCTTATCCTTATCTTTACAATTTAGAGGATAAGGATTCCTACAGCAAATACATTTTTTTCTTTAGCATCACAACTTTTAAAGCACCTTTGTCAAATAGTGTGTTAATATCTATAGCCACTACAGAAAAGCAATTTCTCAATTATACACGCTAAGGCTGACGTCATGGATAACGAAAATGTCACTTCATCATTGAGTTAGTAATAGGGGTGTCCATGTCTTCTTTGAGATCTCTATAACCCTTTTCCATTTCCTCTACAAGGCGTTATTCTTAAAGCCTAGCAACCTTCTTCTAAACCTTTAAAAGGGTCTAAATATTTAAAAGGGTCTAACAGACCAAATTGCTAAATGTTAGGACTTTTTATACCTTTTCCTGTTCATAATTAATCACATTAATTTATCTAAAAACAGTTGTAATATATAGGTTGCCTTTTTCTTTTATGATATACAATCAAAATACACTTTCTTATATATATATATATATATATATATATATAGGACCTTCTTGTTGCGGGTATTGACATAACTATAAGTACAGTAGACTGAGCGATGACAGAATTACTTCACAACTCAAAAAAAACTTGCTAAATACAAAATTGAACTCAAACAAGTTGAAGGACTAATTCAAGAATCTGAAATTTCCAATTGCTTATAATTAAAGTGACTATTCAATTGCATCCACCAGCCCGAAAGTTGGTGCCCCATAAAGCTGAATCTAGGGTAGAGATTGGTGGTTTTAGGGTACCTAAGAATGCAAAGATATTAGTCCATGTATGAGCAATGGGAAGAGATGAATCCATGTGCAAAACCCAAAAAAATTTGAGCCTAAAAGGTTTTTAGAGAGCAAAATTGATGTGAAAGGAAGAGATTTTGAGTTAATTCCATTTGGAGCTAGTAGAAGAATTTTCCTTAGATTGCTTTTAGTGCACAAAATGGTGAACCAAATGTTGGCTTCTCTTATTCAATCCTCATACTAGAAGCCAACAGATGATGATAATATTAATATGAATGAAAGTTTTGGCCTTACATTACGCAAGAGCAAGCCACTCAGAGCTATTTCTTTTTTTCAAAGGCTAATTGTAATATTTTAGAAAATTTATTTTTCTATTAGATTTTTGGAGTATTTATTTATTTAAATTTAATAAATATTTTGATTAGAAAATTTTCAAGTAATTTTAATTATTGCTAATTGATAAATATTATTTATTGGTATTGTTTTGTTAATTTCAAATTAATTCAAGAAATTAAACCTAGTTATTATTTATTTATTTAAAAATATTTTGATTTTATTATTGTTGAATTTTATTAAAAATTATTATTTTTAATAATTATTGATTAAGTTAATTTAAATTTTGGTATCAATAATTATTAATTATTTTAGTGAAATATTATTATTATTAATCTTTGAAAATTATTATTTTGAATTTATAAAAATTATTATTATTTTATTATAATTATTATTTAAAAAAAATGAAATGATGATGGTGATTATAAAAAAAAAAAAAAAAGACATAATCATTATGTCCCCAAGGAAAGAAAAAGAAAAAGGAAAGGAGAAGATAGCATCAACATCATCGTCGTCGTCGTCGTCGTCATCATCATTATTATTATTATTATGTTTTAAAAAAAATAAAGGGGAGGAGGAGCTGTCTAGCATAGTAGACACAGAGAGAGAGGGAGAGACGAGGCAGAAATCTGACAACAGCAGAGGAGGAAAACAAGCAACAAATTCCGATTACCCGATCACCATCTTCTAGTTATAGTTACTATTCACATGCAATACTATCAGAAAGAAGACAACGAGATCTTTCCAATGCCACCAAGAGCGCTGCCATCTGCACTAGACTGAGCTACACTCGCTACTAGAATGTTTGCCGGCAGCAGTTTTTAAGCTAAATTTCGTCTACTTTCCGACTTCTATTTTTGACAATTTTGGTATTGTTGGACTCCTCATTTTCCCAACTTTCATTTGGTATATCATTTGTAATTTTTAGACTAACTTAAAATTTTGATCAGAATCTGATGACAGACAGCAGATCGGAACAGTTTTTTCGGCAATCCTCCGATGAGTAGTAGATAACCAGAAAATTTGAATCTTCACTTCAAAACAAGCTTATTGATATTATTTTCATCAAAATCTAACATTAAATAGTTTTCTGGTGAATCTCCGGTAAGTGACAACCAATTTTTCGAATTTGTTTCTAGTGATTTTTCTAATCTTAAAATATAATAAAATTATTTAATTAAGTAACAGAAAAATTGATATTGATTCTAAATTAAAATTATTAAATTAATTACTTTAAATCTGTAATACAGAGATCGATAATAATTAAATTGGAAGTTTTATTGTAAGCTGTGAATTTGAAATTTGTTACATCTCAATCAAATTGCAGTGTTTGATATTTATTTGGAGATATTGCTTAAAGAGGTAAGTTATGAAATATATTGATACATGATAACCTATCATGACTGATTTATTGAAATTCCCATTGAATTAAATTGTTTATTGATTATTATTGTTGTTATTGTTATCAACCTTGGAATCCATATTATTATTCACCATCGAATTATTATTTTATTTTGTTAACCCATTATAATTGCTAAATATTATTTATTGATTATCAAAAAACTATTTGGGTCTAATTATTTATTGATTATCAAAGGACCACTTGGGTCTAATTGTTTATTGATTTATTAAGAGACCACTTGGGTCTAACTATTATTGTTCTTACCGAGCTATTGACTAAGCCATTGACCATATGTATGACAAAATGCCTTACTAATGGGGGATATACCATTAGGCCATGTGCACCGGTGACCCAACTGATAGGGTCAAATATGTCAGTGTTCTACCTAAATAGGGCTATGTACTCAATGCATATACTCGGTCAAGCATATGTAATGAAAAGGGAGAAGTTACTGTCCTAATTAATAAGTTATGATATGATATGATTAATTGGTTCTATCTCTTTGGTGCCATTTCTTCTAGGCACATATATATTATTGTCTCTAAACTCATTTTGTTATATATGTTCAATGTTCAGCCCTCAGGTATGGTTATATTTCATAATTTATTGAGTTGAAGGCTCACCCTTCTTCATTGTAGATTTTTTAGGTACTAGAGTAGAGGAAGTTAGATATAGAGAAGATTAAGCTCTTGTATTCCTTTCCTCTACAAAAAGCTATTTGTGTAATAATTTAAATTGCTTATTGTGTTTCAGTATATTATTGCTCTAAGTACTTTATAGTAGTTAAAAGTGATTTGGAGATATTTATTTTGTTAATTAAATTATTATGGAATATATGCATGTATTAGAATTCATATTAAGTTGATTCAGGGAGTTTATTGATATTATTGAGTTCTATGGATGTATGGTAGTCTTAAATTTACCCTTGCCTTAGTATCGTCGCATCTTCGAGAAATCAGGGTGTGACACTAATCACTACCATCTTCAATGTGAAACCCTCGTACATATATCAATAATGCATGGTAGTTAATTGTCAAGTTATTATGTAACAATAATTTGTTGTTGTTGAGTTTGTAGTTCAATAATTTAGTGTTTATTTCATAATATAAGAAATTATATGTATTATTTGGAATAAATCATATATAAAAATTCAATTTAATTAATGAAAAAAATAATGTTTTTGAAATAAATTTTTAAGTGTTGAATTACATTATTTAGAATAATCGAAAAGTAAAAAAAAAATATAGTTATTTTTTCATTTTACCTTTACATACAAGGAGTCATATTTAATTTAAATGCAAATTAAATACTTTGAGTTTTTAATAGTGAATCTCATTTAATGAATTGAATTCTCATAAAATCCTTCAATTCAAGTCCAATTCTGGGTCTCAGATTGGTGTTTTGGATAAGATTATAGAAATGGAAGAAATTGATAATCAAAATTGGTTAAGCTGCCAAAATGCAGAGTGCTAAGCAACAATTTGGCTCTTATTCTTTCCAATATTTATAGTAGTTTGAAATGTTGAATGATTTTATGTAGAGTGTAGTCTCATTTTATATATACCAAAAAAAAATTGTTGAATCTGGCTTAAACAAAAATTTTAATTTCCAAGAAAATAATTGCCAAAATAAGAACTGAAAAGGAAATTAATTTGTTTCAATGTTTGGACAACTTATAATTTAGAAGTCATGTGAAAAATATCTATTAATGTTGGAATTAAGTGACATATAATGTACGGCTTTTATATATATATATATATATATATATATATATATATTTCAAATTGAATAGATTTCATTTTATAAAATAGCTAGAAGTTTAAATTAGTACAATTATACAATACAAAACTCATAAGAATTCAGTATGAAAATACAATAATAGGCTTATAACCCAAAGAAGAAATACTCATCCAGAGTTTTTTGATAAAAGGCTTTCCCAATAAACTATAGACATCTTTAGAATTGTCCAGATAAAATTTTGTAAAATTTCCATATGGTCCTGACTCTGCAATCTCCTTCTCATATCATTAACAGAGGCAAATTTCATTAGTTTTGTGAAAAAGAGAAAAGAACAATTTGAAGAGCATGCTAGGAACTGAACTCCATTGAAAGAAGAGTAGGCCCTTCTCTAAATTGAAACCCTATTCAAAAATTAGAATTGTTTTGGATCTACCCACCACAACTAGATAAGCCAGAAAGGAGGACCTCCTTCTATGGCTAAAGAACTCAGTAGAGATGAAAAATGCTGTATCTCAAGAGCTCTTCCTCTGGCTATGCAGATTTGAATAAATTCTCACCCTTTTGCATGCAAGCACAACAAACAGAAGAAAAAAAGGAAGAACTTCATCACCATGGCCATAGAGGTGCCACAATTCCAAATCAAGCCACCAAAATAAACATAGACAATATATAGAACAAAATGCATAAAGCCAATATAAGTGGGTAGCCAAAAGGATTCAATTATCGTAGATCTATTATTCAAAAAACTAGAATAAAAAAGATAAAAGCACGAAAAATAAAGGAGAAGGCATCCTTTCCGGTGGTAGAAGGCACTGTTGGGTAGCTTAGAAGTTAGTCCTACTGGAGGACATAAGCGCTGCTAGAGAGAGACAAGAAGGAGGGGAAGAATGTAAATTATCGTAACAAGTAGTTTCTTCCAACAATTCTTTTCATCAAGTACACAACAATTATATGAATACGACTAGTGAGTACAATTTTCCATTATGAAGAAATTCAAGAGAAATTCAAGTCTCACAATTCTTTTCTATTAATATTGATGAGAAATAAATAGCTCATCCCTTGATGGAGCTTTGCAGTAATAAGGCTTAAGTTAAAAAGATTATTTGGGTTGAAGTATAGAATTAGCCAAGCCTAGCTTCTCAGCCTACCAATTGGCATCAGATGAGGAAGTTCCTCCTCTCAACCCTTGGCAATAAGATAAAGATCCCATATGAAGTTACTGTAGCAAGAATCATTCAAGCATTTAATGACAACCGCCCTGGGGAGTCAATACTTGTCAGAAGAAGGGTCCTTTTTCTCAAGATTCCATAATGGGAATCACGCTAGTACATGCATCCATCACTCACTTTCCCTAACAATAGAGGCTCATCCCACAACTTGCACCCAGCTTGCCTCATCATCTTGGAGATCTATGCAATCTTTCTTCTGCAAATCACCACACAAATGGCTATAAAAGCAAGGTACTCTATCCATCACAAGTAGCTAATTCTACGTAGTCTCATCCTCTTCTCTTATGAAAATATACGTGTGGGCCAGTTAAGGGAAGCTTCCCAATCCAATTCCATCTCAAAATTGACCTTTCGGAGGGCCTTTTGGCTTGGCTGTCTCACATTGTTTATCTTTGTCTTTTGCAGGCTAACGAACCAGCAAGCTTGCTTAAGATCCATATAAGAAACCTAGCCCAATAATTATCCTAAGATCTATGGCAGATCAAATAGAATTTGAGTAAATTACTATTTTAGACTAAATCAATTATAATGTTTAGAATTAAAGGTGTCAATGAGAATAAAAATTTGATTTTTTGGTAAAATTTGATTTTTTGGTCTTACTTTAAATTTAGACATATATTAGACATATATTAAAACATTTATAAATTAATACTCGGTAAATTAATAACCTCTATTAAAAAATAATTTTTCTCATCCTAACTTGAGCTAACATGCTAAATTAATAATTTTGATATAACAAGCTAAATTAATAATTTTGATAAAATAAGAAGATGATAATTTTTTTTTAAAACCTTACATAATCCCTTGATCATATTCATATCATAAATTAATAATTTATAAAAATTACATATCATATTTTCTAAAAAATAAATATATTGTCATTTTTTTTCTTAAATTTTAAATCTAATTAAATCTCATTCATAATTTTTCTTATTACATCTAAAAATTTTGAAGTTGAATTCACATATTTTAATAAGAAAGACTTCCTGGTTGTTTACATACATAATATTGTTAATCTGATTCATTGTATGTATTTCATAAAATGGAAGTAGACATATACTATCTAGTATTACTTAGTCTTTTTGACCTCTTGATAATAGAAAAATGATATCAGTTACATTGAAAATATTAATACAATTAAATTATACTTGCAAATCAAAATAAATATAAATTGGTTTATATTTTTTAGATTTTTAGTCTCTATTTATTAATAGAATAATTTATATGTTTACAAAATAAAATAAATTTTTAGTTAATTAAATGAGTATTATTTTGAATTATAAGTACACTCAATAAATTAATAAATTATTAACTTATTGATTAATTAATACTTTTTAAATTAATAGAATTTATTTGATTCTAAGATTATAAATTTATAGAGATTGTATTGTATATTACTTGGTTCGAGGCAACCCAATTTGCATAAGGACCTTCCTTTTAGATGTTAAAGAGTTTGAATATTGATATCAAATGCATGTGATTAACACAACATTGATAGTTTTAAAATATTTTTATTATTTAAAAATTTTAAATTAAATTAATTCTATTAATTTAAGAATCGAATTTACATCTCTAATCCACCAAAGTTGTACGCCCGCTTATTTGAATAATAAATTATGCGAATTGGCATTTTTATATTTGTTTTCATATAGAGTACTTTTTATAATAAAATTAAAATTGATGAAAATTTCATCATCAACAATTTCAAAAAATAAAAAATAGAAGAAAATATTATTTATACTCCCTTAAATCCTCAAATTCTATCTATCAAATATTATAATTATTTTTTTTATAAATTTTATTTTTATTATAAAAATCTTAATATAATATAAAAAATAAAAATTTAAGCGTTCATTATAAAAAAAAATGGTGAGAGCTTCATAAATAAAATATAATAAATTTAGGAGATTTAAAATTTATAGATTACACATGGATCCTTGTAATTGTTAGTTTTAACAATAAATTAGTATTATATAATGTTAAATTCAATATTTGTAGTAGTTGAATGATTTTGTCACGACCTATTTTTCGAGGCACGTAATCGGCACTGGGACACGAGAAAGCTTAAAGCCACCAGTATTCACAGTTAGCCTAAATAGTTTGACCACCAATAGAAATAATACACAGATAACATAATTTTAAAATATCACAAATCATATCTCATGTTATCTCCATCTGCCGACAGGATAACCATTTCTCATCATATCACAAATAGTGATTTACAATAAAAGTGCCACAATAATTTACAATAAAGGTGTCAATATCATAAAGAGCTATCGGCAGAGAGTTTCACAATAATATAAGTTAATAGTGCCAGTAATACCATAATACAAACCACAATACTGTAATTACAGAATTTTAAGGTATTATTACAATAATTACACATCCCATAAGCTCTGTCAAAGGAGGAGACAAAGACCAACTCAACAAAGATTATAACTTTAGGCTCAACCTGTAACCTAAAAAATAATAAGAAGACAGGAGTGAGCGTCTCAACTCAGTGAATGATACTACTAATATGCTAACCTGGTGAACAACGTATATATATGTATGTTATGCAGTTATGTCATCTACCAACCAATCATTATAAAACACGCAAGGATAGAGTTCAGTCCACATAAACCACATTAATATCAAACTGAGGGAGCCGATCCTCAAATAATGGCTCTCTTAATCCAATAATCTGTCTCTTATATCCAAGGGACCCGGCCGTCACTGGTCTGTACCACACAACCCTGACCCGACTGATAGCGGCCTTAGCGATAAGCAGGCCCAACTAGCATCCACCAGTCATAGCTCATCTTCTCAATCTCATCATAATCATATCATATCCATAAATCCTAAGTGATTTTTGTATCATTCTGTCTTCCTCCAATATACGTAGAGAATGTGCAGCACATAATCAAAATATCAAACACAACCAGATGTCAAGATAATCGTGCATATGTATACATTCCATGACATAGGCATAATTAATTAATTATATTCATAAATACACTCGATGCAATGCATGATTAACAGGAAAGTATATTAGAAATATCACTCACAGTACGGAAGAGCAGAATTGAAAATTCACGGACTATAGCTGGGGACGGCCGAAGGCGCTCTAGGACGATCTATACAGTGAAGTAATACAACATTATCAGAATATGAATATAATGATAAGTAAATAATCATTTTCTATCTGGACCACCTAATCTCCCCCAAAAGATAATAACTTCCTAATGAACCACGCACTTACTAATTACTAATCAAATAAACTATACCAACTAAGCTTCTTCCATTAACATCTAATCCTCCAACCTTACTCAAAATATAATAATATGCCACAAGCTCGACACGAATTATGATAAACGATGCTCACCGAAAAAGTCATTGGAAAACGTGCACGTTAACCAATCGTCACAAACTCACTACCAAGGGACTTGTCTCAAAACGTAGAATCTGAAAATATGATTCACTTCTTCTGGTTCGCTGGACACTCGCCGGAATCTGTGTCTGCAGTCCGGTTGGTCACTGAATTCCGGTCAAATCCAATATCATCCAAAATTAGCAATTTATATACCAAAATAAAGCTTAGAGGAAGAGGATTTCAATGGTACCAAAATCACCTTGAACGGACGACAGAACCGGCAGGAATTGAGTTTGAAAAATTCTGCCGGCGAATGGTTCAACAGTGCGTGCAATGGCTGGCGACGGCAGATGGCGGCGATCTTCGGTGGGCGGCTTGGTCAGCACCTCAGGAGTCTTCCTGGCCGGTGCGTTCGACTTCTGATAACTAGACGGCGGTCTGATGGTAGGCAATAGCTCCTTCCCTCTCTCTCTCTCTCTATCTCTCTCTCTCTCTCTCTCTCTCTCCCGGTTTCCCTCTGCAAACCCAGTCTGCCTAACTATATATATATAAATGTAAATTACTACTACTACTACTACTAATAATAATAATAATAATAATAATGATTTACTAAAATAATTTATTAAATTTAAATTCAATACCACAATAATTAATTGGGAAGTCCGTTATAATATAATAAATATTTTCTGTCAACTTCACAATATTTCAAAATTGTAAATTTATAAAAATTCATGGTATTACAGATTTTATGTATGAGTGTAATCTAATTTTATATCTCATTTTAATTTCCAAGAAATTTGCTAAAATTTGTTTCCATATTTGCCAAAATAAAAAATAAAAAAGAAATTTCTTTCAATGTTTGGGAAAAATATTTATTAATATTGGAATTAAGTGCTATATAATGTATGGCTCTCATCTTTGGTCAAGTACATAACAATTATATAAATGCAAATAAAATTTAGTGTTTAGGATTAAAGGTTTCAAGTAAAAAGAGAAGAAGAAAGGATAAAAGAAGAAGAAAGGATTAAAGGTGTCAATGAGATAAGGCATTTCCTTTTAGATGTTAAGAGTTTGAAAATTGATGTCAAATGCTTGATCTGATTAATAAAAAATTAATATTTTAAATTATTTTATTGTTTTAAATTAAATTATTTTAACAAAATTTTAAATTAAATTAATGAGATAAAAAATAAATTTAGGAGTCGAATATGCGACTCTCAATCTTAAAAAAATTTTGGATGAATTTAACCCATAACATTATATTATATGTTATAAATAAAATGGAGAAGAATATGAACAAAGAATATAGAGAAGAGAATAGTTTTTCTAATTGTTCCATTCAATAGTATTAAGCCCTTTATATAGAGTACAGAAGAGAAAGAAATAGGAAGCTTTTCCAATCAGGAAAATATAAGAAATAGGAAGTTTTTCCAATAAGGAAAATACAATCAATACTAATATGGAAACTAAAATATTCATGTATATGGAAAGACATCAATCAAATTTTATAATATATCATAACACTCCCCCTTGATATCTTTTACAAAGAATATGCCTCGTTAAAACCTTACTAAGGAAAAATCCTATGGGAAAAAATCTTAATAAAGAAAAAAGAGTACATTATTCTTGTAGGGATTTGCGCCATAACACTGCCTCATTAAAAACCTTACTAGGAAAACCCAATGGGACAAAACCTAGGCTAAGGAAAAAATAGTACAGTGCATTAAAATCTCTCCCTCATGAAAATATGATTTTTATCAAATATCTCTTAGCTGACGCATGCTAATTTTGTTGACTAACTTTTCAAATGTGATTGTAAGGAGTGCCTTTGTAAACAAATATGCCAAGTTGTCAAATCGTATACTTAATGATGTTTAAGTAATATCCACATATAATAATTTATTTGTAGTACTCTCTTAGAATATTACTTGCGCTATGAATATAACTCGTTAAAAACCTTATTAGAAAACCCAGTGGGAAAAAACATATCTAAGGAAAAGAGTATATTTCATGCACTATTTTTTCATTGCACAGATTGCCTCGTTAAAAACTTTGTCCAAGAAAACCCTGTGGGATAAAAACTTGACTAAGGAAAAAGAGTACAATCATATACTAATTCGCTCCCCCTGATGATGACAGATTTTAACACGGCATATACTAATTGATGAAACGATGCCGTTTAAATACCACATTAGGTAAAAACTTAATACATAAGTCTGTTAAATTGTCACTCAAGCGAATTTGGTGGATATCTCTTTTGGAGCTTATATATATACAAGAATTTGGGTGAAGTTTATGTCTACTTCGTTATCCTTAATATAACCACCTTTAATTTGTGCAATTCAAATTGCATTATTCTCAAAATACAATGGGAGTATCTTTTAGTGAGGTACTTCAGGACCATAAAAATCTTTATAAAATTGCAGTACCACTATAAGTGAATACATAACCAGTCTAAAATCTACCATCATAGAAACTAAGCAAACAACCAATATTTGCATATAGACCAATTTCAAATATGAATTATAATATTAATAGTATATTGAAGATAACTTTTTACACCACTCTAATATCTCTTTGTAGGTGCAAAGCTATACCTAGCTAGGAATTTTTTTCTTGCAAATGCAATATCAGGCCTGATGCAATTTGCAAGACACAAAAGTGCCATATAGCACTTATATATGGTACTTCAAGATCAAACAGCTCTTTATTATCTTTTTTAGATCTAAAAGGGTCTCTCTTCACTTCTAGTGAGTGGACCACCTATTAGTGTGGTTAAGAGAGAAGATTTATCCATGCAAAAATTGCTTAAATATCTTTTCCACATAAGCATACTGGTGTATTTAAATATCTTTTCCACATAAGCATACTGGTGTATTAGGACTCCTTAATAATCGATCTGCAGGCCGATACAAAATTTCATTTCCTTTAAATTTTTCATTTCAAACTCACTTTTCAAACAGGTACATATTTATTTGAGTTCATTAGGAGTCACATTGATATTTAAATCAACTTATACTGCAATAATAACATATACCATTCTATGGTCTTTTATGAATACAAATGGACATAGTGTATTATTCACATATCTTTCTTTCAATAAGAATTTACTCAAAATAATCATACCACATGTCCATATTGCTTTAATCCATACATAGATTTTTGCAATTTGATGAAATATATGTCATATGTTTAATGTGTATTCATTTATAATATACTTAGTCCTTCTGGGACTCTTATTACTTTTATAAGGCGTACAATAAGCCTTTCATTAACTACCATATTAATTAAGTATCGGAACATAATCATTTCCATAATAAGAGAATTATTTTTCTCATAATCAATGATAGAACGAGTCTAGCTCTACTTTAATTGCCTCATTCCATGATGATCAATCATGTTTATGCTAATATTCAGTTATACTTATAGATTATGGATCCATATTTTCTCTTGTCACAGCAAAAGTTACTGTTGAGGCAAATTCATCGTCGACGATAATTAAATTTCTATCAACTCTTTCTTATATCACAAAATAATTGAGATCTTATAGTTTTCATTTATATGATCATCAACTCCAGAAGCCACATCTAGAGGATCTAATTGTTCCGTTGTCTCAGTCTGTGTCTCATAATTAGTTATAGCTTTTTGACTGAGATCTTCCTCTTCATGAGGTTTCTCTTCAGGAGATTTTATGAGTGGCGTTACTTTTCTTTTCCGCGGATTTTTGTCTTTAGTTCCAATTTACTATCCACGCTTCTGGCGTGTAGTGAGATTGATTGATTTTCTATTTGCAATTGGAATCACAACCCTTGCTAGGGTATTAGCAGCTGTAATATGAGACTTTGTCACTCTTTTAGCATCTATAAATGCATTTGGCAGTTAAGTTGCAATTTGTTGCAACTGTATTATTTTGTGAACTTCTGGTTCACTCTAACTTGTACATGGACCAAAATTATTTAAAGGGTTTTTCTTCTAATAAATTTCTCGACATTCTTTAGCACTGCAGGTGCTTTTCCTCCCCTTAATGTCGAAAAATATGCCTCATCAAAACAAATTCATAGTCTCTTTTGTGGACCCATTATCACACATTGAGATAGATTTAATATATACATGGCACAGAAAAAATTTATGACTCATGTCCTTATACAAGTTTCAAGGGAGAGTATATATGATGTACATAATGGTATTCATGCCAAACTTTCAAGGTTTAATTATTGAACTATAAGTTCAATGTTTGAACTGCAGGTTCAACGCAATATATTGTGCATGTATACTAGGGATAAAATAGTAATTAAATAACTCATTATAATACACAACTTATAAAATCCTTGCAAATTACTCCTTCAAGGAGTTTACATAAAATCATCAATATTGAATTGAGTTGTGTCTTCTATATGGGCGGTTCCTCTTTCAAAATCTCATGATTTACCAAATGATTTATAGTATTCACTTCAGTTAATATAGTTGTACTAATGGGCATTATTTGATGATTTCTCATTAGCAATTATTCTTTTAGAATTCTCATTATATACCAAATGATTTATAGTATTCACTTCAGGGAATACAGTTGTACTAGTGGGCATTATTTGATGATTTCTTATTAACAATTATTCTTTGCAACCACTAGAAAATAATATTTATAAATTTTCACTTTTTATATTGCTACTACAGGAGCATGTAACTTTATTACAGCACAATTTCAGCTGTGAAGTAATTTTAAACATGGTTAAATTATATTCTCAAATAGACTTTAAGTCTTGTAGGTGTAGGTTTAACCAATCATATTGAGTTTATGGTAGTACCACATATTTCAAGTGATTATATCTATCTTTAAAACTCTTCTAGAAAATATAAAAATCATTAATAGTAAGATATTCAACCTTTAAATCCTCACTTAAATGAGGTTTAAGTAGATAATAGTTTTTACTTTTGCTAGCATCTAAATGCATTTCATTATCAACAACTTATGTCAAAAATTATTTCCATTGAATTCAAGAGCATATAAAAATTATCAACCAAACTTTAATTCACTATACTTCACTTTATTTAAATAACTTAATTTGTATATATTTAAAATATATCTAAATAGACCAATCAGAAAATAAATTAATATTAATTTTAACAAATATTAAATTCATAATTTATCATACTAAGAAAAGGTAAGCACTAATTATGCTTCTCTATACCAACATAAATCCAACAATGTATGCAATCTGGAAATAAATTCATCAATTCACAAATTAACAAAACCATGTTATTTATATAATTTATATTAATCTCATCTCACATTTAAATCTTTAATTGCTTTCAAATCTAATGCATATTGACATAAGTAAATTCAAAACATATAACACACACAATTTTCTTATAGGCTATTCAACTAACAAATATATATAGAAGTGGAGGCAAAGGAATTAATTTTAGAGTACAGAGTATTAATTACGTGGTCGCTACAAACTGTGATTTCAAGACTCCAATGCACTTCACAGTACAAGTTTAAACCATTATTTGAGCCTTGTAATTATTAATTTAATTAAAAGGCTAAGTGGTCATGCATACTTTGATGTGTGTTTATTTATTTAGTATGTCTGACCAATTAGCCGTGTTATTTCAAGCTGCTAATAATAATCAGCTATTATTACAAATTTAGAATTATAAATAGTAGATTTTCTCAAAAAGAATCGAAACTAAGATCTGATCATTTCTCCCACTTGCCTATATCCTATACAAACAATGTTTGATTTGACACTCTAATAGTTTCATTCAATTTTTACCACTTACCGAACTATCTTTTTTTTTTTTTTTTTTTTTTAGAATTGATCTCAATTTAATGAATCAAGTAAACCTATTAATATGAACGCAAAATTATCCTTTTCCCACAAAGCAAGTCAATAAATAAATAAATAAATAATTTAGGGTCAAATTTTATGCTAAAAAAAAAATTATAAGTCATGACTTTAAAACTATGTATAAAATGTGTTGTTATAATTGATAACCAATTAAAAGTTGCAATTTGGTTGGTAAATCAAATAGGTCATACCCATCATTCTAATACATATAAACAATAATGAAACACCAAAAACAGAAAAATCAAAGCAAAAGGGTTTACCTTAATATTATGGCCATACGCAGGTATTTTATTGATATCTAATTTATTCAATGCATGTAATTTAAATCAAATTTATTAGTTATTCAGGAATATAAAATATCAATTTTTCAAGGATGTCTATTTTATTTATTTGATTACTCGAAAGAGTGACACTAGTATAAATAATTCTTACTCATGATGTCGAGGCCTATCAATTAACATTGTCTAATATAAAATCATAATAAAATCAGTCTTTTAAAGACTTGTAGACAATGCATTTAGTTCTTCAGGAACATTTAATGATTCTTTAATGAATTTGTTTACTTTAATTAGTTTTTCAGGAATTATATAGAATATCAGTTCTTCAGAAACTGTAGAGAATATCAGTTTTTTAAAAACTGTACAGAATACCAATTATTCAAGAACTATAGGGAATACTAGGTTTTCAGGAACAGTAATTATTATTAGTTCTTCAGGAACTCATAGCTTAGTTATTTATTTAATTAGTTCTTCAGGAATTATAAATAATACTAGTTCTTCAGGAACTAGAATTTAAAATATAATACTAATTCTCTAGAAACTCATAACTTAGTTATTTATTTAATTAGTTCTTTAGGAACTATAAATAATACTAGTTCTTCAAGAACTGGTATTTAAAATATAATGCTAGCTCTTCAGGAATTAGAATTTAATTGATTAATCATTAAATAGTATATCAAATCTTTATAAAATTAAAAAAAAATGATTTGAGATAAATGATTGTAAAAGAGAAAAAAAAATAATTTTTTCAAATTAATCAGCCCAATATGTTCAAACGATTTCTTAAAAAAAAACGATTTAGTTTTTTTTTCTTAAAAAAAATGTATTTGATACATAAATATTACTAATAATAGTAATTAATTAGACAAAAATTGTTTACCATAAATCTTAAATTTTATTTATTCAAATTTTTTGTCTTAACTTGGTTGTAGCAAACCACAAGCTATCCAAAATTATGAACAATATTGTAGAACGATTCGTGCTGATAACGTGTTATAAATAAAATGGAGAAGAACATGAACAAAAAATATAGAGAAGAAAATAGTTTTTCTAGTTGTTCCATTCAATAGTATTAAACCCTTTATATAGAGTACAGAAGAGAAAGAAATAGGAAGTTTTCCCAATCAGGAAAATATAAAAAATAGAAAGTTTTTCCAATAAGGAAAATACAATCGATACTAATATGGAAACTAGAATATTCATATATATGGAAAGACATCAATCAAATTTTATAATATATCATAACATTATAGACTATTTAATCATAATTTTTTATGTTAAATAATTATTATTTCAAAAGGTGGCTATGATAATTAGTTCTCAACGTCTCATTTTTTTTTTATCTCATCACCATGCCAAATTGCACGCTCACTTGTTTGAATATTAAAAGATAAAGGGAAGACAAAAATAAATAAAATAAATAAATAAAATTTCCTAAAATTACAAAGATGTGTCAATGCGCTCCATCTCTCCATTAGCTCTGTTTTGTTTCTCTCTCACCTTCTTTGTTCCACTTACCGAACTATCTTTTTTTTTTTTTTTTTTTTTTAGAATTGATCTCAATTTAATGAATCAAGTAAACCTATTAATATGAACGCAAAATTATCCTTTTCCCACAAAGCAAGTCAATAAATAAATAAATAAATAATTTAGGGTCAAATTTTATGCTAAAAAAAAATTATAAGTCATGACTTTAAAACTATGTATAAAATGTGTTGTTATAATTGATAACCAATTAAAAGTTGCAATTTGGTTGGTAAATCAAATAGGTCATACCCATCATTCTAATACATATAAACAATAATGAAACACCAAAAACAGAAAAATCAAAGCAAAAGGGTTTACCTTAATATTATGGCCATACGCAGGTATTTTATTGATATCTAATTTATTCAATGCATGTAATTTAAATCAAATTTATTAGTTATTCAGGAATATAAAATATCAATTTTTCAAGGATGTCTATTTTATTTATTTGATTACTCGAAAGAGTGACACTAGTATAAATAATTCTTACTCATGATGTCGAGGCCTATCAATTAACATTGTCTAATATAAAATCATAATAAAATCAGTCTTTTAAAGACTTGTAGACAATGCATTTAGTTCTTCAGGAACATTTAATGATTCTTTAATGAATTTGTTTACTTTAATTAGTTTTTCAGGAATTATATAGAATATCAGTTCTTCAGAAACTGTAGAGAATATCAGTTTTTTAAAAACTGTACAGAATACCAATTATTCAAGAACTATAGGGAATACTAGGTTTTCAGGAACAGTAATTATTATTAGTTCTTCAGGAACTCATAGCTTAGTTATTTATTTAATTAGTTCTTCAGGAATTATAAATAATACTAGTTCTTCAGAAACTAGAATTTAAAATATAATACTAATTCTCTAGAAACTCATAACTTAGTTATTTATTTAATTAGTTCTTTAGGAACTATAAATAATACTAGTTCTTCAAGAACTGGTATTTAAAATATAATGCTAGCTCTTCAGGAATTAGAATTTAATTGATTAATCATTAAATAGTATATCAAATTTTTATAAAATTAAAAAAAAAATGATTTGAGATAAATGATTGTAAAAGAGAAAAAAAAATAATTTTTTCAAATTAATCAGCCCAATATGTTCAAACGATTTCTTAAAAAAAAACGATTTAGTTTTTTTTTCTTAAAAAAAAATGTATTTGATACATAAATATTACTAATAATAGTAATTAATTAGACAAAAATTGTTTACCATAAATCTTAAATTTTATTTATTCAAATTTTTTGTCTTAACTTGGTTGTAGCAAACCACAAGCTATCCAAAATTATGAACAATATTGTAGAACGATTCGTGCTGATAACGTGTTATAAATAAAATGGAGAAGAATATGAACAAAAAATATAGAGAAGAAAATAGTTTTTCTAGTTGTTCCATTCAATAGTATTAAACCCTTTATATAGAGTACAGAAGAGAAAGAAATAGGAAGTTTTCCCAATCAGGAAAATATAAAAAATAGAAAGTTTTTCCAATAAGGAAAATACAATCGATACTAATATGGAAACTAGAATATTCATATATATGGAAATACATCAATCAAATTTTATAATATATCATAACATTATAGACTATTTAATCATAATTTTTTATGTTAAATAATTATTATTTCAAAAGGTGGCTATGATAATTAGTTCTCAACGTCTCATTTTTTTTTTATCTCATCACCATGCCAAATTGCACGCTCACTTGTTTGAATATTAAAAGATAAAGGGAAGACAAAAATAAATAAAATAAATAAATAAAATTTCCTAAAATTACAAAGATGTGTCAATGCGCTCCATCTCTCCATTAGCTCTGTTTTGTTTCTCTCTCACCTTCTTTGTTCCACATGGCCCTCTCTGCACTTTTTTTTTTTTTTTTTGTCTTCCCTTTATCTTTGCCTTTTTTTTTTTTTTTTTTTTTTTTTTAACTTGTATTTTGCATTTACCCCAAAATATTTGTCTGTATATAAAAAAAAGGTGTAAATTTTTAAAAATTTATATGTTAATATTAGTAAATTTTTTATAAATTTTATTTTTATTATAAAAATCATTAATATAATATAAAAAGTAAAAAATTTAACCGTTAACTATAAAAAGTAAAAAAAGGGTAACAGCTTGATAAATAAAATTTGATGAATTTAGAAGATTTAAAATGATTTTGTTAATTAAGTGTTTTGTTGATTTTCCCATCTCTTTTAAAAATAAAAATTTGAAAAATGAAATATAATTGGTGAGAGATATTAAAGAAGAAAACTATCTTCTATTGAATAGCCTAATATATTTTTAGAGGAAATTACAATATCCACACTCTTTTAGGAAAAAAATAACTTTTATACCTCCTTTTTTTTTTTTTTTTTTAAACCTCTTTGCTTTTTAGATTTTACTTTTATACACTCTTGTCTTTTTTTATATTATTTTTTTACGTTTTTGTGATGTGATAAGAGAAATCCACGTGCTTAATTTTACTGAATTATTCCTTTTTTTTAACATGTCAAGATAATAGCATGCACTATGACACGTGAACATACTGAATAGTACTTGATAATACAAGTACTTTTTTTTTTGCCAATGAGTACTTCTATCAAGTATGAAGCTATGAAAAAATTGTGATAGTAAACAGTAAAAATTTGCAATTAGTTAATTAATAATGTTAATTAATTTGATTCAAAGTTTATGTGGCATGATTGGATGAGTTTGTTAAAACATAAAGTAGAAATTTGTTAATTTAAATTTAAATTTAAACTATTTAAAGACTAATTTTTTGTTGGCTTTATTTTAATTTTTAATTTTTAGTCTTTTTATTTAATATTTTATTATGTGATATTATAAATATTTGTATGTTTTTAACATTCTATTTATGTATGAGGTGGATTAATTTAACACATTTTAGTTTTTGGTTTTTTTTGTTACCTTTTTGAATTTTTTGCAAATGTTTTTAGTATGATAAAATGATAAGGTTTTAATCAGAGATATTTTGCTTTTGAAAATTGGTAAATGGTAACATAAAAAGGGTGGCTTTATATATATTAAAAATAGTTAGCCTTTTTATATATTTTAATGTCCATCTTAGCATACTCATAGTTTATATGTTTAGTTTATTTTATTTATATATTTGGTTGGTGTTTGAGTTTAAAAAAAAAAAATTAAAATCTAAATAGGCAAACTCGAACAAGAATAACATTATCAAAGAAAAAAAGTTAAGAGTATTAAGTTTCCAAAAAAGATAAAAGCATCTATTTATTGTATATATTTAAGATATACCTAAAATATACTCATTATATACTTGAAATAAACAAGAAATATACCTAAAATATATTTATTATATATTGTTTACTGTGAATCCTGAAAATTGTTTATTATTGTTTTAGTATATTTTTTTTATCTAATATATACTTGATGTATTCTTTTTATATAATTATATTCATATAATATTCATTATATGAAATTTTTTGAAAATATATATCAAATCAAAAGAGCAAATAAATTATAAGAATAGACTTTTGTAATTTAAATATTATTTTATTAAATTTGTTTATATTTTAATCCTAATTTTGATGATGATTCTCACTATAAAAAAAATAAAAAAAGAATATAGATTATGCTTTTTCTAAAAAGAAAAAAGTTAAGATTATTAAGTCTTTCAAGAAAGATGAAAGCATATAATTATAGTATATATTTAAGATATACTTAAAATATACTCATTATATACTTAAAATATACTCTTTATATTCTATTTATTGTGAATTATGAATTCCGTTTATTTATTTTTTATTTTTTATATCATAATTTTTCAATCCACACAATAAAAATGAATAATTTTTTTATTATGAGTATATATTTGGTCTATTTTTTTTATTTTTGTTTTTTTATTTGCACTTTAGAATAATTAGAAATTATGTTGGTTGAAAATTATTTAATTAATCACCACGTAGCAAAGATTTAAGCTTTGAAAAATATTTATTTGAGCATGTGTCAATTGGATATAACTCTAGTTACACATGTTGATTAGCACATTAGAATAATTGAAAATTATGTTAATTAAAAATTATATAATTAATGACCACGTATCAAATATTCAAATTTTGAAAAATATCCATTTGAACATGTGTCAATTGGTGGCATAACACTAATTACACATGTTATTAATTATCTAATTAATCACCACATATCAAAAATTCAAGTTTTGAAAAATACCCATTTGAACATGTGTTTATTGTGTATAATCCTAATTACATATGTTACATATTCTTTATATTACTCAATTGATATAGATTTTACAGCACTAGGATTTTATATTTATTAGGTTGTATTTTGATTAATTAGAGGTTGATTTGTCTTTGATTACAGGTTGATTGCCAGTTAATAACAAGTTGATTGTTTGTTTTACATACTTTATCTTTAGTATTGCTAAAATATTAGTTGTTTTTGAGTTTTTTTTTTTTTTTTTTTTTACAAATTTAAGATCTGTAATTGAATTTTCATTTTATAAACTTTTTAAGTTCGTAAAAAAAAATATATATATAATCCATTTTTTTTGAAGATTTTTAATGCAATAATAGTTAAAAGAACAAAAAATTAACTAAATATATGTATGTAATTTGATTTAGATTGAGATATGATTTGTTGCAAATTTTTGAGATTTACATGCTAAATATTTTTTTTTAAATAAAAATAAGAATTTTTTATAGGGATAATATTTTATCACTATTTATCTATATGCTTTTATCTATTTGTATTTATATAAATAGGTTGTTAAGGAGAAGATTTATTTTAATTATAATTATTATTTATGGAAAATATTCTTTAAATAACCACATCTTTATCTATTTTTTCAAGACAAATAAATATTTAAAATTGTGACACTGCCATGAGGAGGAATTTACCAGCAACGAGAGCCACAAATCTAGTTGAAACGTATAAAAATAAATAAGTAAGCGTTAAAGATATAAAAGTTAATTTTAAAAATTGAAAGTATATTTGTAAGTGTGATTCTATTTTTAGGCATTTCTGTATAAATTTTTATATTTTTATTGGATATTTCATTTTCCTAATATAAATTTCTTTTTCATATACATGCAAGGGCAACCATGCCCAACCTACAAGGCATGTGAAAATTTTTTTAATATTAAGAAAGAAAAATATCTATAAAATTTTATTACATTGCATAATAGAGAGTAATTTTTTCCTTTAATATTTTTTATTTAATTAATGAAATTAATTTATAATTTGAGAGATTTGGATATAATATTTTATTTTATTTATTTATTTATTTTGTTAAAGAAGATGGCGAGGAGGCACGTGAAAAATCGCAGCAACGTGAAAAAAATTTTCTTATTATCATTCATATTATGATTACGTAACTTATTGAGTGTGACAAGTAAGTATCATTTCACAGAAAATTCAAAACTTTTGAGGGTCTACGTTTATGGAATTCTAAACTTTGCATAGAAAATTCTTATTCCTATCTAGAGAAAGGTTTTATAAAAATTTAATTTAAATAATTTTAATTTTATTAATTTTTATTTTTGAAAAAAATAATTTATAAAATTTATTTTTTTAGTGTAAAAACAATTTTAAATAAATAGCAATTATATCATTTCAACATAAATTTAAATTAATTAAGATGCGATTTATTGTCAAATTATATATATATATATGGGTAAAATTAGACTTAAAAAATGGGAGTTAAAAATAAATTAAGATAGGAGGCAAATAAAAAAAAAAAAAAAAGGTTGTGAGAGTAAAATATATAAATTTAACTTTTCAAATCTCAAAATATCATTAGTTATAGTTTTAAAAGTATATTTCAAACATGTATATAAATAAATTTTGAAATTTTATAACATCATAATTCTAAAAATATGCTTGAAATATATAAATGACTAATAAAGTTTAAGAAATTTTGAAGGTTAATTACATAATTTTTAAGGCTTTCTTTGGGATTTTTTTTTTTCAAAAAAGAAAAAAGACGATTTTTAATCCATGATATACCAAAAGAAATGAAATGAAATGATTAAAAAATATTTTTTATATGGAAGTTTAAGGGATAAAAAATAATATTAGTTATTAAGGGTAAAATAGAATTATTAAAAAGTTATTTTTAATAATAAATAAGTAAAATATGTTATTCCCTCAATTTTGAAGAGAAAAAAAATGCATATTTAAGGGATAATTAATTCCTTAATATCATTTCTTCTTCAAACTAATTAAACTTTCAAGAAAACATATAATTCTTATCTCACCCAAATTTTTTTCTTTAATTAAACTTTCAAGAAAACAGATAATTCTTATCTCACCAATTTTTTTTTGTTTCTTATTTCAACTCCTAAATAGAAAAATACATTTTATGATGTTGCATGCTGATAGGCTATGATGGAAGAAAGAGCAACAAGGAGAGGTCATGGCCTCCCTAACCTTCAAAATGCAAAATTTTATTAGTTTAAAATTATTAAAATTTTGCCACAAATCGAATTTGGTTTTTAGATGAAAATTTTCTTTAAATATATAAAAGTTGACCTAATTATATATATTATTTTAATGTAAATTATGGTATAAAAAATTGATATTCTCTAAAAATAATTCTAACTCCGTCACTGCAAATAAGAATAATGTTAAGTTTATTATATAGTTATTTCTTAATAGTTATTTCCTATAGTTATTTATAGGCTCTTTCTATAGTACATCGGATTTACCAATAAATATGCTATTTTTTAACGTTAAGTTATCAATTTAAAATCATAGCCATTAAAAAAAATTATTTTTAGGTACTTAAAAATTATCCTTCTAACTTGTAATATGCTACAGTATTGGCAATATTTCCCTGCTACGTACAACCTGCCAGCACCAACCAATGCTGCCGCACGGCAAGTAGCTGAACTCTAAAACGTGGGTTTTTTTTTTTTTTTTCCTATTTAACATAATTTTTCCTTTTTTAACATAATTTTTATTTTTCTGAATTTTTTAATAATTGATCTTTAATTTTTTTTAATGTATTAAAATTGAGGTAATGAAATTCAAAAAAAAAAAAAAAATCAAAGAACGTATTTATTTAATATATTTGGTAACTGCCATGTCAACATGTTTACAACTTATACACGTTCAATTTTACCAATTTTCAGTCATATGGTGTGACTGATTTATTTAACATAGTTTATATGTCAATTTGAAGCATTTTAAAATTCATGGGTAAATTGAAATTTTGATTTAGTCGTTAAGCCTAAAATAGTACATAAAATGGTACAATTATTCGAATATGAAGAAGAAGCAGAAAATTGTACATAATTGTACGGTTAGGCTAAAAGAAAAAGAGATTGATATTCATAGTAGTAAACTAAAACTATTGACAACTTGACGCTAATACATTGCTCTTGGCGCCAACACTTGGTCCTTGGTACATTTCCGTATTGAACACCACAATGCAATAGGCACCATAGATCAATAAAACATCATAGAAATGCTAAGGTAACCATACAAAGCACCTGCCATAAGAAAGTAAGGAAAGAAAGAAAAAGACAATCTAGAACAAGATATAATACAGCACTACTACTTTTCATACTCCCCCAACCTTGTGTTAAGAGCTAAACAAAAATATCAGAAATTTCAATACTTTTTTTTGCCTTTTGGTGAAGTAGTATCTAACTTTTGGTGTTGTCTCTTAGGTATGCTTGACTATTATTTGGTGTAGAATAATTATTTTCTTCAATTTCAGTTTCAAACAAATCCACCAGGGTTGATAGCGGATCATCAGCTATTAAAATAATGCTTTTGAAAATTGAAGGGTCAACTAGAGTTGGCAAACGGCCAAACATTTTTCGCACCTCACTGCGCAGCATGTTGAACAAGTATGTTCTATCCTCGTACAACTTTTTGTATGCATCTGATGAAGGCATCATCTTCCCATCATCCCCATCTACAAAGCAACAAAACAGACATTAGAGTTACTGAAACAATCTCTCGTTCCTTTTAGAGGCGACTTGATCACTATCGAGGCAATTAGTCTCTCAATATGCATAATTTTCGCTGCTTACTCCTACTTATGCATATTGATTGTCAAGCAAAAAGTAATAATAAAAGAGAAATGTGATATTTTTTAAGATTTAATGTCTCTTTCTTAGATTTTGCACTTACTCAGATTTATTCTTCTTGCATTGTCGATATGATTTCTGCAATCTTTGCTTACACATGTCGTATTCTCATGACCTCCGCCTTCATTGACCATGGCACGAACACTCTTACATGGTTGAATACTGGCAATATCATTTATCTCAAGGTTCCGCTTTCTATGCTGAGCAATCACTCTATGGTGAATTAAGAGTTGTGACGAATAGGGGATAAGCTCATGGCTATGCTGCAAAACTACTTTATTTACTTTCCATAGTCCATTTTGGCCTATTGATGCGCAAACCCTGGCTGAGCATCCATTTCTTTTGGTTGGCCTAGGCTTTAGGCGATTCTTTCCATTATTACTTGCCTTCCCTGCTCGATCACAAGAAAAAGTTTGGTATTTAAGTTCTCCGTTAAGTCCTTTGCCACATGATTGTTTAATCACGCCAAATCCTTCCTTCTCTGCAAATCTCCAGTAAAATTCATATAGCTCTTCTAGATTTCCAAATGTCATGCCCACCTTAGGTATATCACCTTTGTTTCCCGTATCTTCGGCATGTAATTCCTTTGTGTTTTGTCCCAACTCCTCGGAGTCAACTTCAGTGCTTTGTCCCAGTTCCATTTCCCTGCCATCAAGTTCCAAATGGGATTCACGAAACCCAACGGTGGCATCAGCATCTTTGTTATGAGTATTATCATTTACAGCCCCATAAGACATCTTAATTAATCTAGATGCACCATTACCTAAAAATTGAACAACAAAACACCATCAACTTAAAAATATTATCATTTTTAACTAATTGAAAATAAACTCCTTCAAATCGTGCAGCTTTAGTCAGCACTCCCAACTCCCAGGCCACTATAACATATCTAATCAATTATATATATATATATAGCCGTGACAAAAAAGGAGAGACCATCCAAATAGTTCACTGCCAATTTTCAAAGGCCAGCACTCATACAAAGACTATACAGCAGGAAAATAGCCTGTACAACAGAAAACACTGATGAAAAGGAAATTGAAAAAGGCAAATTTAGACAAAGCCCAAAGCACCTAGATGTATGCTTAAAGAGTTCAGTTACACAGCACAGTTAGCCAAGGGAGGAGAATCTTGACAAGGAAGAAACCATATGCAAGGGACTTTTAGGCTAGACAAGAGAAAAGTTAAAAATAAATAAATAAATAAATCCATTCAAATAAACAAGAAAGGAACCATTTGTTATTCTTCCTCTCTTTTACTCTATAGTTAAAAAAGGAAGATATCACGGGCCCTGAAGAGCTGAAGAAAGAGGATTATATAGGGCAAAAGATCTATTTTGACAAGACAAGACGATTCATGCGTTTGATACACAAGTAAAACAAAACAAAATAGATTTATTTGTATCATAACCAGCTCTCGTAGTTGTTAAAGGATCACTGAAAGGTAGGCGACCTTGATGAGGCATAGGTAAGCATACGCAATATTTCATTCAACAACTGTTTTCTACTTTTCTTTTTCATGTTATTCCACCAGATATGACTATGTAAGTGAACTTACCATGGCCCTATGCACACATATTAAAGAATTAAAAAAAGGAAAGAAAAGAAGGAAAAAAAAATGTAGCTTGATATCAGACACAGAAAACCTTCTAAAGGAATAAAATTGCGCTAGGGTTTTTCTACAGCACACAACTATGTTCATTCTCTCTATTCTCTCTCTCCCTCCTTCCATCATCCATCTTCTCTATTATACTTCACTCTAATTTTTCATGTTCTTTACTTCCGCTCCTCTTAGAACTATCTTTTTTTTTTTTTTTTTTTTTTTTTTGTCTCCTTTCCTAGATGCTTTATACATATATACTTCTGTTGCTTTTATGCTCAAGTTTTATAGAAGAATTTTCTGCCCTTTAATCTAGCTTCCATGCATCGTTGTTAAGTTGCTAGTATGACAATAGAGTTAGAATTATGCAAAAATTTGTTAATTTTTCCACCTTAAATCATCAATTAGACCATTTCTCTCAGGAATAAGTTCTGCGTAGTTGGTTTTAGTGAAAAACAATAATAGGATTAATAAGGAATCATAGACTAATGAATAATATATATATATATATACACACACACACGAATTTGTTGTAAAATTGTAAATGTTTTACTTTTAATATGAATAGTTGTCTTATAGAAATAACAATGAATTTGATTTATCTTTCGAGTGAAAATTTAGAAAAAATGCACTAATAAACATTCGTTTCAAGTGACTCCAGATGGACTTAAAGGTTCATTGTTTTATTTTGTTTCTTTTATGTTTCACATCTCTCAATTGCATGCCTGTTCCATGCTCCTAGACTCTTAGACCCCCTTTGCAACTTTAATAACCGGCATCTCTTGGGGCTAAAAAAGAGTCTCCTTGCTACTACAGTCGAAAGGGGATAATAAGGGGATGTCAGCTTAATTTTTTCATTCCTTAATTCTCCACTAGAGAATTTATGCGGTCTTTGTTTTTTTTATAAAAAAAGAAAAAAAATATATTTGAGAAAACAGTTTTTCTATAAGTATACACAAATTTGATCCCTGTGGTTTGTTTTTTACTCTATAGCATACTTTATCCTTATATAAAATAAAGAATCTTTCAAAGCGCTTCTAGTCCCTAAAATTTTAACATTTACTTGCACTTTAATCTCTAAATTACAATTTTTTTTCTTTAATGATAATGGAGGGGATAAAATTAATCATTTTGAAACTATAGGACAAGATGTATAATAAAAAACCATCCATATAGGTTTATTAAAGGGGACCCGTGACACTACTGCGCATCATGTGCCAGACATAGCGTCTCCCATTATATAGCTACACTGAACATATAATTGAACTTCTCGGGAAGTGGTCCCTCCCAATATTTTTAAAACCAAACCGGACTGGTTCACAGTCCGATTGGTCCAGTTCAACAGTTTGATCAACTTTTTTTTTTAAATTTTCTTTTATTTTTAATTTTTTACATTAAAAAAAAAATCGTTTTATCATATCCGATTTTTAAAATTTTGAGCTAGACTTATGGCTAATTTTCAGCTTAACTGATACGACCAATTAGTCTGGTCTGATTTTAATAACACTGCTCTCTCCACCCTCACCCCACCATTTACCTCTCAAAGGAACAAATAAATACTACTTTCTTCGCCAAGGAGGCCGAATTAATTTTTGGCTCAATTAAAGGCTTTAACGAAATAATTTGGTTGATTTAGGGTCTATTCGATAAATTGAAATTTTTTTTATTATTTAAAAATAAAAAGTGAATTCTACAATTTTACTTTACCAAATTCATTAACTCTCTTAAGGTTAATTTAACGGACAGCTCCAATTAATCAAATTGAAACTTTAATTGAACTAAAAATTAATTCAGCCCCCTCAATTAAGCTTTTGATAAAAGTTCATGTCTTAAATTGAGCATTTTCCTAATAACTACAGTAGAATATAACTGTGGCTTTTCACAGGTTATTTCTCTTAATCAACAAAAAATTATTACAGCTACAGATAATTAACCGCTAAAACAAATGATTAGATTCAATATCAAATAATTCAAAAATGCATGCAAGTGAAATCAGTTTCTTACTGAAATTGAAGATTTGATGACCAAAATTTCTTCAATTTCTTGACTTAAATCTTCAAGATCTGTCAAACAAACAAGAAATGTTCTGTCAAATATAAACAGAATCAGATTACCAGATGAAAGTTTCTTTTTCACAAATGTGGAGAGAGATACAGAGGAAGACTACGATTTCTTACTTGAGATTATAGAACTGAGACTGAAATTTCTTCAATTTCTGCCCCGAATCTTCAAGAATTGTGAAAAGGTTCCATAGCAGAGAGACAGAAAGGGGAATTAGGGATGCGAGACGGTGAAAAGAGAGAGAGTATCGGCTCACGGAGTTTTTGGTTTTCAATTTCCGAAACGATGAGGCTCACGGGCCCGTGATGGACTTTTAAACCAACCTCAAAGAAAAATCTACTTTAAAAATATAAAATTAATTTTGTATTATTTTCTCTTCTTTTTTTTTTTTTTTGTATAGATTAGAGCTGAACACGGTACAATTCAATTCAGAAATTTGAAAATCTCTGAAATTAAATTAAATTTTGAGAATTTTAATTTTTGAGAATCCAGATCCAGAACTAGAACTGAAATAAAAAATCTCCATATTGTATTGTTTTGAAAATTTTGGGACAATATAATTTGGGAATTAGATATTTCGATTTCATTGTAATCCAATCCAATCTAAAATGGAGATTCAGAGAAAATACATTAAATAACTAATTTTCTATAACTAACCGTATAATTTTAGGTTTTATTTTTTATGAAATTTGGGTTTAATAAATTAATATATTATATTAATAATTATAATATATGATTAAATGATTATATTAATAAATTAATACATTATGTTAATATATATAATTATATATCAAAACTATATATTAATAGTTTTTGCGATATAATTATATATACTACTTAAAATTAACACATAATTTCTTATAATTAATTTCTAACTTTTTATACAAACTATTAAGTATCTACTATAAATATTTTCTTATTAATAATTTATCACACAAATGTTAATTAATAAAAAAATATTTTCAATATTATAATATTAGATATCAATAAAAGTTAATTAATCAAAAAATTTATTAGTATCACATAAAATTTATTAGTACATCATATTTTCTTATTATCACTTATTGATTAGTACCAACATATATTAAAAGTTTTTATTCTAAAACATATAGATAGTGAATTTAAAATATTTAATTGTAATATGTGGTTATATCTTAGTATTATTAAAATTTAATCCACATTATATTATTAATTTTTTATTGATATAATTTTAATGAATATAATATTTAAGTAAATTATATAAATATTAATAGCAATATTCTATTGAGTTAAGGTATACATATTTTTAATTATAGATTTATAATTCATTTAAATTTTATTTTCATATAATCTTAATATAATTTGATAACTCCTATAATGATATATATAATCTTATAATTTTTATATTATTTATATATTATTCAATTAACATTATTTATATATTATAAATAAAAAATTAAAAAAATTTGGTTATTTCAGTCCAATCCAATTCGGTACAGTTCAGTTCAATTCTCGATCCGAATATACGTTAATCTCTAAAACTGTATCAAAATATTTTACTTAGTCTAATTCAGTTCAATAAAAGTAAAAAAATTAACGGTTCAGTCTAATTTTAAATATTTTTAATCTGATTATTTGATTTAATTCGAAATTTTTAATCTTCGTATTCAGTCTCAATTTCACATCTCCAAGATCCCACCAAATTTTAGGTCTCTCCATTTAATCAGAAAGCTACTCTACGATTAAACAAATATAAATAACTTTAACTCAGAATCAAATTTATTATCCAAAACACATCGCTGAATTGTATTTATGTATACAAATTTTAGTATTATATTGATTATTGTAAAGTTATTAAGTGAATTTGTTCAACCTAAAATTAAAATATAAAAATTTATACGTTGAACGTTGAAAATAAAATATTAAAACAGTTATGACATATTTGCAATTAAAATGTATTCACATTATATTTTTATTAAACAAAAAAAATACTCTTATTATTTATTATTCATTACACCTAATAAAGGGGTGTCCGTTTGCAAATAAATTCCTTGGTACTAACTAAACACGTGCAAATAAATTAGGAGGGAGCATTAATCCGTTGAAATTGAAAAATCGAAATGAACCAAATCAATTAAGTAATTTGGTTTGATTTCAAAAATAAATCAGTTCGATTTTCAATTTTGAGTATGAAAAATTTTGATTATTTTAATTTAGCTTTTTTTTTAATATAAAAAAATTAAATAAACCGAATCAAATCAAACTAAATAAAGGATATATATATATATATATATATATATATATATATATATATATATATATATATATATATATATATATATATATATATATATATATATATATATATATATATATATATATATATATATATATATATATATATTAAAATAAAAAAATATTATAGCATAATATTATAAAATAAATTGATTCAATATTTGATATTAATTATGTTATAACATTCATTAATTTTATTTTATTAAATTTGACCAATGCATAAAATTTAAAAAGAGATGATGAATATTGTAATTATGGAGATTAATAGCTAATTATATGGTAAGTGTTTTTTTTTACTATTATTATTATATAAATATAAAATATTTAATCACCTTTTTTAATAAACCTGTTAAAAAATAAGAAACAGAGAAAAAGTCAAATGATATTTACTATATTTGAAAAATTGTTTACCATATAAGCAAATAAAAATTAGTTTCTTTCAAATTAATCAGCTCAAATAGAAAATTAATTCGAGCCGAATCAATTTTTTGATTCAATTCAATTTGGTTTTTATAAGTAGTTTGGTCGGTTTGGATTTTTATATTTAAAAATTTCATTTTATTCGGTTTTACTGGTTCGAACTATGGTATTAAATATCGGCTGATACGTTACGTATTGGTTGTTTCATAGGAGATTTTGAGCGATCCGATACATTATTTACCCATTACAATACTGCTAATGGGAATTAGCACTGAATTGATACTGAATCACCTAATACACACTGATAAGATCATTATTTAGCGATGCGGACGTGACGTATCAATAAAAAAATATTATTATTATATTTTTATTTTATTAATGTAAATTATAAATATATTGTTTAAAAGATATTATTTTATATTTGTTCTATTTTATTAATATAAATTATTGGGATAATTTTTTTATATTATTTATATTTCAATATATTTAAAATATTATTGATTTTATAAAATTCATTTTTTTATAAATTTTTTATTTGTAGCTGTAAATTATTAATTGAATTTTACAATTTAGCTATATTTTGTCTTTATATATTTATTTTCAAAAATTTAAATAATAGTTTTGTATAAATTCTAAATGAATTTAATAGCAAACATGACAATTCAAATCCTTCTCGACACTCTTTTTATTGCTGATTAATTAATATTATAATATATTTATTTTTTCAGTTTTAGTTTATTTACTTAGAATAGGGAGAATTTTTTTTTATCACCTTATTCATTTTTTCTTTGATGACTTTATAAAATAATATTGATTTATTATTATTAGTTATATAATTTAAATTTAATTTATTGTAATTATTTATGTAAATTAAATTTTTCTAGGCATAATTTTATTTATATAGGTGTTAATTAATTTAATATATTCCATTTTAGACGTTATATTTTATTTTTTATTAAATTATATTAGTTTACTAATATTTTTTAAAATTTAGGCGGTTGATTCAGCATGATTTAATTCAATTCTGTTATACTAATTTCGATATCCATACGATACGTAAAATCATTATTTAACAGCATGCTTCGAACCCTACTTGAAACATGCGTCTTCTGTGAAGTGTAACGGTTCTTGCCTATCCGCCGGACAATGCCGGCCCGTCTCATGAGTCGTGCCCTTGAAGAAAGTAAAGAAAAGTGAGAATGTGGAAAGCATGAGAAAGCAGTTGTTGGCTGAGATTCTGTCTATAATCCAATTTCTCAATCCATGAGATTCAAATTTTAACGGTTCCTTGCGTAGTTTCTCTCCTCTGTCCTTTGGTTTTTACAGGTATAACCCATCATCAACCTTCAGTGTGTGCAATGTTTTCAGCTGTTTTTAGATTCTTCTTTGGATGTTTTGAAATGGTATTTTCATTGATTGTTGACAGACAATTCATTGATTATCACATATGCCAATTTTGAGGTTAGGGAAATGGGAATGCAGCATGTTCTAGTTTTGAAATTTTGCAATATTATTTGCCTATGAATGTAAGTTTTAGGGTTGTTTTTTAAAGGTAGGAACAATTGTTTGATCATCAAGAGATGGTTTACCTTTTTAGTGGTTTAAACAAGTTCATGCCATATATGGTAGTTGAGAGGAATAATCCTACTGGGTGTTTTTATCTTTTGTTATTCAATTTATTGTTTGTATTTTATTTGAGGTTGATCTTTTGTAATGGAAAGAGTTTTCTTTGAAGTGTTCTGTGATTCTCATAATGGAAAGGTAACCTGATAATGTACTTTGACTACTTTCAAAACCAAATATAAGTGCTATTGGAATTAGAGGTATTAGTTTAACAAATGATTTGGTTATGTGCAATGGAGCTCAATTGGGAGAGTTTATGCAATTTAGTTAAATGATCAATTTGGACAAGAGGAAAGCTTCTTAAATTAAAGTTTGTCATGATACAGTGGAATGAAGGGGAAAAAAAAAAAGAAAGGAAAAAAGATTCAGCTGAAGGAGATTTTGAGAAGATGAATATAGGTCTATGATTATTTTGTGTAAAGGCTTTTCTGGGTTAATGATTGGGGAATGATAAGTTAGGATTATGAATTTATGATTGTTGTGTGATCATGGATTACCAGAGAATATGATTCCTTGTTATTTAACTTATTCTGGAGTAATAGATATCTGATTTTGATCATCAACAAGGATATTTTAAACAATTCTAGATTTTGTTTTGCGTACTCCTACAAAGCCTATGTTGAACGCTGATCGTGCTTGAAGCTTGCAGAAATTATGAGTCTATCTTTGCTTCACAACGTTGATTATTCTAGGAAAAGATTTTTGGTCCCCTGTTGTGATGCATTTTCATTCTGTGTACCATATCCTCATTCCACATTTCTTAGTTATAATATTTCACAAACCAATGATGGTCCAAACTGGTCAAATTTTGTGATCACAGTGTCCCCAAGCCGGCAATATCAGTAGTGACTGTTGTTTTCTCTCTGGTGGCTTTTCTAAAAGTTTAGATTCCATTTTTTGCTTTTGTAGCTTGTGGCATTGAAATGCCCCTTTGACTTATCTGTTTGTGAAGCCAATGGCAACATTACTTTTTGATTAATTTTGTTTAATGTTTGGTTAATCTTTTTTTTTTTTTTTTAAATATTCCTCTGAAATTATAAACATGTTCTCCAAGCAGATGGAACATGATGAAGCCCCAATTTTGCAATTGCAGCACCAGAATGATATTGAGATGACCATAGCATCTGAAGAAAATGATGTTCTTCCTATCACAGCACAGTTATCTTGCAATTCCATTTGCGCCTTCTCCAAACAACAAAATGATACTCTTGAATTGGAAGAACGATCAAAGTCAGCCATAAAACTTATTGGGCTTATAATTTTCTACTTTGTGGTCATGGCAGTAGAAATTGTCGGTGGATTCAAAGCCCACAGCCTTGCGGTTATTGCAGATGCTGCCCATTTGCTTATTGATGTTGTTGGTTTTTCTGTCTCTCTTTTCACGGTCTGGGCTTCAGGTTGGGAGGCAACACCCCAACAATCTTTTGGATTTAGTCGCCTTGAAGTTTTAGGTGCCCTTGTATCTGTGCAGCTTATATGGCTGATCTCCATAAAATTAATTTGTGAAGCAGTTAAAAGATTTCTTAACAACATTTCTGAGGTAAATGGAAGACTCATGTTTGCAATTGCAGCCTTTGGATTCTTCGTAAACTTAATCATGGTAATATGGCTAGGTCATGATCACTCTCATCATGCTCACCATGATCCTAATCATCATCACATTCATAATCATGAAGGCGAACGTATATGTACAGCAACTGAACAGGAGGCAACTAAGTTGGTATCGCACTCTCCAGCAAAAAGAAAAATATTGAACATAAATATCCAAGCGGCTTACCTACATGTCATGGCTGATCTAATTCAATCTGTTGGTGTGATGATTGCTGGAGCAATCATATGGGCAAAGCCTGATTGGTTGGTGCTCGATCTAATCTGCACTCTTGTCTTCTCTGCTTTTGCTCTATGTACCACAATACGGATGCTTAGAGATATATGTGGCATACTAATGGAGAGGGCACCTAACGACATCAATGTTGGCAGGGTGGAGAGTGGTCTAAAATGTATAGAAGGAGTTCAAGATATTCATGACCTGCACGTGTGGGCAATCACAGCAGGGAAGTTAGTATTATCTTGCCATGTAGTAACTGAGCCTGAAACCAGCTGTACTGAAATACTTAACAGGATTAGGCATTATTGTGAAAGAACATACAAGATTCATCATGTAACCATACAAATTGAGCAGTAAGTTAATGGTTTCTACAACAGGGCTTTTGTTCTACATTTTTTATTTTCTTTTTCAGTGCATTTTTGCGGATTAGAGTTTAGAACTATACTGTTGCAATAATAACCAAATAAGTGAGCTGTTTTATTACCTATTAAAATTAGCACATATCTCCATTGGTTTTTGGTTCAGTGATTTTAAGATCATCTTTAGGACTGTGAGATCTCGAGTTTGAACTCCAATCATGGTCAAATTTACCCCAAAGAAAGCAAAAATCAGCACCCATCGGCTTTCCTCGTGGGTTTCTATGCATGGGTCCATTTGACCTGATAAGATCTGACATAAACTCATAATTTGAAATATGCTTAATCATTCATTTCAGACCTTGTTTGATTTGGTAGTAGCCTATCCGTGAAAGAATTTCAAAAACAGAAGAGGTTTCTACACCTAACGAATAATGTATCCTAGCCCAAATGAGATGGCAATTAATTTGCTTATTTGGATATGCTAACTAAATATGCAACAACCCAGCTAATTTCTTTGTTCAGCCAGCTAATTTCTTATTTTTTATCATATTTTAGGAAGATGCCAACCGCCAGAACTTGTTTTAAAAAGATAATTGACCAAACAGAATCACTTTTAACATGTTCTTATCAAACCATCCAAAAAGGGGGAAAAACAGGGATTATGACCTGTTTATTAGGAATCCAGTTTGGAATTTTCACTCAAAGACAAATACTAGTTGGTCTACTCTACAACAACAGAAATCAGGTACGCGATCGTTGGGAAGAAAAGTCAAAAGGGTAATAAACTTTATTACAAGTTAAGAAGTAGCTCGAAAAACAAAACTCAGAACAAGTACTAAAAGCTGCCCCATTCTATGGTTCTTCACCACTATTTCTCCCAATTGATATAGAATGAGATCTCACTCTACATTCTGGCTATCAGTCAGTTGCAATTTTAAGTAACATACAATCAATAAACACAAAGAAAGAACAGACCACTCTGATATTCTAACAATACTGTTTTCCTTTACCAACTTCACAAGCTCAATTCAAGTAAAAAGGCGAGTAATCTACACGTCTCCCCCTCTCGGGGAAAAATTGAAAACGAAAATTTTTTTAGAGAGAAGTAAAAATAATTAAAAAAAAAAGATAGAGACCGATTGCTAGCAATGCTTTTCCTTCCTCAAATATGACCTTAAGTAAAGCAGCAACCTCTCTTCGTATTTGCAGAGGAATCAGAAACATTAATTGTGGTTCCTTGACCAGGAAGTGTAGCATTGCCAGCTGCTTCCTGTGCTGCCAATGCCTTTTTGCTTATGATATGGTAGATCTCCGTCAATATGGTTTGGAATGCCTTCTCAACATTTGTTGCGTCCAATGCCGATGTCTCAAGAAATGAGAGACCTTCCTTCTCTGCCAAGCTCTGACCATCATCCTCTGCAACAGCTCGGAGATGATTCAAGTCAGACTTATTTCCAGCCATCATGATGACAATGTTAGAATCTGCATGGTCCCTCAACTCACGGAGCCACCTTTGAACATTATCAAAAGTTTGCCTCTTGGTTATGTCATAGACAAGAAGGGCACCAACAGCTCCTCTATAATATGCACTAGTGATAGCCCGGTACCGCTCCTGACCTGCTGTATCCCAAATCTGAGCCTTCACTGTCTTTCCATCCACCTATAGCAGAAAAAGTAATATATATATATAAATATAAAAGGAACATTTGCTGCATCAGAAACCAAATTATACAAACAATCCACAAAATCATTGCACTTCATTAGAAGAATCATAGATCAGCTATAACCTGAATATCACAAATCTGAACAACAATATCCCACATCAAGAATTCAGCACGCGAACATCATATCTTGAAATTTTGACACAAAGCCAACTCAAACTCTGATAGATATACAAACCATAAATATACATTTCTACTGACTAAATTGTTTATTGTAAACATTGACATTAACATTTAGTAAAAATGTAAAGTTCCACTTTTGTTAAATGACCAGAGACAGTTGGTGATACACAAAATCTATAGCTCATGACCATGAGAATGACTCTCGGCCATTTTCATGAAAATTTAGTCAATACCACTTAAATCAACCAACTAGTTAGTTTCTCTACATATCCAAATCCCTAAAGAGATCCATAATTCCATAAACAACAGTACAGATAAAAATCCATGAAAACTAACTATGAAGCTCCCAAATTAAACAGTTAGTTACAATTACATTACTCATCTAAAATATGGCTTCCCAGCCCCAATCAAAAATTACTAAAATGCTAATATCTAAGAAATTTAATTTTTGTTCTTAATCACACTAACAGTGAATTAACAGATAACTGAAAAATAACAGATTATCAACAGATCATCTTAGAATAATTACCTGAAGAGTTCTAGTAGCGAATTCGACACCAATAGTGGATTTGGATTCCAAGCAGAATTCATTTCTTGTAAACCTAGAAAGAATATTGGATTTTCCAACGCCTGAATCACCGATCAAAACGATCTTGAACAGATAATCATATTCATGATCTACTCTATGCGCCATATCTTGTCACACTATCTCTTCTCAGATCTCCCTAACCTGTTAGATCCAATCAAGAACACAAATACGAAGTAATCAACAACAGATCTGTAAAGAAAAATCAAAAGAAAAACCAGAAACTTACCCTAAGGCGAACAGATCGAGAAGAGATTTTTTTTTTTTTTTGTGTGTGTTCGGATTGGTTTTAGTCGGAAATGGAAAAATGGAAAATTATTTTATAAATTGCAGAGATTTTTTTTTTTTGAAAAAAAAAAATTGGGGAAATAAAACGATGGTTGAGGGAAAGGGTTTGAAACGGGCAAATAAATATACCGTGATATTAAAAACGGTGTCGTATTTATTTGAACTGACAAAATATGAGATGGCAACTGACACTGGCAGGCTGGCAGTGGGATGTTTAGTGATTTCCACGCCCCTTGCTTATTGGGATTTGGTCTTTTCGGGAGGTTTAATCTAGTGAAGTTAAACTCATGATTGTTTTTTTTTTTTTAAGTTCTTGACCAAATAAGAGATTGCCATGTCATCCCAAAAAACAGTTAGCCTTTTAAAATTTTTTTTCCGAGGAATAATAAATGTTTTCTCTTTTTTTACTCTCCCTCATTGTCTTTTCCATTTTAATAATAACATATAAATTTTATAAATATATATTATTTATAAATTTAATTTATATATAATCATGAAAAAAAAAATAAAAAAAATATTTAACACTTTCCAAATTTTTTTTTTTAATGATTAGTGGGTCTTATTCATTATTGGAAATTAGAATGGTGTGACATATTGCTAATTTTTATGGCATGTTAACAAACAATTAGATATAGCAATATTTAATCTATTGATTGCATATTTAATTTTCATATCAGTATTTATTTGATTTTAATGCTATAATAAAGTGGATAGTACATGGCCGGCTAATAAAAATATGAAGTAAGAAATCTCATGTCTTAACTTCAATGCTACCAAAGATGAGTACTCGTTGAGTTGTGAATATATGATCTGATTTTGACTTTGAGTTGTAGATGTTATTTGATATTATTCCTAATTTGTGTAAATATGAAATTTTGTTTGATGAAAAAAAAATTAATTTGAGTATAATGAAAATTTCTTTAAATGATTATAATTTCAATATAAAAATTCAATGTTTATATATAATAAAAATATTGGTGAAAGGTTAAATTCCTATGTTTTTTAAAAAGTATCTAATAAGCCATTATGATATTTTTTTTTGCCAATATAAATACTTATATTTCTATTTTTGGTCAATTTATTCTCCTATTGAAACGCGTGATTAATACACTAAATAAAAATCGTACGAATTAAATAAGATAATAATTTTTAACAAAAAATATTAAAAAAGAAGATAATAATAAAAGATTGTATAATGATAAATATCATAATTACACATCAATTCTGGCTTTAATTCAATAAAAGAACATCAATAGAGACTTTTTCTTACCATTCAAAACTTTAGAAACATATATATATGAGTCATTGAAGCAATAAATAGTCTTATATTTTAGAAATTTAAACTTAGACTCCCAACCTTCCTTATCACTTTTTCTCCATTTGATAATCTTTGAAACTTCCTTTGTAGTTGCGTTTGGTCTAAACCCATCGATTCTCAATTTTTTTTTATGCTAAGAAACAGCAATAAATGATACCAAATAAAGTCGAAAGCAACTATGAGTCCAAAACTTGAACAAATAAAAATTTAAAATTTTACTCATATCACGATTATATATACTAAAACCAATAAATTTTAAAGATTGAGAATATGTGTATGTCATAGAACTAACGAAAGGCGACCTAATTTGGGAAAAAATGTAGATAATTTTTTACAATCATGATATTTATAGAAGTGAAGAGAATGAGATGGGTGAGTTTTGAAACAAAATAAAAAGATCATATTCTAAAAATAAAAAAATATGAAAGGTGAAAAGTGGGATTTAACGCATATAAATTATAGAAAAAAAATTTCAGAAACTAAGGTTTTAATAGAATTGAGAAAACATAGAGTAAATAGAATAATGAGGTTTTGATAGGTACCTGAAATTCCTCTTAGAAGGGTTTGAGATTTTCATGGTCCTTACTATGACCATTTCAAAGACAACATCTATTCAGAGTTCTCAACAGAGAGTTTTTTGCTACATTCACTCTAACTTTCTTAAATAAACTCCTTGAAATTACTATTTTATCCTGTATTCTATATATTTTATTTTATTTAAATTATAATATTATTTTATTCACATAAATTTATGTTTTAATATCCGTTTTAATTGGAGTTAAAAAGGGTCTAATTGACCAATTAAAAATAAAAGTACAAGAATTTATATCAACTAAAAAAATATCGTGAATATTTATTTGATACATTTTAAAAAATATGAGTGGCGATTTGGTATTTTATCCTATATATATATATATATATATATATGCATTCAATTTTGATTTTATCACTAAAATAAAATCTCATTGGCTGCAGGGGGTTAATAAAACTGAAAAGAAAAAAAGAAAACAATCAAGATAGATGGGATAGCATCATGATGAAGATAATTATGATGGGCTATCAAGCACACTAACGTTATTCTTGTTTATTATTTATGGGTTTTTGGTTGCTTGGCTTAGTGATTAATGGTTTCATGATATCAATCCAAATTTTTTAGTGGGAGATACTAATTGTTGGTCAGACCATTATATATGAGTCACTCATCTTATTCATAAGGCACCACTACTACTAGCACAAGCATGTTTTGTGCTCTTTGAAGGGTACAATTCAGCCTATTGGTTAGAGATTTGACTTGCAAATGTAGAGGTAATCATCAAAAGGTTGTTATTAAGCTTGCTTTCTATATTTTCTTTTAACTAATTTTATGATAATTATATTTGAAGTTTTATTATTAAAGTATTACAACATGATTCCCACAATATAAAAGTTGTTTCACTTATAAATTAAATGTTCTAGAGGATGACTTATTACTCTCTCTATTTCATTTTAATTCTCATTTTTTAAAAAATTATTTTTTTCAAAATATTTATCGTTTTAAAAAGTTAATAATACTTTTTTTTTTCTGATTTATCATTATTCTTTTTATTTCATTACTCTATAATTCATGCATATATTAATTATTTTGCACTAACCTAAAAGGGTAATTTGGTCCTTTAGTTCTTAATACTTGGCATAATTAAATGTTTCTTAATTCTTGTTGACTAAAAATGAAAATTAAAATGAATAATAAAATTTCTTACATCAATTTGAATCGGATCAATAGGGTAAATTAGACATTTTGTTATTTAATATAATTGGCAATTTTGTCATTTTGATGATATAGTAAAAATATATTATCAACAATAACTTTGATGAAAAATTAGGGTTTTCATATTTGAAATTTGAATTTTTAGTATCTTTTTTAATTAATAGATTTTGAAATTTATAAATACCATTAATGAATAATTGCATTAATATTTTGAAATTTATAATTTATTTATTGGAAATAAAAATAAAATATAAGTTTTAGTTGTTTATCTTTACTAATAAATTATGTTAAGTATGAAAGATTCATGATGTTACATGGTTTTGTATAGCAATAAAAATTTAAAATTAAGCAATGTATCAATGTAAAATATGGAAATAAAGAATATATATTGGCAATTTGTTGTCAATTTGTATTATTGGCAGAGAAATTTAAAAAAGGGCTAAAAAACATAAAATAATGTGTTATTAAAAAATATTATAGTAAATAAAGTTGCAAAACTATGATACAAGCCTTGTAATTTTTTTGAATTTTTTGAATTAGATTTAAGTATGAAAGATTAACGATGTTTTATGGTTTTGCTTGGCATTAAAAATTTAAAATTAAGCAATGTATTAATGTAAAAAATGAAAATATACCCATAAATAGAAAAGATTCCAAACTATAAACAAGAACTAAAATTTAATCAAAATAACCAAATCGTGAGAAGATAGCATGATGTAGTTATGGTTGTCAAATAAGTGGATTATGGTGGGTATGGATTGGGTGGTATATCACCCATTTAACCAATATTTAAAGATTATTATTTTAAAATTCAGTTATAAACTTTATTATAATTATAAATAATAACGATAAAGAATGGGTTGGATTTATATGAAAACATTACACAGCATTGTTAATCACAGTTTAATTCAATCAAAGTCTAATGGATAAACATGTGACACTTGATTTATATAGAACATTATGTGATATTATTAGTATTAGTTTAATTGAATCAAAGTCTACTTGATAAAAATTGAGACTTGATTTACACATAATATGATGTTGCACTGTATATTATTTTTAGTTTAATTAAATCAAATTAATCTAATTCGTAAAAAATTGTGACTTGATTAACATAGGACATGCATGATATAACACTATTACTATAAGCTTAATTAATTGAATCAAAGTCCAATTGATGAAAAATTGAGACTTGATTTACATAAAATATGATTTGGCACTGTACATTATTTTTAGTTTAATTGAATCAAATTAGTCTACTTGATAAAAAATTATAGCTTGATAAACATAGAACATGATGTGACATTATTACTATTAGCTTAATTAAATCAAAGTCCAATTAATTAAAAATTAAGACTTAATTTACACAAAATATTAAATGGCACTATAGTAATAGTTTAATATTAATTAAAATTCAATTGAATAATATTTAGATTTTAATGTATAATTATCATATTATAATTCAATCATATAATAATGACACTATAGTGGACAGTTCAATATTAATCAAAGTTCAATTCAATTTGAGTATAAGTATTGCATATTATAATTTAATCATATGCTAATTTGCACTATAGTTAATAGTGGAATATTAATTAATTTATTTATCAAGTTCCAATATTTAGAAAAAAATTGGGCGAGAAACTCTTAGAAGAAAATTGATTTCAATTTTCTGTTTTTTTTTTCATTGTATATAGAGCATTTTTTGAGCCAAATTATTTTTATAATTAAACTTTTCATAATGGAACATTTATCGCTATTAATCTGGATCAAATTGATTCAAATAATACTACTCTAAAATGAAAGAAATGAAATGGAGGGAGTAGTTGATTCCATAAGTTTATCCATTAATCATGTTTATAATTATGATGAGTAATTACAAATTTAATGTAGTGGCATGGTGATAAAGAGATGTTAATTATTATTTGTTTGTGTCAAGTTTGATTTTTTTGGAAATCAATTCGTTATGTGCCATATTTTAATATTGATATGCATATTTGATTTAGTAATTACACTAATTATTTTTTTAACTCCTAATCTTGGTGAATGCCAGACATTTTTGAAAAATTTTTAATATATATTATTGAAAAATTCTAACCATTATAATTATTCGCCTTATTGAAATTTAATTTTTATTTTTTATTTTGGGGAATAAAAATATATACATAATATTTATATTTTCACATATTAGAATTATCATTGGAATTGAAATAAATTTCAATTATTAGTTTTTAGTACTTATAAAATTAAAAAAAATTATAAACGTAAAAAATAAACTAACCAAATATTTTAACATTTAATCTCCATTTGACTTTTTAAATACAATAATTAATATTTTTTTTTGGCCAAAAAATAAAATAAAATTTTATGAAATGATGATATCTTTTAGCTATTAGCACTAGCCATGTGTAATATTTGCAAGTTACTAGTACCAAGTAATAACTAAACTCAACAAGCCCTCTATTACAATCTGTTTGATTCATAAATTTATAATTTTTAAGATTAATTTGAAATTTTAACTTAGTTAAATTATAACATTACTTATTTTAAATATTATTTGGTATAAAAATTTTAATCTATAGTATTAAGTGATCATATTTTTATAAACCTATATTTGTTAAGATAGATTAATAAATGCAATAATAAGAATGAGGCAATTTAGGAAATAAAATGTCATAGATAATATGATTAGTAATACTACTGAATAAAAATTATTAAAGATATAGGAGTTAGATTTTAGATAACACATATTATTCCATAGGATAGTGAAACTTTAGAATTATTAACCTTAACATAAATCATATGTACTAAACGTGTTAAGCAATATCATATACCAAACAAACTGTTATTTCAACTGGATACTAGGAATTGATATACTAAAAAAAAGTAAATAATTAATGTGATTTTATAGAAAATTTAATTTCTTTTTCCTAGATAACATACAATACAATAAGTTTTTCTACAAAATCAAATGCCATTTTTCCCTCTTGAAAATTACTAAACTGCTATTATTCAGATGAATCCAATAGCATTTTATTAACCCTATGCTGAAATGAGGGAAATTATGGAAAGAAAGAAAATAAAAGTGAAAAATAAATTTTATTTATTTTTTTATTATTTCGGAATGGAGAAAAAATAAAGAGAGGAAAGAAAATATATATTATTTTTCTTTCTTTATTTTCTCTCCAAAATAGAGAGAAAAGAAAAAATAATAATTCAATTCAATTCTAATTCAAATTTAAATTTTAGAAATGAAAGATTAAAATAATAATTTTTTATTTGTAAATTTCTTTTTTCTCATATATTTTAGTAAGTGAAAAATAATTTTATTCATTTTTATATCCAAACAAATGAGAAAAAAATAAATAAAAAAAAATTATTTTCCTTATTTATTTTCTTTTTTTCCTAATAAATTTCTATGATGGGGTAAAGAAACTACTTGGAAAATCCAATTCCAATCCAGGGCTCGGAAAACGAAAACCCGCTAGCCAAACAGGATCCAAGAATCTAAAGAGAGCGTGAAACTCACTCGCAGAGAAATCCAGTAATAATAAATATACGATTTACCAGTAGGTGCTTGAGAACAGAGAAGGAATCGAAATTCTCTTCCATTTCAGTCTCTCAAATAACCATTGATTTGAAGAAGAAGATGAAAAAGGAGGATACAGTGACGCTGATCAGCGCCGAGGGCTTCGAGTTCGTTATCGACAGGAAAGCCGCTATGGTTTCGCAAACCATCCGCAACATGCTCACCTCTCCAGGTCCCTCTCTCTCTCTCTCTCTCTCTCTCTCTCTCTCAATTATGAGTTTTGGATTGGGATTATTCGAGTGTATTCTCTAGTTAATTGATAATGAATGGCCTATTTAGATCAAATTTTGTGCTTTTTTTGTGTTAATTTTTGCAAATGAAGATTAGGAGCTAAGATTTAGCTTAATTTTCAGCTTGTTTTTGGGGTTTGATTTATGGGTTTTTTTAAAAAATTGATATGGGGGATTTCTAAAGGTGGGATTTATTTTGAAAACAGGTAGTTTTTCTGAGACTCAGCTTGGACAAGTGACATTTCCAGAGATAAGCACAGTCATTCTAGAGAAGATCTGCCAATATTTCTACTGGTCCCTTCAATATGCGAAGTTCTGTGCTGTTCTCTTCCTTCTGTATTTGTCTAGCTTTTGATTATTTGCTTGTGTTGTGTTCATTTGTGATTCAATTTAAGTTAATTTGCATGATTTTTGGTTTCAGTCAATGTTGTGTAAAACTTTTCTGTTTTGGCTGGTAACAAAAAGTTAAAGTGATCGGAGTAATTTATCTTGCTATTTACCTGCTTTGAGATTAATGTTTCATAGGATGCATTGTTTCTTAAATTTTGGGTTTGAAAATGTGTTAGAAAAAACTTTATTAATCTATTCCTACATGCTAGAGAGGACTATCTTTATATAGGCCAGAGGAAGCAGAATTTAGTTGGTTTTGTTAGTTGTACTACATCTTCGATGATTTTTTTTTTGAATTCTAGATTTTGGTGGAATGTTTGATAATTTGGTAAACTTGTTTTGTGTAAAGTCCTATCACCATAATATTTCTTTTGGTAAAGAGAATGAAGAGACAGAATTGTCGTGATGTTTGGTTTGGTTCTGAAATTGGTTAATGGAGTCACAGTAAGACTTAACTACTTATTTAGTATAAATGAAATAGTTTGTCTCTATTGACACGAACTGTTCTGTGTTTTTTGTCCCAATAATCAAGATTAAGCAAGTCAGGGGTGCACTTCATGTCTTTATATTTTTCTTTTGACGCATTGTTTGTGGAGTTGAATGCATACTCATAGATCTTACTTTCATGCATACTCATAGATCTTACTTTCTTGATGGTTTTGTTCCCATTCCTAATTGTATTGTCTGCACACTTTGAATTTCATGAGCTTATTATGCTTCTTTATACACTTAGATCTGTTTATGGGAACCTTTTGAACTAGAATTATTGACTTTTGGCTCTGTATACTTCATTCTTACTTAATATGGTTTTCTTTACTTGAATATCTAAGCTGAAGTTTTCACCTGCTTTGCCTTGTTACCCACCCTAGCATTTGTGTGGGGCCCTAGTTCTTCCTTCTAATATATTTTAGAATATATTTTCCCTTTGGATATTTTTTTTGAAGCAATAGTTTCTAATAACTAAAAAAAGTAAATGGTTTGTCTAATCTGTATTCCTGATGTTTCCTGTCAAATTGTGAAATACAAGCGTGCTACATATATACCTGGCAGTCCGGTATTTTGTCCCCTATGTTTAAATGTGCCTGGTGCTTTTCTCTCTCAGAAAAAAAAAAAAAAATGCTTGGTCTGTGTAAACCTGTTTGGCTAGGAAAATGAACAGGGACAAACAGGTGAGGCAACACTTTGTGGGTGGTTTATTTGGTTTCTTTTGTAATAGGTGGGTTTTCGTGTTGCCTGTGAGTTGTCAAGTTGCATCGGAATAAGTACTTAAGGTCTTTGTATTTCATAGTCAGTTTAGATCATTAAATGAACTCTTTAATCTTCTACCTTTGTATATAGCTTTCTCATGTATATCTGCTAGTTGGTGAGGGTTTTATTACGTCTGATTTTTGTTTTTAACTCACCAAGATATTAGCATAATAGGTCCCGAATATTCTCTGCTTGTTTACTGTCTGTTGACATGGTATTGCTGCTCTTGTGCCAGTGGAAAAGAGACTGAATTCCCAATTGAACCTGAATTGACTCTGGAGCTGATGATGGCTGCTAATTATCTCCATACTTGAACCAAATTACTCTGCTTGCTTCTTGGGTGAGTTGTCATTGGCAATGTAAGCCTATTGCTTATAATCATCTCCCCAGATACAATGTCAATATTCTGACTTTCTCTGTTCTAAACTGTCAGGTGTGTTAAAATCTTTTGTTTTAATTTTATTGCAAGTAATCTAATTATCTTTCCTAATAGAGACGTTGTAAGATGTGATATTGTTCCCCAAGAAGTCTCATAAATCATAGGATTTCTATACTTGTACCATGGATCGGAATTCAGGGCGATATTGCAAGGTGGTTTATTTGTCAACTTGTAATGTCATTGATTTAAACTTCGAACAGTTTTCAGACATTGTAGCAAATTGAACATGATTAACTTGGTGATGTATTGGTCTCGTTGAAGTTGTATATTCTGATGGATGCTATGTTATAATCTAATTGTTTTTCCTTTTTGTGGCTCGACTGGTTTCCGTCAATTAAAGATTTCCACAATCCTACCTGAATTAATCATGGGATTACTTGTTGCAGAAATGGTTTCACAAGTCTTGCCTCAATTTTAAATTCATCACCTCTCACCCTTGCAGTGTTTTTAATAATATATCATATGCTCTATCTAGTATTTAAGATTTTCACACATTGATTAAGAAAGTTATTTTATTATAATATACGAAATTATCTTTTTTATTTTTTATTTTGATTTTGATGTAGAGAAATAAAAGTGATTAATATAAATGTTTATTAGATGAATAAAGATAGGGTAAAATTGAAAAAAAAAATAAATAAATGAGATCGATATTTTAAAATGGGAGAGTATATATATGTCAATTTTTCGTTTCATTTTGTTTAGGATTTTTTTTTTTGGAAAAAATATTTTTTTTTTTCTCAAAATAACTTATTACCTTTAACAATCATGTTCTCCATTTCCATTGCAATCCTATAGGAGAAGGGAGTGAAAGAGGGCTGAGAATGATAAAGAACACACAGTTTTGATTATACATTTTTATTTCGGACGCTCAAGTTAATGAATAAAAAAATAAATATGATAATATGAATAGTATATACTTTTTTTTTTTTTGTTAATCGGAAATAAATTGATTTCTTTTTTGTTCCATGTGATTATAATACATGTGAGTGCAAGATGCATTATATATTAATGAACTAGATGCACACAATAATTTCTTAAAAAGATTAAGCCGAAATTTGAAAAAGAATAATCAACTCTTAATGGGTAGCTTATTGACTTGTTACGACCAAGTGCTATTTCCAAAGATAAGTTATAAACGTTCAATTACGAGAGAATCAACGGTTGGGGTACAACATGCAAGCAATGTTATAAAAATTGAGCCGGCTGTGGAACAGCATACTCCTTCTATTCTTAAAAAATTAACTATTAAAAAAAATATTATATTTAAAATAGTAATAACTCTATTACAAATTGTCAAAAAAATTCATATTAATTATAGTATAAATTAGAAAAATATATCTAATATTTAGAAAATAGAAGGAAAAATTAGTCATTTTACTATTTTTTTATTGGGTCATTAAATGACCACTTAATTTATAAATAAAATTGACTTTTTTAATGATCACTTTTTTAAGAATGGAGAGAGTATTCAAGTTCAATTGTTTTATTATAAAATACTTATATTTATATATTTTTTAATATTTTTATTTGATTAACATAATATATTAAATTATAATCATCTAATAAAAAAATTAAGAAAAAAATAAATATAATTAACTAAATATCAAATTTAAATACATCTAAGAAAAAAAATATAATAAAAGTTCAATTTTTTTTAATAATTTTCAAAATCAAACTTCTGGTTGAATATAGTTTAATTGGAAATCCGGTTATTTAAAATTAATTGAACCAAATTAATTTTCACTTCATTATTTTCAATTTAACCGGTTAAATCAGTCAATCTAGTGCGATTTTTAAAACAATGCATGCAAGGATGTGAAGCCATTAGTCAATCTGACAATGCAGCTTTCTCCTCAACAAAGGCGTTAGAAACTTGCTATATATACATTTCATTTTCGTTAGTCCTCTTCACTTGCAAAGTTTGCTTCTTTTCTGGGTGGAATTGTATACTTATCAGGTACAAGCTCATTTCAACTTGAAATTATGTCAATGGGGGTAGTTAAATTTGCATTTAAATTTTAAAATTAATGCTTCTCTGTCTTGCTTAAGTGCTCAGTGATAACGTAATATAATCATATGTGAGGTAATGTTTTTGCTCTATGAACATTTTCATCTTCAATTTTTTTTTTTGGGTTAATTGCTTTTGTTGTGCTTCTATAGATATAAACAAGAATGGGAGAATCTATTAAGCTGAAGGTGTTGGTGGACAAGGAAAAAAACAAAGTAATATTTGCAGAATCTAATAGGGATTTTGTTGATATTCTCTTCAGTTTTTTGACGATATCTATGGGATCAATCATCACACTTATCACTCGAAGAAATCAGCAGATACAAACTACTGCAATAGGTTGCTTCAACAACTTGTACTCAAGTGTTCACAATCTTGATTTTAGTTATTTCAGGTCTAGATCATGTGCAGGCATGTTGCTCCAACCTCAAAATGGGCCTTTAGCTCAATACTGTTGGGCACAATAGGTATAATCAACAAGATAATTGCAGAATAATAATAATCAATAAAAATAACATCAGCAATTTAACGTGGTTCACTCTTAATTTTTGAGCTACGTCCACAGGACAAATTCTGAATAAAACTTCCATTATTAAAAATAGTAGGTACAAGAGAGTTTAAATGAAATCTCACCAAAATAGTAACACTCACCGTATTTTCCAAAAATACCCCAAAGTATTTTTCTTACTATTTTGTCACTCTCTTTTTTAGGAATTATTTCCCAAAACTCTAAAAAACCTCTCTCTCTCTTTTTCTTCTCTTGCAATTTATGCAAGTGCTGCGTGTAAATGTTATGACCCTTGCATGCCCTTTTATAGGCATGCAAGGGGTAATATTTCAATGGAATTAGACACCGAATTTTGATAAGTCGGTGCCCACCACCTCCCCCTTTTTTTTTTCTTCTTTTTATATACGTGTGGGTCCCTCCATATGGGAGGGACAGCACAACAAATCTCCCCCTCCCGATCACATGGAGGGTTCCATCATTCCTGCAACTAATCGACAGTATTTAGATGACTCCTTTGATAGAATCTTTGTCAACATATCTGATCCATTCTCTTCCGTATGGATCTTTTCAAGCTGTAATAGCTTTTTCTCCAGTATATCTCTGATCTAGTGATATCTCACATCAATATGCTTTGATCTTGAATGAAATGAGGAATTCTTCCCAAAGTGAATAGCGCTCTGGCTATTACAAAACAACTGATATCTGTCTTGCTGTATACCAAGTTCATTTAAGAACTTTTTTAACCATAGCAACTCCTTATACGCTTCTGTTGCTGCAATAAACTCTGCCTCAGTAGTAAAAAATGCAACACATTTTTGTAATCTTGATTGCCATGACACAGCTCCTCCTGCAAATGTAATCAGGTATCTTGAAGTAGACTTTTTTGAGTCTACATCTCTAGCCATATCTGCATCTGTATAGCCTACTAACATAGACATTTCTTCTCCAAAGCATAAGCATACTTTGGAAGTGCCACGAAGATACCTAAAAATCCATTTTACTGCAGTCCAATGTTCCTTACTAGGATTTAAAAGGAACCAACTCACTACTCCAACAGAGTGAGCAATATCTGGCCGTGTATACACCATGGCATACATTAAACTTCCAACTGCTGAAGCATATGGAATCTTATTCATTTCTTCCTTCTATTTGTCTATTGAAGGGCTTTGTTTAGAACTTAGTGTAAAGTGATTAGCAAGAGGACAACTAACCACCTTTTCCTTATCCATATTAAACCTCTGAAGTACTTTCTCAATGTACTTCTCTTGTGATAACCATATCTTCTTGGCTCCTTTGTCTCTGATAATCTGCATGCCAAGAATTTGTTTTGCTGGCCTCAAGTCTTTCATGGCAAAAGACTTACTCAACTGTTGTTTCAAGTTGTTGATTCTAGAAATATTCTGGCCAACAATCAACATGTCATCCACATAAAGCAAAAGAATGATAAAATCTTCATTTAAGAATTTCTACACAAAGACACAATGGTCTGAAGTAGTCTTTTTATAGCCTTGCTCCCCTATAACAGACTCAAACTTCTTGTACCATTATCTTGGTGCTTGTTTTAAGTCGTATAAGCTTTTCTTCAACTTGCAGACATAATCCTCTTTTCCTTTAACTTCGAAACTCTTTGGTTGCTCCATGTATATGTCCTCTTCTAAATCCCCATTGTAAAAAGGCAGTTTTCACATCTATTTGCTCAATCTCTAAATTAAGACTTGCTGCTAACCCTAGCACAGAACAAATGGATGTCATTTTCACAATAGGTGAAAATATCTCATCAAAATCAATGCCTTTTCTTTGGTTGAACCCTTTAACAACCAGTCTGGCTTTGAATCGGGGACTGGAACTATGTTCTTCATGCTTGAACCTGAACACCCATTCATTCTTCAAAACTCTTTTGCCTTTAGGCAACTTCACCAGCTCAAATGTTTTATTCTCATACAAGGACTTCATCTTATCTTGCATGGCTTCAATTCACTTCTTTTTGTGTTCATTATCTATAGCTTCTCCAAAGCTTTCTAGTTCTCCCCCGAAAGTGAGTAACATATACTCATTTGCTGAATATCTGATAGATGGTTATCTTCTTCTATCACTTCTTCTTAATGAAATTGGGGAAGCCATAGGTGTTAGTGGTTGATGATGAACATCATCATCATTTTCATCATATGATTCATCTTCAGCATTCTCAGCATCAACTTCTATGGGAACATCATCTTCATCAGGTGGATTATTCTAGTCTTCATCTCCAACCTCTCTTGGCACTGATGTTGGAGGAATTAATTCCAAATCTGATGAGTCACCATTGGAATCAGGAACATCTTTCTCCATTTTGTCAATATTTTCAATGGTCTCATCCTCAACAAATACAGCATCACGGCTCCTGACTATTCTCTTCTCAATCGGATCATAAAATCTATAGCCAAATTGATCTTGACCATAGCCAATAAAGATACATTGTCTTGTCTTGGCATCAAGCTTGGATCTCTCATCTTTGCAAATATGAACAAACACTTTACAACCAAACACCCGCAGATGATCATAGGAAACATTCTTTCCTGACCAAACTCTCTCCGGAATATCATTCTTGAGAGGGATATAAGTTGACCGATTCAACAAATATGCAACTGTCTGAAGAGCTTCACTTCAAAACATCTTAGGTAACTTTGCATGTGAGAGTAAACATCTGACTCTCTCTATCAAAGTTCTGTTCATCCTTTCAACTAAGCCATTCAACTGTGGCGTCTTCAGCGGTGTCATCTGATGCTGAATACCATGCTCTTTACAGTAAGCATGAAATGGTCAAGTGTACTCTCCACCATTGTCGGTTCGAATGCACTTCAATTTCTTCCCAGTTTGTCTCTCAATTGAGGTATGAAACTACTTGAAGACATCTAACACCTAATCTTTTTTCTTCAAGGTATATACCTATGTCTTCTGAGAATGATCATCAATAAAAGTCACAAAATACTGAGCACCACCAAGTGACTTTGGCATTGGTCCACACAAATCTGAATATATCAGATCCAACACATTCTTCATTCTGGAAGGAGGAGAACTCTTGAAAGCAACTCTGTTTTGCTTTCCCGCCAAACAATCTATGCATTTTTCTAAATGCACCTGTTTTATACCAGATAGCACATTCTTCTTGACCAGATAGGTTATCCCCTTCTCACTCATATGACCTAGTCTCTTATGCCATAACTCAACTGTATTATCTTTCTCTAGAGTATTCACACTATCATTGAAGAGCTTTGCATTCATCACATAGAGTGATAAGTACTTTTTACCTCTGGCCACCACCAAGGAACCTTTGTGAGTTTCCATCGACCATTCATGAAGGTGTTGCAAAAACCTTCATCATCTAGTCTACCTACTGAAATCAGATTCAACGGTATGTCTAGAATATGCCTCACATTTCTGAGGACTAGCCCTGTGCCATTCTCCATCTTTAAGCAAACATCTCCTCTGTCAGTAACTTTTGACAAGCCTTTATTTCCCATCCTAACAACACCAAAGTCTCTAGGTGTGTATGATGAGAAGAATTCTCTATGCGATGTAGCATGGATGGTAGCACCATTGTCAATTACCCAACTGGCTTCCTGGGTTACAACATTGACAAGTTCTTCATCTTGAAGGATATTGAATTCATTGATAGTAATTGTTTGTTCATCATCGCTGCTGTCATTATGCTTTTTCTCCTTACCTTTGTTCTTTTTCTTTTTGAACTGTCGGTAGAATTTCTTGATATGTCCCTTCCTTTTGGCAGTGATGGCACTCAACATTTGCATATTTATTTGACTTCCATCTGCTCTTGTCTCTGGATTTTGATCCTCTATATTGGCTTCTCTCTCTGGATTCTGTAATCAGAACTTCTGGCTGTGATGAAGAGGTTGAATTCTATGATCTCCGTCTCATCTCTTCATTCGGAATACCACTTTTAACAGCCTCCATATTTTCAACACTTGCTACAGGAACCGTATAGGTGAATAGTATCGTATACGTGAACAGTACTCCTATTTGTGAATAGTACCATATCAACAGTACTTGGGCTAGACTTGCAACAGTAACTGGCTGGATTGCTACAGTGACGAGCTAGGCTGCTACAGTTATAGACTTGAACAACAACTTTGCTACAGTGATGAACTTGTCTACTATAGTAACTGAGTTGAAACAGTAGTCGAGTTGGAATAATAACCATGCAACAAAATTTGCGTTATTACTGTTTTACTATTCACCGAAATTCTAATTTTACAACCGTTTTCGAAACGGATTGCACCAGAAAATTTCTTAGATTTTTTTCTTCTGTGCAGTATATTTCTTTTCTTAAAATATCACACTATACCAAACCGTAATTTTATTTAGTCCCAATAAAATCTTTTATGATGTGGAAGATCAGTCTATACTACAACCACAAAGCATACTAAGAATATTAATGGGCTGGAATCATCAATCAAGCAGCTGTGATACCGCTTGTTGGGCACAGTGGGTATAATCAACAAGATAATTGTGGAATAATAATAATCAATAAAAATAACACCGGCAATTTAACGTGGTTCACCCTTAATTTTTGGGCTATGTCCACGGGACAAACTCCGAATAAAACTTTCACTATTAAAAATAGTAAGTATAAGAGAGTTTAAATGAAATCTTATCAAAATAGTAATACTCACCGTGTTTTTCAAAAATACCCCAAAGTATTTTTCTTACTATTTTGTCACTCTCCTTTTTAGAAATTATTTTCCAAAACTCTAAAAAATCTTTCTCTCTTTTTCTTCTCTTGCAATTTATGCAAGTGCTGTGTGTAAATATTATGAGCCTTGCATGCCCTTTTATAGGCATGCAAGGGCTAATATTTCAACGGAATTAGGCACCAAATTTTAATAAGTTGGTGCCCACCTCCCTCTCCTTTTTTTTTCTTCTTTTTATATACATGTGGGAGAGACACCACAACAAATACCAAGGTCTAAAACTGAGATTTGATTATGGTGAGCGTGAATGCTTTTATTATTGTGGGGGCGAAGGCTGTATCAGTTCTAATTACAAACCACTGTGTCATTATGGTGGTTCCCTATGTGGTTGTGGAGAACCTATGAATGATATGATAGATCTTAGGCTTAAGGGTACGGATTCTGGAGATAAAGGGGTGTTTCTTAAAGGGCAATCTCCATTCTTGGTGAGTGATGATTTACAAGTGATGCCTCCATCAACTGCTGCTAGCTTTTCTTTGTTTGCCAAGTTTGGAGTCACTGATGCAAGCTCCGTTGAGGAAAGGACATATAGTATTGGAGTAAAGGAGGTAATTAACTTAACTAATAAAGAGATTAGTTGTGACAGATTAACTATTGTTTAACAATCTTTGGCTATGTTTCTTCTTTCGGGTTTGGAATTTGTTGAAAAGCTCATTTGAATCAAAGATGCCTTTCACTAAGACTTTTTTGAAGCTACAAGAACTACCTGATGACGACCAAACTCATGGTCTAGAGAATCTTTCAATTGAACAAGATATACGAGAAAAAGAAAAGGGAAATATTTGTGTGAGGCTTTTTCTTAGCAAATCTAAGGACATGGTATGTTATGCAGAAGTGAATGAAGATTTGTTGATTTGCTCTTTAGCTTCCTTACCATTCCACTTGGTTATATATGCAAAGAAATGCAAGGTGCTACTTTAAAAGGATGCTTTAATCATTTATATCAGAGTGTTAAAGATCTTGAAGTTAAGAAATACTTCAAGTCAAATGACCTCAAAGAGAGTTTACTTAATCCAAAGATTCCAACTGGTTTCAGCTATGAGAAACAACTATTAAATGTTGAAGAAGTTAATCAGCAGTTCTACTACTTGCCAACAGCTAGTGATGGCTATATTTCCACAGATATACCTTCTGGTGATCAAGCCATTGCTTTAACTATAAAAGATCCTAAGGAATCTGCAAGCAGTGGAGGATTTGTGATAGAACCTGCAACATTCATAGTCACTGATGATTTGGTTGTAAAACCTATATCTTCTATCTCGGTCATGACTGTTCTCAAGAAATTGAAGGTGCCTTTCAGTGACATAGAGAAGCGCATCGTCCATGTGGGCAAGGAGGAGGTGAGTTATGTTAATTTGACTTCTTTGATCCTTAATAAAACATCATGAATTTTGAATATCAACATTTTTGTAAAATCTTTAGTCCCAGTGTAGTATTGTCAATCATTTGACATTATTTGTAAACTTTGTTTGATAAATTTATAACTTTTCATTCAGCTCTACCATTAGAGTTACATGATGATATATGCCACTATAACCAATCCAAGGCAATTAAATGCTTTTTTCATATGATATCAACCAACTAGTTTTTGACAAATGTTGAACTCCATCTAGGGAAATTAATGCTGCATATGTTGTCAGTTTGTTGGAGATTTTAACAAGTTGAGAAAATTTTTTGACTGGATTTTATCTAATTTTTTCATAGCAAGAGCGTTAGTGACCATAATTCTAATTAAGTTTTAGGAATTGTCTCCTAATGCTAAAGCAGTCTAAAATTGTTGCAATACCCCTTATCATCAATCTGGTGACACCTTTCCAAAATTTTCAGCATAATTTGTACTCTGAATTTCTGCATTTGAAAACTTTTTTTATTCAAATAAAGAATGTAGCAGAATGGAATGCTTATAAAAGGTGAGTTTATAAAGTGGATTCAATTTCTAAAAGTGGTTTCAGTTTACCCTTTCGTTAATCTCTTGTGTAACTTGTCTCATATTGCAGGCTTTGCATCTCCTGATAGCTTCTTTCATTTCTAAATCTACTCTGAGTGATACGTTTAAAATGCCAAAACAAGAATGCTGAAGACATCCTAATTTGTTGCTGTGGCAAAGAGAATTCTCAAGTCACAAGTTGTTTTGGTCCTATGTTTTGGGTGTAAGAAACTGTTGGTTGTACTTTTGTATTGACCTATATATTATAAATGCCTTTTGGAGATACTTCTCTATAAGATCTTTTGTTGTCAGGATGATGATGACTATTTAGTTTTGCTTCAGACTATAAATATTATTATTTGTATTTACATTAATACTTTTTATTGAATTCAACCATGAGATTTACAGTGAGATATACCACTGAGTTAAATGTTTTTCATGACATAAACAATTATTTCTTGTCAAATGTTGAACTCCACCTAGGGAAATTTACACTTCATGTGTGGTTTTATTTTGTTTCAGATTTTAATGAGTAGAAAGAAAATTCTTCTCATCAAAAATTTTTTCCCTTGCATACTCATGACTCGAGAAAACAAACTAGTGCTCATAATTCTTGTTAAATTTTATAGGGTTAATGTGAAATATGAAATTCAATCATGTAGGTGAAAACTTTTGGCGAAATGTTTCAACCTCATATAATCTGAATTTCTGATTTTCAAAATTTTCTTTCAAAATAAATTCTCCTAAAAGAAAATTGACCATCCTTCAAGCCCAATTTTAGTGAGCATTCAAGATTGGAAGTAAGGAAATCCGTGAACAGCCTTTTGAAATTCTCTTATAGTGAGCATCATAAAGTCCATATATGATTCTTGAAATGGGCAACTTTCCACTTTTTTTTATTTTTTTTATTTTTAATAATAAGAGTCAATTTTATTAAATTTTTTTTATGAAGGGGAAAAAACATAACATTGAGGAGCAACTATCCAAGCTAATAGGCTTACCCATATACACCCCAAAAGAACCAAAATAAGCTCCACAATGTTACATGAAAAAACCTCTTAGATATCAAAAAACAATACAAAAAACTAAGAAAGCAGAGGAAAATAAGGCAAAGGAGCCATAAAGCTGCAGGTCTTGAGTTAGAGAAGTAAGGCGCCTCCATGATTTGGCAAAATGTTGCAACTTTCCACTTTCCAGTGTAACACTTTCCAGTGTAACTTTTACTATCTTCTTTTAATTACTATGCTAGTTACTAAGATGTATTCTAACCATTCATTCTGAAATCTACAGCCTGTAAAAGAAAAGAGAATGCTGATAGATCTTTCTCCACAAGTCATTTTCTTGTAAAGGAATTAGGGATGGCAATGGAACGAGGCGAGGGCGGGGTACCATCCCCATCCCCATTCCTGTCTTAGCGAAGAATCTCCATCTTTGTCTCCATCTCACATATAGAAACTATTTAGTTTTCATCTCCTTCCTTAACCCACTTGAAATTTTTATTTTATTTTATTTTCCTTTAATTTTATATGTTTTAGATAGTAAAATACTATGTTGTATGGAAATTCTTGGAAGGTCATGCTTCCACATTTCAGAAACATTTATTGTCTGAAAATTTATGGAAATTTGATTGAAATGTTTCGGTCACATTTTTGAAATTTAAAAAAATTGAAAACTCGTTTTCATAAACAGAAATCTGTTTCCAAGTTTAAAAAAAAAAAAATCAGCTTATTCAGATCAACTCCTAAATAAAAATATTCACTCATGACTTAATTTTTCCTTATATATATGTATAGGGGGAGGAAAGCACATTTACTTATGTACTCCTTATTATACTCTTACTAATTGTGTATTTAATTTGAGGGTAATATCGTCATTCACTATTATTTATTAAAATTATTTTATTTTTATGATTAAAATAAATATAATATATAATAGAACTTTATGTAATAAATCATAAATCTAATTTTATTTTATCCAGGTAAATAAATTATATAATTATAAATATAATTTTATTTTTTAAGATTAATTATTTATTTACATTCCTTGAATACTTAAATTTTAATTTTCTTTCATATTTCATTAGGTTAATTTTTTTTTCATATTTTATTAGGTCACTAATTAGTTTTGGACATTAAAATTATTAATCCTAATGTCAATATCTATACTATACTACATATAAATGTATGGCAGGAGGAAGGAAAAATATATTTACTTATGTGCCACTTATTATACTCTTACTAATTGTGTATTTAATTTAAGGGTAATATAGTCATTCACTGTTATTTATTAAAATTATCTTATTTTTAAGATTAAAACAAATATAATATATAATATAACTTTATGTAATAAATTATAAATCTAATTTTATTTCATCCTGATAAATAAATAAATTATCTAATTTTATTTTTTAAGACTAATTATTTATTTATATTGTTCGAATACTCAAATTTTGATTTTTTTTCATATTTTATTAGGTCAAATTTTAATTTTCTTAGAGTCGTAATGGTCTAATTTTGAAAATTTTAATTGATTAATAAAATACATTTATTATTCTTGAAAATAGGAGAAGAATATTTTTTCTTTTCTTTTTCTTTTTTTATTTTTTAATAAAGCAAAATGGATAAATTATAAATAAGTAATATCAAGTTTTGTAATAATCATAGTATTTTGAAATAAAAATTCATAGGAAATTTTAAAAGAAATTATTAGTTTAAAAAGTAATAATTTAGTATATGGGTTTGTTTATGTAAATAGTTTAAAAATATTTAATTGAATAGATCACATAAGTTATTATTAATTATTTTACTTAATGGGAATGCCTATTAAATGGTTTAGAATAAGATGATAAAATTTATTTATTTGACTAATTATTTTCTTGCAAAATTTGTATGAAAGCAAACTAAAAAGTAAAACTAATTTTGAAATAATATTTTATACAAAAATATTTTATATATGTATGCAAATTTTTTAAAATATTTTATGTATAAAATTATGTAATGCATGATATTTGATTAAAATAAAATAAATTAGAAACTTATAATAAAATGTATTTACTAATTTCTTTACTTTTTTTTTTTCTAATATATTCTTAAATATAAGAATATCATTTAAAATTATAGGAAACGCTCATCTTCTTTCAATATCGTATATCTATTGCCTTCTATAGTACATTCATGTATTCATATAAAATCTAAAATTATTCTATGTTAACAATCTAATTGTATTATACATGCACGAATATACAATTTATATAATATTTATTGTATATAATTACATTTTCGTTAAATTTTTTAGTTTTTACATGAAAATTTAATTTAACTTGTAATCAATAATTAAAGTGAATTTGGTAATTAAGTTATTTAAATATTACTCGATGATAATCTTAAAAGTCGACCAATAAAATTTTAGTCTCATAGTGTTTGTTTGAGAAGTTTTATATATTTTAATTAAAAACTTTACTTAATATAAATGTATAATTTTATATTTAAGAAACAAAAATTGATCATTAAATCTTTAACAAAGAAAAAATGAAAGTTTAAAATAAACATTTATATCTCTAAAAAAATTAAAATTTGACCTAATGAAATATGAAAGAAAATTAAAATTTGAGTATTCCAACAATATAAATAAATAATTAATCTTAAAAAATAAAATTAGATTCCTTAAAATAATAAAATTAGATAATTTATTTACTTAGCAAGATGAAATAAAATTAGACTTATGATTTATTATACAAAGTTCTATTATATATTAGATTATTTTAATTTTAAAAATAAAATAATTTTAATAAATAATAGTAAATGACTATATTCCTTCAAATTAAATGCACAATTAATAAGAATATAATAAGGGACACACAAGTAAATATATTTTTTCTTCCCCTATCATACATTTATATATGGTATAAATATAGATATAGATATTATAATTAATAATTTTAATATCCAAAACTAATTAGTGAAATAATAAAATATGAAAAAAATTAAAATTTGACTTAACGAAATATGAAAGAAATTAAAATTCAAGTATTTGAGGGATATAAATAAACAATTAATCTTAAAAAATAAAATTAGATTTATAATGATATAATTTATTTACCCGGATGAAATAAAATTATATTTATAATTTATTACATTAAATTTTATTATATATTAGATTTATTTTAATCCTAAAAATAAAATAATTTTAATAAATAATAGTGAATGACCATATTACCATCAAATTAAATATATAATTAGTAAGAGTATAATAAGATGTATATAAGTAAATGCACTTTTTCTCTCCCCTACTATATATATATATACACACACACACATACACACACACATACCATATCATATATATATATATATACCTCCATATTTTTTATATTTATGTGTTTTTCCTACGTTTTGTTTTCTATATTTTTCAAAAATATTGTTTTCTTATTTCCTATTTCAGTATTTCCCGTTTCCTGTTTCCGTGCTACCTAAAATATAATGTATAAAAATTTAAATAATTGATTCCAATATTTTTAAATTAAAACTTGTTAGTGTATATATATATATATATATATATTACTTATGTATTTTATTATTTTTTATATATTAGTTATTAGTGTGTATATATATATATATATATATATTTTTTTTTTTTTATATTTTTAAAATTTATAAATAATAGCTGAAAAAGAATAATAAATAGTATAAAATATTAATAGATTCGGACACACAAAGTATGAAAAGATGAATCAATCCAATATAAAATTTTTCAGAGTTGTCATAATTTTAAAGAATTATAAAAAGTGAGCAATAAAATTAAAAACTCTAATATATATATATATATATATATATATATATATATATTAATTTTAAGAATAATTATATAAATATAATATCGTATCCTCATGGGAATGAGAATAGAGATCCCTGTGGATTAGAGAATATATTTCCTATTTCCACTCTGTCTCCGCTAACGGAAAAAAAAAATCCTCTATTCTCACTTCTATAATGATAAAAATTAGAGAATTTCTGTTTCATTCGGAATAAATTCCTGCGAGGTACCGAGATTCCCCGTCTCATCTCGCTGCCATCCCTAAAAGGAACTTTAAATGGGCAGCTTTCCAGTTTTCAGTGTAACTTGTTTTAATTAATTATTCAGAGATCTACTACCCTACCCTCCTTATTTTACCACCTTTTGAGCGAATATATAAATACTAGTCATTGAAGCTAGAAAGCCAATAACTCTATTCTAAAACTTAAAATCCTGATCCTAACTCACAATGGAAAGACTTCCTGCACACTTAATCATCGAAATTCTCCAATGGCTGCCAGTGAAGCCTCTTCTGTGTTTTAGATGTGTTTCCAAATCATTCTGCAAAATCATCGACAGCCCAAATTTCATCAAAGAGCATCTCAATAGATCCATTGAGACTAGGACACGCCGTAAATTAATTCTCCAGGAACTAAGACTAGGAATCCTAAGCGACCCTTATCCCGACGATATTTACACCATGGATTTTAATGACGGAATTCAACAAGAAGCCAAACAACTCAACTGCCCATTCAAACCAATTTATACCTCCATATATGGTTCCCGTAACGGTTTACTTCTCCTGAAGATTTATGATAAGAGATTTCTTTTATGGAATCCATTCACGAGGCAATGCAAGAAGTTACCTGAATGCCTAATTGATTCTGAATATTATGCTTGTGGATTGGGATACGATTCTGTTAGCGATAATTATAGAGCTGTTAAAATTTCAGCATGGTTTGAGCCAAAGCAAGTTTGGGTCTATAGTTTGAGATCCAATTCTTGGAGAAGGCTTCAGGATGATATACCTTATACTGATTATAGTTTCGTTACTAGATGCAGAGGATGCTTTGCCAATGGTGCCTTGCCCTGGCCGTTGTTTAATAGAGACACAAAATTACGCATTCTTGTTGCTTTCGATATAGTAAAGGAAACGTTTTATGTGGTATCACAACCTGTGAAGATCTCTGAATATTCTTCTGTATCTTTGGATGTTTTAGAAGGTCGTCTTACTTTCAGCGTTACTACTTTTGGGGACTCGCAGGAGGGGCTGTTTGAGTTGTATGTTAGAGAGAATGATGGAACAATTGGGTTTACTTGGTCTAAATTGTATACTTCTTCACGGTGCTCTTATTTTCCTAAGCAAATGCGACCTTTAGCATACTCAGATAAGGGAGATAAGGTTCTATTGCAAGATGGAAACAATAAGGAAATTATTTGGTACGACCTCAAGAGCAAAAGAACCGAAGTGGTTGAAATTAATGGTATAAATTGGCGAAATGGATTCTTCTATTCAATTGTTTGTTGGGAAAGCCTTGTCAGGCTTGGTAATGACAGTGCATTTGGAGAACTAGTGATGTGAACAGGCTGCTTGGTTCCTGCAATGGTTCACTTCTTTTACTCAAGATTTGAGCAATCCATATATCCATCCAATAATCAGTTCCCAGTAGAAGACCTAGTCATCTCTCTGGGCTATTTAGGGTGTATTTGAAATTATTGTTAACAATTAAAAAAATGTTTTGAGAATTCTTTTGATTTTGTTATTTAATTTTTATTATTTTTATAAATTGTAATTTACCTGCTTTTGCTTAAAAATAATTTTTAAAAAAATATAAACTTTTTTATTAAAAAACGCTTTTTTCAAACACAATATGTCAAATGGGCTCTTAATCAAATGATCCTGAACCAAACAAACGGCAAGATGTTCACTTGTGCTTTTTTTTTTTTTAATCGAACCTGAGTTTGCTGTTGCTTATTTTTAATCATACACATCTAAATAATCTGGTTTTTTGCTTGCAATTCACGAAATGGTTTAATTAAGGATGGGGATGTATATTCTCTCTGAACAGTTTATTGAATTCCGCTTGTAGATTTTATCAATTTAATTTATTATTTTACTATTTTTATAAAATATTGTATTAATCTATTCTAGTTCTTAGGCCCATTTCGAAAATATCACCAAATTTGGTGTAAAAATCACACAAACTCATTCAAGCCCAACATAAAAAACAACACCAAATTTGGTGCTGTCCGATTTTATTTTTTTTTTTTTTGTTTCAAATAATTAATTTTAACATATATTAAATGGATAATTTATGCAATATACATATATTTTAATTTTAATTTAAAATATTTTAGAATTTAATTTAAGATAAAAATAATTTTTATATAATAAAAATAATGTTTTAGAAAATAATTAATTTTTAAATATTGATTATGTAATTAAATGTTATTATTTTAATATTAATTATTATTTAAAAAATTAAATATGAAAGTAATTTAAATTTATAGAATTAAAATAGAAGAAAAAGATAATATTCTAAAAAATATTCTTTTGAGTGCAATATTTAGCGTGCTCATGGGCGGAGCCATCTTTTGTTGGGTGGGATCTTGTGACCCCACTCAAAATTTTAAAATCTGATTAATTTATACATATCTTATGTAGTGACTCTAATAAAATTTTTAAAGTGATCTAAGTCACACTCCCATTAAAATATATATTATAGCATCACTCTAATTATTAACATATCACTCAATTTTATTTGATTTTTAGTTTTTGAGTTTAAAATCTTAAATAATTCTTAAATGTATATGGTTTTTAGATTTTTTTTCTTACTTTAATTTATATTGTAACCTCATTCTAATTGTTGATATCCCTGATTTTACTTTGTTTTTAATTTTTAATTAAGGATACATTTATTTAAGTGATATAATAAATTTGTAAAATTATTTTAAGAATCCTTTAAAAATAAAAGTATATTTTAAAAATATTTATCATTATTTTTTTATCAATTCCTTAAACCAAATGAGAAAAATATAATTTTGTTAAAAAAATATTATATTGATTAATATGAAAACCATTTTATTTGTAAATAAATTTCTTTAAAAATTTAATGTATAAATAAATTCTCATATTCAATTCTTATATATCAAATATGAATTCATTTTAAATTTAAAATATTATTAATTTACAATTTATTTGAAATTATATCAATTTTAAAAGAAATTTAAATTTAAAATATTATTAATTTACAATTTATTTGAAATTGTAGCAATTTTAATAAAAATTAACTCAAATACAACTAAATTTATAGAATTAATGAGATGAAATTCTAAATAAATTATTGTTCATAAAAAATAAATGTAAATTTGTAACTTATAAAATTTATTCATACTAAAAAAAATTAGTGTAATAGTAACCCCAATGAATAAACACTAGGTGTGGTGGGCTAGAGTTGAAATAATAGTTGGTATTGATTGTTGAAGTTGTAAATTTTTAGTGTGAAAATTATATCAAATATAGAGTTTTGGGTTGGAGATAGCCTTATATAAAATAAAAAAAAAAAAAACCCCTATTTTGAAAAGGAATTACTTAATTCTTTACCACAATAAGTCTTTTTTTTTTTTTTCATTTCTTTGTAAAAAAAAAGTTTTTTTATTTAATTATCTCAAAATAAAATAGTCTAAACATTTTATCATTTGTACCTAAAATTTTTATAATTTAGATTTGATCTCAATAAAATAATATAGTTTTTGTGAAATATCACTTAGGTTTTCCCATAGTTTAAATGAGATTCTAGTACTGGTTTTTGCGACTTTTTCACTTGTGATTTTCTCAGAGGACTTTTGCATTTGAAGCACACTGACTTATGAATACGACAGACATTTGACCAGCTTTTTTTATTGTGGAAATTGACACCGAATTAGAGTAAAACTGCAGTTAATAATTTGAGAAGATTATTTTGACGCACAGATTTTTACATGAAAAACTCTTAAACAAATTAGAGTAAAAACTATGGGTAAGGATAAAAGAATTTTACTATGAGAAATAATAGGAGTTACAACATTCTCTCTAAATTACAATGAGATAACAATAATAATCTCTCTTGAAAATAGGAGAAACACACACTAAATAAACTAACTCTCTAATTTTCTCTCTCCAAACACTTGAGATTTGGGATGCGAAATGAGCTTCAACCTCTTGCTATTTATAGGCAAAAGAAAAGAAGCAAAAATCAATTTTACTACTACTACTAGTAGCACATTCCAAATTCAATTATCAAATATCAACAATTGCTGCATCAACAACTGTGGGCATCGTCATTAATTGTGGGCACCGCCATTTGATTATTCAACAATCTCCCACTTGAAGATTTGATTGAGGATCAATCAATCTTCACACTATTCTTTCTTCCTTGCAATTTCCATGTTGCTCATGTTTGCATCAGGTCACTGAAGGATCGACACCAAATAAATTTGTCAGTATTAACTGCTTTTGTCATAAAATCTGCTAGGTTCTCTTTTGTATGAATTTTCTGCATATCCACAGTTCCTTCTTCTACTTTTTCACTAAAGAAGTGGTATTGAACTCTAATGTGCTTGGTTTTTGAATGAAAGGCTGGATTCCTTGCGAGATGCAAGGTACTCTTATTGTCACAAAATAGAGAAATTTTCTCTTGTTCATACCCGAGCTCCTCCAATACCATGTTTAACCATACCGCTTCTTTAATAGCTTGTGTAGCTGCTACATATTCTGCTTCTATTGTTGACATAGCCACAACTGACTGCAGTTTTGAAACCCAGCTTACTGCTTTGCCAGCAAGTGCAAACACATATCCTGTGGTGGATTTGCTTTTGTCCAAATCACCTGCATAATCTGAGTCAACATACCTTCTGACAATAAAGTCTAATCTTCCATAACATAATGCAACATTTTGGTCCTCTTAATGTATCTCAGGACCCTTTTCACAGCATTCTAATGCTCTCTACCAGGATTCGCCATCTACTTACTAACCACTCCCACTGCATGTGCAATGTCTGGTCTTGTATAAATCATAGCAAACATTAAAATTTCCACTACTGATACATACGGTACTCGAGACATCTCCATCCTCTCTGCTTCACTGCTAGGACTCATCTTGGAGGATAACTTGAAATTAATAGGAAGTGGGGTAGAAATTGGCTTACAATCTTATATGTTAAAGCGTCGTAAGATCTTCTTCAAATAATTCTTTTGAGAAAGCCAAATCTTCCTATTATTTCTATCTTGATGAATTTGCATCCCTAGAATCTTGTTTGCCAGTCCTAAGTCCTTCATTTCAAACTCCTTAGCCAACTGAGCCTTCAAATCTTTGACATGATCTTTGTTGGGGCATGCTACGAACATGTCATCTACATACAGCAACAATATGATAAAATCATTTCCATCAAATCTCTTGACATATGCACAAGGGTCTGTGTTAAGTCTATTGTATCCAAAGCTCATGATGAAGGAATCAAATCTCTTATACCAACACCTCGGCGCCTGGTTGAGACCGTAAAGAGATTTGTTCAACTTGCAAACCAAGTTCTCCTTTTCTTTTTCTTCAAAACCTTCTGCTTAGAGCATATATATTTCTTCTTTAAGATCTCCATGAAGAAATGTTGTTTTTATATCTAACTACTCTAAATGTAGGTCAAGAGTAGCACACATTGTCAGAACTATTCGGACTATGTTAAGTTAAACCACAGGGGAAAATATCTCATTAAAATCAATCCCTTCTTTCTGAGCATACATTTTTACAACCAGTCTTGCATGATATCGATCCACTTGATCATCACTATTTCGTTTGATCTTGAAGACCCATTTATTGCCAATAGGCCTTCTTCCTTGTGGTAACTGCATAAGCTCCCAAGTCTAGTTCTTATGAAGAGCTTCCATTTCCTCCTGCATTGTTGTCATCCATTGAGATGCATCTAAATTATTCATTGCTTCTTAGAGAGTTGATGGCTCCCCTTCCTTTATTAAAAGATAGTATGCAACATTGCTCTCCACAAAATAATCAGACTGCCATGCTGGTGTTTTTCTTTCATGAGTTGACTATCAAACTTCTGTAGTTTCAGACTCAACTGGTTCTTGTTCCTCAATTTTTGGTATTACTTCAGAAGAATCTTTTGAATCAGACTCTTTTTCCATCTGTAACATTGTAATTTCTGGACCTTCATTTGAACTGCTACTATCACCTTTCTCTTGCAGCTTCCCTTATGTAAATATCACATCCCTACTGATGACAACCTTATGGGTAGTGAGATCCCATAAGCGATACCCCTTTACTCCGTTAGCATAACCCAGAAATATGCATTTTCTGGATTTTAGATCTAACTTCGTAGTCTCTTAGGTGTTGTACATCATGTACACATGACTTTCGAATACATGTAGGTTTGAATAATCAACAGGCTTTTCCATCTATATCTCCATCGGTGTTTTCAACTCAATTGCAGTTGATGGTGACCGATTGATCACATAACAAGCAGTGTTGACTGCTTCTGCCCAAAATATTTTTTTCAAACTAGCAGCTCTCAATATGGCCCTTGTTCTTTCCAATAGAGTTCTCTTCATCCGCTCTGCCACTCCAATTTGTTGAGGAGTGTATATCGTAGTGAACTATCTCTCAATGCCTTCTTGATTATAAAATTCAGCAAACTCATTGCTGGTATATTCTCCTCCATTATTTGTCCTCAAACACTTGATCTTTTTCCCAAATTCAAGTTCTACCCGTGCTTTGAATGTTTTGAAAACTGAAAACACATCTCCCTTCCCTTTGATAGGAAATACCCAACATCTCCTGGAATAATCATCTATGAAGGATACAAAGTACTTTGCTCCTCCCAGGGATGTAACTGGTGCTTGCCATATATCAAAGTGAACTAATTCTAGTACTTTCTTGCTTCTAGAATTTGATGTGTTAAATTAAATTCTATGTTGCTTATTTGTAACACAATGCTCATAAAAGGATAAGGAAACCTTTGTGAGTCCCGGAAGTAGATTCTATTTCACAAGAATTTCCATTCCTTGCTTAGACATATGCCCAAGTTTCTGATGCCACACTATTGTAGATCTTTCACTTGAACTACTTGAAGCAACAAATGCTTCTCCTTCTTATAGAGTCTCTCCCATCAGTATATACAAATTTGCAGTCATTTTCTATCCTTTCATAAGTACTAGCATGCCACGGATTATTTTCTTAATCCTATTCTGGGTTTCAATCCTACACCCAAGATCATCTAGTTGTCCTTCAAACAATAAATTCTTCTGCGAGCCCTTCACATGTCGCACATTTTGAATAGTATGAATTGTACCATCATACATCTTTAGATTGATGGTTCCAATACCGATAATCTTCAAGGCATGATTATCTACCATGTACACAGATCCTCCTGAGATAGGTTCATAATGATGGAACCATTCTCTCTGAGAGGTCATATGAAATGAGGCTCCAGAGTTAATGAGCCATACATCAGCAAATCTTTTTCTGCCTTCTAAAGTTATCATTGCTTCACAATAGAAAGCTTCACCTTCATTTGTGGTAGATGCCATATTTCCATGAGGACTAAAATTTTTATTTAAACTCTAGCAATCCTTTTTTAGGTGACCCTTCTTGCTATAATGTAAGCACTTCATGTTCTTCTTACTTCTTGATTTAGACCTACTATGATTTTGGCTCCCACTTGAGCCACGTTCCATTGATCTCCCTCTCATCATCGTTAGCGCCTCTGTTTATTACGAACTGGCCAATCTGTATTCCTTGTTTTTGTGCCGATTTTCTTCTTCCAAAATAGTAGCTGCAATATTATCGAAAACTAGATTGTCTATATTGTTTGTCAGATTGATGAAGAGTTGATCATATGAATCTAGTAGACTTTGAAACAGAAGTTCAGCACGCTCTTGTGACTCTATTTTATAACTTAGTGATGTGAGTTGAGAAAATAGAGTATTCAAGATGTTAATATGCTCCGTCATCGAAGTAGATTCTGACATCCGTAGAGTGTATAATTTTCTCTTAAGGAAAATCTTGTTGTGGAGTGACTTTGCCTCATATAATTTTTCGAGATGATCTCAAATCTCTTTTGCTGTTTTTTTTTTCCTCTATGCTAGACAATATCTCATCTGCAATTGCCAGATGAAGATTTGCAATAGCATTCTCATCCATCTCATTCCATTTATTGTCATCTGTGATCTCCGCCGATCTATTGCTAATGGCCGCCAGACAATTATCTTTTCTCAAGATAGCCTTCAATTTCAATTTTTATAGTGAGAAATTTTTCTCGTTAAACTTTTCAATCTCAAATTTTGCAGCCATTGTTTTTATCACAGTCAGCTTTTAAGCAAATATATGCTCCCACTATTTCACGTGAATAGCAATCGTACGTATGAACAATATCTCTGTACACATGAATAGCACCTGTATGTATGAACAGTATCCGTATGCTATAGTATTCTGCTACAATGTATGAACAATATCCATATGCTACACTATTCTGCTACAGTGATTTGCTACAGTATTCTACAATAATACTAAATAGTAGCATGCAACAATTTTGTAAACCCACTGTTTTACTATTTACTAAAATTCTAATTTTACAACCGTTTTCGAAACGGATTGCACTAGAAAATCCCTTGTATTTTTCTCTTCCATGCAATACATTTTTTTTTCAAAATATGAAATTGCTCGAGACAACAATTATGCAATAGTCCTAATAAATTCTTTTCTGATGTGAAAGATCAACCTATACTACAACTACAGAGCATATTAAGAATATTAATAGGATCACCACCAATTGCTCTGATACCACTTGTTATGGAAATTGACACTAGATTAAAGCAAAACTACAACTAATAATTTGATAAGATTATTTTGACACACAGATTTTATGTGAAAAACTCCCAAATAAATTAGAGTAAAAACCACGGGTAAGGATAGAAGAATTTCACTATGAGAAATAATAGGAGTTACAACGTTCTCTCTAAATCACAAGGAGATAACAATAATAATCTCTCTTGAAAATAAGAGAAACACACACTAAATAAACTAACTCTCTAATTTTCTCTCTCTGAATACTTGGGATTTGGGATGCAAAATGAGCTTCAATCTCCTGCTATTTGTAGGCAAAAGAAAAGAAGCAAAAACCAATTTTACTACTACTATTGACAGCACATTCCATATTCAATTGTCAAATATCAACAATTGCTGCATCAACAATTGTGGGCACCACCATTAATTGTGGGCATCACCATTTGATTATTCAACATTTTCATTATGTTCACAAATGACCAATGAAATTGCTCCAAAATAAATTCTCATCCTTGTCAAATTCATTACATATATATTTGCCTTAATTTTCTAATAAGATGCATCAAACTAAACTACTATATGGCATCCACTTAAAAGTTCAATAGATGGGCAATGAGGAGGTGATTTAATTATGTTAATTTGAGTTTTGTTATCTTTTTTCCTTTTAAGATCCAAATTTGAGCTAGGTGGGACCACAATGGTGGCAAAACTTTCCCTTAAGAGTTTTAAAGTAGTAGCATTAGTTCTTCTTAATTTGAGTTCTGTTATCTTTAATAAAACATCATGAATTTTGAATATTTTAGTTCATCTTAGTTTAATATTATTAATCATTTGACCTATTTTTGATAAATTATTTACTTTTCATTCAGATAAGCCATTAGAGTTACATTATGATATACACCCACGACAACCAAAGCAATTAAATGATTTTTCCTGTGATATAAGCAACTAGTTCTTGACAAATGCTGAACACCATCTAGGGTAATTTACCCTGCATATTCAAGTAAAGAATGTAGCTCCACGCCTTTGGGCTGGTTGTTTTGATTTTCTTTGTTTTCTTTCATTCTTTTTTCTTTAATAAGATGGGAGTGCAATGGGATAGATGATGAGAGTGCTATGCAGGTGTTAGCCTAACTAAAATGTTTTGGTGCACCTACTGATTCTGATTTCACTATGCTTTAAAAAAAGAAAAAGTAAAGAATGTACGTAGCAGAATGGAATGCTTATAAAAGATGAGTTTATAAAACATCATGAGCTATCCAATTTCTAAAAGTGGATTCAATTTACCCTTTTGTTAATCTCTTATGAACTTGTCTCATATTGCGGGCTTTGCATCTCCTAGTGGCTTCTTTCATTTCTAAATCTGCTTTAACTAAGATATTATTGCGGAGTTTTAGAACAATAATATAGACATATGGATATTATTTACATAAGTGAATACTTAATTATAGAACATTGTCAAAGATAAAAGGCAGTATAACTCAAATTAAAATTTCTTCATAAGCTCATTCCACAACCTGAAGAATAATAATGAACAGGAATGAATGTTCGCCTCAATGAGCTATATAGATCCTAATATAACTGTAATACCCAAGGTCTCCATAACTCATCAGAGTTATAATAATACCATAAAATATAAATTTTATAATATATATGAATGTGAAGCGATGAGGCAAGAACTTTTGGACTTAAGGCGACAACGTCAGGAAGTTCCACCACCACCTATGGTGCCACCTGCACCACAAGAGGATGACGCACCTCCCATTTTACCACGAGCACCACGTAGAGTGAGGAGACGAATGTTAACAGAGGAAGGAGTTATGGTGCATGATTTGAAGAAATTCAAACCGTTAGAATTTTCAGGGGAAGAATGAGAGGATCCCCATAAATTTTTGGAGGAGATGGACAAAATATCCCAGAGAATGACATGCTCTAACGAGAAATTGATCGAGTTAATAGGAGTACAACTACAGAGTGAAGCATGGAGTTGGTTTCAAAGAAACCTAGAAGAGCGGTTGTATGGAGATGATCCACCTACCTGGGAAGAGTTCAAAAGAGAATTGATGAATGAATTTCTGTCTGAAGGTGAGAGACAGAATCAAGCACTTCAATTTGAACAATTGAAGTAGAGGCTCGGGATGTCAGTCTCGGAGTATGCCCGGGAGTTCAAAAGGTTAAGCAAGTATGCCACTCATATTGTACCAACTGAACCGAGTAGAGTTGACCGATTTCGTCGGGGATTGGTAGCTCCGTTATACCATGTTTTGGTGGCTACGAAATTTCCCACCATGGCCAAGCTGATTGACAAGGCTAAGCTTATGGAGGCGAGGCATAAGGCAGAGAAAGTAGAACGGATGGAAAGGGATCAAAAATAGAAGAATAAGAACAAGGGGCAAGGAAGTCAGCAGCGAGGTAATTCTAGTCAGAATAGAGGTTTGGAGCAAACTTTCACTGTTTCCACCCCCTATCAATCACGAGGAAGTAGGTAGAATCGATTTCGGACTGGTGATAATTCATTGACGTCTACGCCGGATAATGTAAGTAACTTTTGACCCGAATAGCAGAGCCAATTTATTTCCATATGTACCTTGTGTGGAAGACCACATAAGGGGGAATGTAGGAGAGCCTCAGGAGCATGTCTGAAATGCGGTCAGATAGGGCATTTCATTAAGGATTGTCCACAAACGGCTAACCCAAGGACAGTGACAGCAGTGTCACAACCTGCTGGCTAGATGTATAGACCTGAAAACCCCAACCAAAGAGGACGAGGAAGAGGAGTGGGTCAACCCTTGAATGAGGCCAAAGCCACAGAGGGTAGGGGTCGAGGGAGAGTATACGCTCTCAATCAGCAAGAAGCAGGAACTTTTAATAATGTTATCACAGGTGCTGTCTCTATTCAGTCAGTAAGTGCTAATTGTTTATTTGATTCGGGTGCGACGCACTCTTTTGTTTCACCACATTTTGCTTGAAGGTTAGGAAGAGATAAGGAAGTTATGCATAAACCTCTGATCATAAGCACCCCATTAGAAGATAAGGTGATAGTAGATCGAATGTATGCAGATTGTGTGGTCGAAATTGAAGGTAAAAAACTTCTTGTGAATTTGATTGAGCTAGAGGTGTTAGGATTTGATGTTATATTAGGTATGGATTGGTTATCCCAGCATAATGGTAGAATAGATTATCGGGGTAAAGGAATTGATTTTAAGGGAGAATATGGGCAGAAGTTTAGATTTCAAGGGAATCAAAGTAATTTGCCTATAAGTCTTATTTCGGCTATAGGAGCAAAAAGGATGTTAAGGAAGGGATGTCAGGCATATTTAGCACAGGTAGTGGATATTAATAAGGAGGATAGTGATCTTAAGAAAATACCTATCGTAGAGGACTTTTCCGATGTCTTTCCTGAGGAGTTGCCGGGAATACCCCCAGATAGGGAAATTGAGTTTTCGATTGAGCTTATACCTGGAACTCAACAGATATCAATGCCGCCCTACTAGATGGCACCTTTAGAGTTAAAGGAATTAAAGGTTTAGTTGCAAGATTTACTCGATAAGGGTTTCATTAGACCGAGTAGTTCTCCGTGGGGCGCTCCAGTCTTGTTTGTCAAAAAGAAAGATGGATCCCTTAGATTATGTATTGACTATAGGCAGTTGAATAAGGTGACTGTGAAGAATAAATATCCTTTGCCAAAGATTGATGATTTATTCAATCAGTTACAAGGGGCTAAGTACTTTTTGAAAATTGATTTACGATTAGGATATCATTAGCTAAAGATTCGAGGCGAGGATGTTTGTAAGACTGCATTTAGAACGAGATATGGTCACTATGAGTTCACTGTGTTGCCATTTGGATTGACCAATGCCCCAGCAGCTTTCATAGACCTGATGAATAGAGTATTCAAACCTTTCTTGGATAGGTTTGTAATCATATTTATTGATGATATCTTAATTTACTCGAAGAGTAAGGAGGACCACGAAGAACAGTTAAGAATGGTGTTACAGACTCTAAGGGAACATAAGCTTTACGCCAAGTTGTCAAAATGTGACTTTTGGCTGGAACAAGTATGTTTCCTTGGACACGTGGTGAGTAAGGAAGGAATTAAGGTAGACCCTAAGAAAGTGGAAGCGATAACAAATTGGCCTCGACCTACAATGGTTACGGAGGTTAGGAGTTTCTTGGGGTTGGCGGGTTACTACCGCTGATTCATAAAAGACTTCTCCAAAATAGCAGCACCGTTAATGAAGCTTACTAGGAAGCAAGTTAAGTATAAGTGGGATGAAGCTTGCGAAGACAGTTTCCAAAAGCTTAAGGATTTCTTAATTTCAACTCCAGTATTAGCCTTACCTGATGGGAATGAAGGTTTTGCTATATACTGTGATGCCTCAAGAGTTGGCTTAGGGTGTGTATTAATGCAGAATGGAAAGGTTATTGCCTATGCATCTAGGCAATTGAAGAGACATGAGGTGAACTACCCTATTCATGATCTAGAGATGGCAGCGGTGGTCTTTACTTTAAAAATATAGAGACATTAGTTATATGGGGAAAAGTGTGAGATCTATACTGATCATAAGAGCCTTCAGTATATTTTAAAGCAAAGAGATTTAAATCTAAGATAGCGGCGATGGGTAGAATTACTTAAGGATTATGATTGTCAAATCTTTTATCACCCTGGTAAAGCCAACGTTGTTGCAGATACTCTTAGTAGAAAATCTATGGGTAGTCTTTCTCACATAGAGGGATGAAGGAGACCAGTGGTGAGAGAGATGAAGCGGATGTTTGATGAAGGCTTGTGATTGGAGGTAAGTGATTCACAAGTATTGTTAGCTTACTTCCAAGTAAAGCCGAAGCTTATTGATGAAATCAAGACTTTTCAAAGTCGAGATCCTCATTTGGTAAAGATCAAGAAAGATTTAGAAAAGGGGCAAGCTCTAGAGTTCAGGGTGGAAGAAGACGTTATGAAATGTGGCAATTGGCTTTGTGTGCCGAATGTAGAAGGTCTGAGAGAGAAAATTCTGAAGGAAGCACACCAGACCCCTTATAGTGTACACCCGAGTGCCACCAAAATGTATCACGACATAAAAGGTTCATACTAGTGGCCGGGATTAAAGAAGGACGTGGCGAATTTTATTGCCTCTTATCTTACCTGTCAGCAGGTGAAGTTCGAACATGAACGACCTTTTGGATTACTACAGGAGATAAAATTGCCAGAATGGAAGTGGGAATGTGTTACTATGGATTTCGTAGTGGGATTACCCAAGATGATGAAAGGTTATGACTCTATCTGGGTCATTGTGGACCGATTGACAAAGTCGGCACACTTTATCGAAGTAAAGACCACGTATACAGCAATCAATTATGCTCATATTTATGTGGATAACATCGTAAGATTGCATGGAGTTCCACTTTCAATTATCTCGGATCGAGGTACCCAATTTACTTCGAGATTTTAGTAAAGACTATAAGAGGCATTGGGAACACAACTCGACTTCAGCACCACTTTCCATCTGCTGACTGATGGGCAGTCTGAGAGAACAATTCAGACATTGGAAGATATGCTTCGCATGTGTGTTATGGACTTTAGAGGTGGCTGGGATAAGTACCTTTCGCTCGTTGAATTTGCATACAATAATAGTTATCACTCTTCTATAGGAATGGCACCTTACGAAGCATTGTATGGTAGAAAGTGTCGATCTCCAATCTGTTGGGCGGAGGTTGGTGATAAATATTTGGAAGCCCCTGATATGGTAAGAGAAGCCATAGAAAAGGAGAAGGCTATCCGGGAGAGACTAAAAACTGCTTTTAGTCGTCATAAGAGCTATGCCGATCTTCAGAGGAAAGATATTCAATTTGCCGTGGGGGACCATATATTCTTGAAAGTTTCACCAATGAAGGGAGTAATAAGATTTGGCAAGAAGGGAAAGCTATCTCCTCGATTTGTTGGACCTTTCGAGATTCTCGGTAGAGTCAGAGAAGTTTCGTATAAGTTAGCACTACCACCTGCACTGGAACATGTACATCCAGTATTTCATGTGTTGATGTTGAGGAAGTATGTATTTGATCCATCACACATATTGCAATCCCAACATATTGAGATTGACCAAGACCTTTCTTATGAAGAAGTTCCAATTGCCATTCTAGATCGACAAATAAAGAAGCTGAGAAACAAAGAAGTACCAACAGTAAAAGTGCAATGGTGTAACCACAACGTAGAGGAATGCACATGAGAAAGTGAACACGATATGCTACAACGATACCCGCATTTGTTTCGATAATGGGTAAGTTTTAAAATTCATGGATGAATTTTTTTTAAGGGGGGTAGAATGTAATACCCAAGGTCTCCATAGCTCATCAGAGTTATAATAATACCATAGAATATAAATTTTATGGGTATGGTATCAATGACATAGTGATAGGACGACAGAAACTCTTGTTGGTGCTAAGTACTTGAGTGTGTATTTTTATGAGATATGAATATTTATTGTATGTTTTATTGAATTAATTTTAGGAAATATGGCTTAGTTTAAGCTTATTATGATATGGGAAGGTAAGATTTAAAATTCCAAGTGAAAGAGAAAGGAAAAAGTTACGAAAAAATTTTTAAGTTCGGGAAACATTTTTGGGTGAGCTTGTTGATGGGCTTTTGGACTCAAACTCCAAGCCCATAGAGTGGCCGGCCCTAAGGCCTCTAATTGTGGTGGAGCTTGACTAAATTATGGTTAGAACAAGTTAATTAGGGGTTAGGATGAGAAGGAATTTGGTTAGCCATATTTGTTGATTTATGTCAACTTTACACCTAAGCCTCCTACTTTTCCATCACCATGATTATGTTCACTTTGGTGATGATGGTATTCATTATTTTGATGCTTAGTCACCATACACCTAAGGACCATCTCAACCATCCATTTTGATCAATCTTAGCCCTCCATTTTAAGTGAAAATATGACCATTGATCTTGGGTGATTAAATCACCACCATTGATTTTATTTGTAAATGAAAATGTGTTAAATCATTTCATTTGTAACCTACACCAAAAATTTCACCCTCACCAAAGACCAAAAACCTCCCAACTTATTCTTCAACTTAGAGCTAAATTTGGAGCATTTCAAGGTGAGATTTATTGCTCAAGTAATTCCTTTCTTTCCTTAGTCTAAGTGTGATAAATTGTTAGCAATTATTCATTTTCTTTTGATTTCTATAATTGGATTTTGGTGGAATGATTTGAAGAAGAGTTAGTTTGGCATGTTAAGTGATGAAATATGAGAATTGGGGTTAAGGATTTGGGGTTTAATATGTAAATAATATCAAAGGAAGCATGAAAAATCAATGAAGAGGAAGTTACATAAGGTTCGGCCAAACTAGAGTTTTTAGGGGAAATGTCCAAAATTTTTTTTAAAAATATCTAAGGTTATTTGGGATGTTGAAAAGTGGTTTAAAAATGTAAAATTTGAATTTAGAGATTTTATTCAAAAATTAAAATTCTTGAAGGCATAATGCATGATATAAGGAAAGTGTGTAATGTGAAGTGTTGTTTGATGTTTGATTGTTATGGTAGGCTTTGTATGACATTAATTTCATCTTTGCAAGATCAATTTGAGATTTGATTGAGAAATTTTGGGTTTTCCCCAAATCATCCCAATTTGGTAAAGTTAGGGTTTATGGGAATTGAAAGAGATTAATTTCAATTGGTGAATGAATGTTAATTGTTTGAGTATTAGTTTGATAAACATAGAATTTAATTAAGGAATTAGGAAGGAAAAAGGAACATAATTGTTTTAATGAAAGGATTTGGACAACATGGGATTTTGGAATAAAGTGATTAAATAATTAATGTGTTTATGTATGTTATTGTTTAATGTATTGGAATGTGTTTTGGTGATTAGTAATAGGAAGTTGATGTTAGGTTGAGTTAGAATGAGATTAGCAAGTTAAAGGAGTAGGAATTAATGTATGATTATTTGGGGTGTATTTGTAGAATCGAAAGGCAAAGGCATTGCTCGGGATACTGAGGAGCCTCGTTATAATCTGCACTAGAACTATCAGTATAGGAGCTAAGGAGCAAAAGGTGAGTACCTAATAATATTATATTTCTTGTGCTTTAAATATAAGCCTAAATGTTGGATCACTTTCCTAATTGAAATGCATTGCAATTCTTTGGCATGAATGATATGCTTCACCAATTATTGAATTAAATATCCCTTATGGCACTTGGCCAAATGAGTCTTATTGCATCATTTCCTAATATGATCAATGATCAGAATTTTGATTATTTATTGATATATTATCCATTGAATTATTTCATGGATGGAAAGGAAAAATGTTTTAATGATACTGTGACAAGCAGAATACCCATCTGATGTGGGATAATACATCAGTCTTGTGCACAATGGTAATGAACCCACGGATAGGGTAAAGAGTATCCGAACCCTAGTTGGGAAGGGTTTGTGGCCCCCAGTACGTACGACCCGATCAGTTGTACGTGTGACTGAAATGAGAGTGAGCAAGGTGTAAGCCGCCACTCGAATGATAATGTGGGAAACACACCATTTCCAATAAAGGAAATATTCTGCTAAAAATGCAATATTTATTGTATATGGAAAACTATTCCATAAGAATATTTCTTGATCCATTTTACTTTATTGCTATAAGAAATTACCACTAAACCACCTACCACTTGTTTATTTTACACAGTATTATTTTGTACTCACTGAGGTTTGTCTCACCCCATAGTTGTTATTTATTTTCAGGATCAGTTGACGGTTCGGCAGGATAAATTCCAAGTTCTACATCTTCGCTTGGAAATTGCATTGCTGGTTTTGGTATTATCATGTATATATTTTGTTATAATTTTGGAGGTTTCACTCTAGAGTTCCATATTTTATCAAAGTCTGTAATAATGGTATAACTTAGAGTATCATTAGTATGTGTGATTGGGTATTATCTTGCTATAGTTCAGATACATGATTAATACTCACTTGAGTTGCAATTAGTATATTGGAAAATGGAGTTCAAAAGCGATACGTATGAAAATGAATTTAGACATTGAATGACTATTACATGGGAATTATGGCTATGATCTTGAGTTACGGGTAACGTAATAGTAACAACTTATGAGTTTTAGGTTATTCTATGGGTTTAGGTGACCTTACGTCTCCCTATGCCCTAGGACAGTCATGGCTCAAAGATGGATCGTGACAATAACATACCACTCAACGGTTATAAATGCTAATGCATTATAGCAAACAGATAGACACATCACGAAATCATATAAGGATGGAATTCAGTCCATAATACTATACTAATCCTCAATATGGAGAGTCGATCCCCTATCCTGACTTTTTTAGTCCAATACATTCTCTTAATCTATTATAAGGGTCGCAGTCATTCCAATAGCGCGTAAGCAATGAGCAAGCCAGCAGTAGTCATACACTAGTCATATGCTCATCTATTTCATCAAAATATCATCACAATCATACCGTAAGTGGCATTGTATCATTCTAATCACATCCAACAATCACAAATAATATGCAATATTAACATTACTGAATAGTCACATACATATGTCAAGATACTAAATACTATTCATAATGTGTGTGTGTGTGTGTGTATATAGAGTATACACACAATTAATGTATGTGTGTAAGTGTAACTTTAAATAAATAAAAGAATGGAATGTTATGTTAAGCTATATAACTTATATATTCAATGGAAGGGCTCTTCTCGTGAAGTGCGACATCTGGTGACTAGAAGGATGCCTGAACATCGACTCTTAATAAAAGACAAAATTATCAGAATAAGAACTACTCACTTTATAAGGCTATACCTAAACAACTACCAAGATTTTGCCAAAATTTCAGTAGAATTACCCCTAAGACTAAGACATTACATAGCTATAATAAGGAAATAAACACTTCTAAATAATCTTAACAACCTAACTATAACAACAATGATCCCTTCTGGGTCTTCCCAAACAACAATCAAGTCAATAAGCAATCCAATTCATTAATTCTAATAAATATAACTTAAATCATTTTATAACTCAATAATAATTAAAATTCAAGAGTTTCAAAGTTACCCATGAAAAATCAGATTAAACGAACGTAAAAAATCCCACTGAAATAATGAGACAAAAATGCTAGATCTGGGTGCGCGTGTTGTCCTATGTGCCACCAGCCGGCCATGTACTGCCATCGCAGGTGGTTGATGGGGTGAAAACCACCTTCCCAAATTTTCCTCGAAGCCAATAATTTGAATCTGTGTTGCACTCACCACCCCTTCACTGAAAAATGCCTTAGAAGCTTCGGTGGGACGGTTTTCGATCTTCTGCTTTAGTGGCCGATTGGAGGCATGAGGGGTATCAAATTGAAGTTTGAGGTGACAGGATTATAACACCACCAAGATCACCAGAAAACATCACCGGAATTGTTGTCCAAAGCTTCGGCCACCGACATCTCTTTAACACTCGAGTACGCTGCTTCTCTTCGCTGATTCTAACTGTCGCCGCCTCTTCTAAACTCTGCAGGCATTGGTCTTCACAGTGGTGATGGCAATGTTGTGCATCGCTAGCCGAAAATCGGTTGGCCACCCTTTCCTCTCACATTATCTCTCTCTTCTTCTCTCACCATCTGATTCTCCCACTCCTTCTTTCCCGTTTCCAATTCCAGCTGGTTGATTCGTCCTCTTGGGACCAATCAGCAGCTATTTCTTTTTTTTCTTTTTAATAATAATAATAATAATAATAATAATAATAATAATAATAATAATAATAATAATAATAAACAAAATTCCAAAACTTCCAACTAAATTTTCTTTAAATTTTGTTAAACAATTAAAATAATAATTATTTTCATATTAAAAGAATTTTGAAATATCTAATTAGAATTTAATTAATTATCCTCACAAACAATTTAGTAAGTAAAATATTTTCTTTAAATTTATATATTATAATTATCCGAATAAAATTTTATAATTAACAATATATTTTTAAATTAACTGAGCATAATATTAATTTCTAAAATTTTTAAAAAGTAATATTCAAATAGCAAAATATAAAATTTTATTATCTTTACAATACATTTTTCAAATCATAAAAATATAAAATTAAATAAAAATATAAATTTCAATTATGCTTTAGTAAAGAAAATAATCAAATAATATATTTTCATACAAAATAAGATTTTATAAAATAAATAAAAATTTCAGTTTGTTACAAGGCCTATCTCAAGTATATGGTATGACGAACCGAGTAACTTGCAAGATAAACGGTTAGAGAGGTTTAGGCAATATGGCTTGGGGCACCACTTTGATGCTTAAGTCAGTAAAAAATAACTAGTCTAGTAAACTGAAATTTTTCAGAGAAAAGAAAGTTGTCTTGCCTTCATAATAGAGAAAGGCAAGCTAATACATAGGGGTCCACAGTAATCTCAATTTTTTTTTGGAGTTCTACTAGTGTTATATTTGGAGCAATAGTCGTATTCAGCTTGTCTAAATCATGCTTAGAGATGAAAATAGGAGTCCTTGTTGGCAACAGTCTCTGAAAGACAGTGCTTATCCTATTTTGCATCATCAGCAATCTATCATCTTGGCGAACCCATAAGTGATCTTTTTAAACAAGAGTGAAACATGAACTAAAACGTTTTTACTTTCAATCTCACTTCAAGAGTCTTTTGATGATTTGTCACTCACCTTTTGGAGTTTATTTAGAACAAAATCTTCATAATCTTAATTATCATACTGCATGGACTGATGGATTTTTTGCTATGGGATTTTGATTACTATAGCACTGCTGAAATTTACTATATTTAACATTTTTTTAGTCCCTATTATTTTAAACTTATAATGCCACTAAATTAACTTTAATAAAAAAGTGCAAGAATTCTTCAAAGCTTTTCACTTTCCTATTATATGTTAACTCAAAAATTAAAATACATTTATATTTTTAAAATTTTGATGGATGAAAATGATAAACAAACTAAAATATTAAGAAATGTAATATTAATTAAAAAAAATTCATAATTTTATAAATAAGAAAATCATGGTTATTTTTGAATGTGCCAACTTATTAATTAATTTCTTATTAGCTTATAATCAATGAATTAGCTCTTTCTATCAAATCCTGAAGACCCATTTCCAAATATTTATAGAACTGAGGCATGCATTTTGCAAAAACATGGCCAGATGCTTAGGCAAGGACTCTAATTTTCTTAGTGGAGAGAGAAGGTTATTTTTTGATGTGACTTATGAGTAGTTATGGAGAGAAGAAAGAAAGAGGGAAGGGTATTTTTGTTTACTAAATTATTTTTAAATTTTTAATAAAAAATAAAAAAATTTTAAACAAAGGGATCAAATAGTTAATGGATTTAAAATGTAAGAATAATTTTATTGAATTTTTAAAATAAAAAGATTTAAATGTGAATTTATTAAAATATAGAAATTAAATAGTAAACCATCCTAATAATTGATAAAGTTAAAGACAAATTATTTGCAAAAGAATGGTTAATTTTCTTCTGTATAGGACTAGCCTCTATATATAGACACACACAAGAGAAGCATAAAATAAGGAAAATTGCAAGATTATAGGATGTAGAAAAGGAATTAATAAACAATAGGTCATGATCTGTGCCTGCCATTGATATGACAATGCACTAATTTAGGCTAAAATCTCGTGATGCTTTACAGCACTTGATTCTTGATAGGATCAAGCCATTTTCTTGAAAGTTGATACTTTGAAAAGAAACTACCAATTTAAAGCAGGTAATTAAGTGTAACTTTTGACTTGTTTATTAATTAATTACATAATACCCTATTTTCTAAGATGTATTTTAATCAATATTTTCAAATTCGGTCAAATTTTTTAATTAGTAAATATAAAAAGTCATAGATCATAAATTAAATTATATTTAAATTAAATATATAATACATATTTATATGTGTATGATAATTAATATTATCTATTAAAATTCATGGTAAATAGAAATATATATTAAGATAAAGTAAATGAATTGTTATAGATTAAATTAAACACCAATTGGCAAATTTATTAAATAATATTTCAAATAATAGTAAATGTATTAATAATAATTATAATCTTATATATACACACACAATTTTTTTTTTCCTTAAAACTCGAAAATTCAAACGAAACAAGTTTTATCAAATTTCTATTTTCTATTTTTAATTTATTTCCATTAAATTTAATAAAACTTAAATCTATAAAATTAATTATTTTTAATGAATTTATTTAACATTTATTTGTAAAATTTTTAGTTTTTATTTGATTTTTTGAAATTTTGAAATACTTATATTATGACAAATTTTTACATAAACCGAGTTTATATTGTCACTCATAAACTAAATCAATAAAAATATGACACGTCAATTAATGATGTCAAATGATTCGTAAATTATAGTATTATTAATTGATATAGTTTATTTTTATTATATTAGTTTATGAGTGATTTTGTATTATTAATTAACGTGTCATATTTATATTAGTTTAATTTATGAATGAATTAGTAAATTTAGTCTATCTAAAATTTTATCTTTTAATTGTTATATATATATATATATTTCCTGGGTCAAAATCATCGACCACAATTTCTAGATTTAAACAGTAAAATCCGCGTTATATATATTATATAGTCAGTCAATTGCATATCAGGGCAAAAAATTCAATCAACTGGCCAAATTGTCAAATTCATTGGCCGTCTATCTTTATCTTTATATAAAAATTGTATTAAACTCACTCAATTCAACTCTCTTTCTCTCGCTGACAGATCGTGTTCGATCCACTAAGTTTTGTTGATTGGATTTATGTGGCAATTCCAACTCCCACTCTGAGTTTATTACATACAAGAATGGAAAGCAAAGGTATTAAGTTGAAGGCGTTGGTGGACAAGGAGAAGAACAGAGTAGTTTTTGCTGAATGTGATCATCATTTTATTGATTCTCTCTTTGAGTTTTTGGTAAAGCCAATAGGAATGATCATGAATCACAACCGCAATCAGCCACAACAAATAACAATTGGTTGCATGAACAACTTGTACGCAAGTGTTGAAAATCTTGATGTTAGTTCTTTCTGGACTGGAGCATGCAAGACCATGCTACTACATGCTTTCAAGAGTCATCCTAAAAGTTACTATTATTGTGGGTCTTGGGATTGCATTTGCAAGCATAAATTATTTAGTCATTACAGAGGTGCATTATGTAATTGTGGAAAACCAATGGAAAGTCTATTGGGTTCAAGAGGAAGTGTTGAGTCAAAGAATGATATTCGTAGGATGTTTGTAAAAAGACAAACTCTACTGACAATAAATGATGAATTGCAATTGATTCCCCCATCAACTGCAGCAACATGTTCTTTGCTTTCCAAAGTTGGAGTCAGGGATCTGAACACCATTGAGGAGAAGACATTTGATATTGGATTAAATGAGGTAACTATAAAACTTTCTTTTTTCCTTAGTCTTTTGCTTAGATCAGATATGGACCTAATTAAGCCTGCAAGTGTGTAATTATAATAATATATTGATGATGCAAAAATGAGGTTTTCCTTGATTTCCGTTTCAGGTTTTGAAATTGTTGAAGAACTCATTGGTATCAAAGACGCCTTTGACAGAGACTTTGCTAAAGTCTCAAGAATTACCTGAATTAATCAAGGAAACTTGTGATCAAGGGAGTTGCTCGTTCATCAAACAAGAAATTGGAGAAAAAGAAAATGGGAAAATTGGCCTGACGCTTGTGCTCAGCAAATCAAAGATGACAGTATGTTATGCAGAAGTTGGTGAAGATTTTGTTAATTTACTCTTCAGTTTCCTTAGTATTCCACTTGCATATATAGGGAAAGAAATGCAAGTTGTTGGATTTTCAAAAGGATGCCTAAATCATCTATATCAGAGTGTTAAGAGTCCTGAAGTTGAGAAATACTTTAAGACTAATGAAGACAAAGAGCGCATAATTTCTCCCAAGATTCTAACTGGTTTCAAATATGAGAACCAGCTTCTTGATTTGGAGGAATTTTTTGATGACAATCAGTATTACTGTACTTCAACTTATAATTCGAAGGCATTAACGTATACAAAAAGTTTTTGTATTGGTAAACCTTCTGACAGCACTTGTCAAGCCATTGAATTAACAGTTAAGGATCCTAAATCAGCACCTCACAAGGAAGCTATAAGCAGAGGATCAGGATTTGCAGAGGGACCTGCAATGTTCACTGTAACAGATGATCTGATTGTTACACCCTTTTCCCCTGTCTCTATTGTCTCTAACTTAAACAAATTGAAGGTGCCTCTGAGTGATATTGAGCATCATGTTGTATATGTTGGCAAAGAAGAGGTGAGTTGGGCTTGTAAGGGTTTTTGGGTCTGGAAAAAAATTGTCAGCTCTACTATGAAAGGAGAATCGTGTCCATTGACATTCTCTACCTGATATATGATGAACTTGTTTTATTTTGCAGGCATTGCGTCTCCTTGTGGCTGCCTATATCTCTGAATCAGCATTAACTGATACTTTTCTCCACAAAAAGCCAAAACAAGAACACTGAGGATCATTTGACATTGAAGAGACTGTGATGATCATTTGATATTTGCTGTGCCTTCTTTGTTTATTTCTAGCTTTGCTCTTTAGAAAATGAATATTAATCTTTTTTTTTTTTTTTGGTACTAGGGGGGAGAATATCCAAAAGAAATAGACTACATAAGAGGGGATAGTTTTCTCTTTTAACATCTATCAAATTAGCGTTTTTTAGAAAATAAACACTAATTTTTATTTCTGCTACAGCCATAAATATTATTTTTCCTCATTTTGATCAATACTTTTGTCATGCTACTAATAATAAATTAATAATTGGTCAATTAGACCTAAAGTAAATACTAAGTAATATCTTAAATACCAGAATGAGAAAATTTCTCAAATGAATGAGAATATAATTGCCATTATCCTATCTAAAAAAAAAAAAAAAAAAACCAATATCAATCTTTTATGGTGTTATATACTATTTTAGATTTTTATGGAAATTTTCATCCTAAGGCCTTGTTTAGTTACAGAAAACATTCTGTTTTTATTTTCCATTTTTTTTTCTTTTCTTAATTTTCTAACTCTTCATTTTCCAAATTAGAATTCGAAAAATCAAAAACAAGTTCATTTGCAATTCTCTATTCTCTCTTTTCTACTTTTTATTTTACAATATATTTTATTTGGCTTTTTTATTAAATAACTTTTATTATACTAAAAAGTAATAATTATTAGATGTAAACATATAAATAATTTTATAATATGATTACATAATTTTATTTAATTAAATATAAAATTAAAAAAAATGAAATTATTTAGTAATATTTCTAAATTATATATGAAAAAAAAATTGTATTGAAAGGATAATTATTAGGAAGAAAAACTTTGAAAAATAATAGTATAAAATAATTGTTAGCACATGCAAGTTTAAAGCTCAAAAAAAAAAAAAAAAAAAAAAAAAAAAAAAAGAGAAAAATGTAGAGGAGAACTCGGTGAAAACAAATAACGCAAAATTTAATAGAATAATAAAAATAATGTGATATTGTTGGGTCTCGAAACCCAACACTCTTGACGCCGAAGTTGGAAACACCTTGCCTTACAAACAAGATTACTCGAGGGAAAATAGGCAACCGCTTGAAATAGTTTTCCATAGTACAGTTACAAATTAGAAAAATTGGAAAATTCATCTCTAATTTTCTATTTAAAAATTTTTTATAACTAAACAATAAATTCTGTTTTCCAAATTTTTGAGAATTATTTTCTCGAAAATAGGTTTAGTTTTCTACAAATAAACAAGACTGCTTTTCTCAAGACTATATTGTTAAGAAAAATACATGCGCAGCGGAATAAAAATGAACACAAATATTTATGTGAAAAACTCTCTTAAATCTTGAGAAAAAAACCATGGGATAATCTCCAAAATATATTCACTATATCAAATAATTGGAACATAAAATCACTTATTCATAAGATGAGGAAATTTCACAATTTCATCTATAAGGAATTTCACTCGTTTGTAGGAATTCTCTCTTTTAGAGCTCACAATCTCTCTTTCTCTCTAATTTTTTTTTTGGTGAATTATAGGTTTCAAAAGAATGAGATATAGCTTGCAACTTAATGCATACATGTTGTATTCTCCACCTAACAAAAACTAGGCATCAATTATCAATAATTATTGGCACCGAAAATTGACCCTTTTTTTTTTTTTTCTTTTACTCACATGGGTTGAAAAACCCATCAATTCTCCCCCTTTTCAACCCATGACGGGAAGAATTATCCTTACATATTATCACCAGGAACTTATTTCGGCTAGCTTGAAGCACAACTCAAGCTTTTGCCTAGGGATCACCTCTGTCAACATGTCTGCTGTATTTTTGTTTGTGTGAATCTTCTGCAATTGATATCACTGTGCTTCATTCTGTAGTGATATGTAGAGTTTTTGCTTAAATCAATTGCACTCTAACTATCACAATGAACTACATACTTCTCCTGCTTCAGTCCCAAGTCTTGAAAGAATTTCTTCATCTATAATATTTCCTTTCCTGCCTCCGTGGCAGTAATGTACTCAGTTTCTGTTATGGATAAAGCAACACATTTTTGCAATTTAGACTGCCATGATACAACTTTCCCTGTAAAAGCAAACAAATACCCAGATATAGACTTTCGACCATTAAGATCACTTGCCATGTCTGCATCTGCATATTCTTCCAAGATTGGTTTTCCATTCTCAAAACTTAGACACAATTTGGATGTCCTTCTCAAATATCTGAAGATCCACTTGACAGTTTCTTAGTGATCCTTACCAAGATTTGCTAAGAAACGGCTCACAACCCCAACAGTTTGAGCAATATTCGGTCTTGTACATACCATTGCATACATCAAGCTTTCAACAGTTGATGAATATGGAATGGCCGACATCTTCTCTCTTTCTTCATTTAAAGAAGGACATGTTTTCTTGGTGAGTTTGAATTGTCCGCCTATAGGTGAAGATACTGGCTTTGCTCTTTTCATGTTCAATCTTTCAAGAATCCGTTCAACATAGTTTTCTTGTGATAGCCACAATTTTCTAGATTTTCTATCTCGAACAATCTCCATACCCAAAATTTATTTAGCTGCACCCAAGTCTTTCATGTCAAAGACTTTTGATAATTCTTTCTTCAGCTAGTTGATCATTTGAGCATTTTGAACAACTATTAACATGTCATCAACATACAATAGTAAAATGACAAAGTTTCCATTGGGAAACTGCTTGACGTTGACACATGAGTCAACTATTATTCTTTTATACTTGTGATTCATCATAAATGAATCAAACTTCTTGTACCATTGTCTTGGAGACTGTTTTAATCCATGCAAACTTTTCTTCAATTTTTAGACTAGATGTTCATTCCCTTTGACTTCAAAATCTTTAGGTTGCTGCATGTAAAGTTCCTCTTCTAGATCACTATGAAGAAATATAGTCTTCATATCCATCTGCTCAATCTCGAGATCTAGACTTGTTGCTAGTCCTAAGATTATTCTGATTGACGACATCTTTACCACAGGTGAGAAGATTTCATCAAAATCGATCCCTTTCTTTTGTCTAAAGCCCTTAACAACCAACCGAGCTTTGTATTTCAACAGTTTACCTTGTCCAACACCCTTCAATATGAATACCCATTTGTTTCTCAAGGATTTTCTGCCTTTAGGAAGTTCTACTAACTCATAGGTATTATTCTTCATCAAAGAATTCATCTCCTCCTGCATGGATTTCATCCATTTTGCTGTCTTCATGAGCTAAGACTTCCTCAAAGCTTTCTGGTTCTCCTTTTTTAGTAAGAAGGAGATATTTTGATGGTGGATATTTGTAGTAGGGAACATGCTTTCTTGGTGACCTTTTAGGGATTTGTTTATTCACCTTTTGTGGTATCTGCTCCCCTCTGAACGCCAGTTTCTTGAGTCGGTGCCTCGTCATCAACATCATTATCATCACCATTATTATTAGCATCATCACCATCATCATATCAACTGGTATTTCTATGGTATCAGTTGCATTTTGTAGCTCTATTTCCTTTTGTAAAGGAATAAAATCAGTGCCAGCCTTTTGTTGATCTTCTTTTTCTTCAAATGTTTGATCTTCATGAAATACCACATCTCTACTCCTCACGATTCTTTTCTTTACTGGATCCCAAAATTTGTACCCAAATTCTGCATCATCGTATCCAATGAAGATGCACTGTATGGCTTTATTGTCAAGTTTCTGTCTCTGCTCCTTTGGCACATGTACAAATGCCTTGCATCCAAATATGGGAGTAGGAGACATCTTTGTTGGTCCATACTCTTTCTGTAATATCAAAGTTTAATAAAGCAAAAAGCAATATGTTGATCAGATAGCATGCAGTTTGAACAACCGCTCCCCAGAATGACTTTGGAAGATTGCTTGTTCTCAACATACATCTAGCTTTCTCCATAATAGTACGATTCATTCTTTTAGCTATATCATTATATTGAGGAGTTCCAGGGAATGTCTTCTCATGCTGAATTCCATGTTTAGAGCAATAATCTCTAAACTCATAGGAAGTGTATTCACCTCTATTGTCTGAACAGAGACACTTCAATTGCTTCCCTATTTCTCTTTCCACCATGGCATGTAATTTCTGAAAAATTGGAAACAGTCGGTCATTTGTCTTCAACAGATACACCCAGACTTTTCTAGATGAGTCATCTATAAAAGTTACAAAGAATTTAGCTCATCCTAAAGATTCAACTTCAATGGGACCATAAACATCAGAATATACACATTCTAATACATTATTTTGTATGACAAAGGAGCTTTTAAAGGAAACTCTATGCTGCTTTCTAAATAAGCAATAGTCACAAGGATCTGATACAATGCATTTTTCTATAGGAATAATCTTCTTCTTGACAAGAATCTGAAGCCCCTTTTCACTCATATGGCCAAGTCTTTTATGCCATAATTTAGTGAAGATTCATCTGCTATATTAACCTCATTTTCATATGCTTCTTCACGGGTTTTGTACACCATGCAATAGCTCTTTCCTTTTGCCACAACCAATAATCCTTCACAAAGTTTCCATTTGCTATTGCCAAAATAATTTTCAAAGTTTCCATATGCTATTGCCAAAATAATTCTCAAAATCTTGATTATCTAAGACTTTCACGGATGTAAGATTGAAGCGTAATTCTAGAACATGCCTCACATCTTTCAATGTCAATTGGCAGCCAATATTTGTCCACATGCAAACATATCCAATTCCAACAATTGGAGAACGTGTTGAATTTTTCATCTTCACAGTTCCAAAATGGCCAACTTTGTACGTGGTAAACAATTTTTTATTTGGAGTGATGTGGAAACAAACGGCTAAATCAACCACTCACTCAGTCATATCATCACTAACATGTAGACACTCGTTTGCTATTATTGCTACTTCTTCTGTTGTGATGACTGCAGTGGTGTTTTCTTCCTGATTCTTTTGCTGACTACTCTCTAGCTCACCTCATTTCAAAAGTCTACAATTTCTTTTGACATGGCCTGGTTTGCCACAATGATAACATGAGAAATCTTTGTTTCTCAACTTTTATCTCCCTCTGGACTTATCAGTTGACCTATCATTATGATTTTTCTTTACACGAGATTAACTCCTCCCCTTATTTTCTGTAACAAGGCTTATGACTCTACATCTTTTTCCTTGTTCTGCTTCTCATATGACAACAAGGCTTCTGCAAAAACTTCAAATTCTATCGTTTCTTTAGCATAAGTTAAAGTTGTAGTAAGATGATTATACGATGAAGGAAGTGTCGCTGTTAGCATTACAACTTTCTTTTCATCAGTGAAATTCACATTGAATCTAGCTAGCTGAGAAAGCTTGCTGTTGAAGTTGCTAATGTGCTGCATTATGCTCACATTTTCTTCCTTCCTTATATGATATAGTTCCTTCCACAAGTACAATTTGTTGGCCAAGTTCTTTGACATATACAAGTTCTCTAAAGTGTCCCAAGTTTCTTTGGCAGTCTTGTAACCTTTTGATTAACCTTTTGATTCAATATTTTGCAATATACTATCTGAGAGATTTATACGAATTGTACTAGCTGCAATCTCATCTAGCTTCTCTCATTGATCATTAGTGATTGTTGCTGCCTTCTTTTCTTTTCCTAGTAGCGTCTTGTGGACCATAAAGAAAAATTGTTGTTGCCATTATACTTCTCAGTTTCTATTTTCTGGCCTGACATTTTTTTTTTGCTACAGTACCCGTATGAACAGTACTATGTGAATAGTACCTCTACTACAGTACCAGACTGGACTTTCTACTATAGTTCTGGGCCGAATCTCTGCTACAGTATTGAGCCAGATCTCTGCTACAATATTGGATCACTACAGCACTGTTACTATTTGCTAATGGGCCGAGTCGCTACAGTGCTGCTGACACCAGCAAATGTCAACAAATTCTGAAATTTTGCATGAACAGTACCATGCAAAAAACTTTAATTCAAAAAATAATTATTGAATTGACGTCCTTTTTTTAAATTGATCACACCAAAATACTCGTCGTATTTTTCTCTTCTGTGCAATATATATATATATGACAGTGTCCGGGATAGCAAATTTACTCAGTCACAATAAAATTTTTTCTAATGTGGAAGATCAATCTATGCTGCAACCACATAGTATACTAAGAATATTAATAAGCTGGGATCATCAACTAAGTGACTCTGATACCACTTGTTAAGAAAAATATGTGTGAAGCTGAATAAAAATGGACACAAATATTTATGTAAAAAACCCTCTCAAATCTTGAGGGAAAAACCACGGGATAATCTCCAAAATATATCCACTATATCAAATAATGAGAATATAAAATCACTTACTCACAAGATGAGAAAATCTCACAATTTCATTTATAAGGAATTTCACTCACTTGTAGTAATCCTTTCTTTCTTTTTTTTTTTTAGAGCTCACAATCTCTCTTTCTCTCTATTTTTTTTTTTTTTTTGATGAATTATAATGGTTATAAGCAAGCCTTTATTAGGCTTCAAAAGAGTGAGAAACAACTTGAAAAACCCATGGGTTGAAAAAACCATCACATGTCCCTGCCATACAATTTACTTGCTATAATCTTTTGTTGTGTTAAGTACTAGTTTAATTGTTAAAGAAATTAATGTGATTTTCGAGAGTTACTTATCATACCCAACAAAACTTCATCATTAAAAAGGCTCTCTTTAATTTCAAAATCTATTATTATGTATGAAACATAATATCTTGTGGTGCCATTTGGTTATTTTCTACTTGGTGGTGGTCGAAACTTGTTGATATGAGTTTGGAATTGAGCCACTAGAAAATGAACTAAAGTGCTTTTACTATCAACCTTTTTAGTAGAAAAATTGAAGGTCAGAAATTAGGAAATGGATCCAAATAATCTAACCATATTAACACATTTTTAACATTCTCATCAGGCAACTGAAACTTTTGATGATATGCCACTTGCTTTTTGGAGTTTATTTAGAGCAAAATCTTCATAATTTTTATGAGATTCAATGCACTGTTGAAGATTTGAAAATTCTGTCGCTATGTTTTCTCTTCTCACTATAGAATTGGAAGGGGAAAAAAAGGATTTTGGGTTTTTTGCTTTCTGATTTTGATTACTATAACAATATTGTTAAAATTTACTATATTTAGCAATTTTTTGTCCCTATTTATTTTAAACTTATAATGCCACTAAATTAACTTCAATAAAAAAATTTTGCCCTTTTTCTATTATATGATAACTCAAAAACTAAAATACATTACATTTTTAAAATATTTTGATGGATGAAATGATATATAGATGCACAATAAAGGCATAGTCTAATGGTAAGTGCATATATAATCTGAGCAATTAACTCGGGTTTTCCTCTGCTAAAAAAAAATTTGATATACAGACTAAAATATTAAAAAATATAACATTAATAAAAAAAAAAATTAACAATTTTATAAATAAGAACTAAAGTGTTGATTATTAATTATAATAATTTATTACGTATATTTTAATAAAGAATTCAAAATCATAATTAATAAAATAAGATGTTAATTTGCTCATTGAGTTAATTATTGAGATTATTTAATATTTGTTTTACAAAAATAAATTCATAAAAGATTTACTTCCAGATAAAATTTGTTGTCGGTTTAACAATAATTTGTTGTCGGTTTAACTCCTGACGGCAACAATATGTAAGAAAAAGTCAATAGTTTTTTGACTCTAATTTTGATTCCCTAAATCAGTAATCCTTTGCAAACTATGAAAGATTTATTTCTCAAATCTTTGAAATATAACAAAAAGATCGGAAATCATAATGACAACTGGAAATCCATAAACACATAGGATTTCACCAAATAATTTTATTTATACCATTCCTTCCTTTCTTTTAATTTGCTATTGTTTAGTTCCTCTGTGTTTCTTCCAATACTGCAAAAATCACTTAATCCATTCAGGCTCTCCACAATGCAGTGGGGATTTTCTCCTGGTTTCAGATTCCAGCCTTCAGACTCAGAGTTGTTTTGTCACTACTTGTGCAAGAAGATTGCAGGTACTCTGTTACCTATCGAACAAACCGTTGTTATGGACTGTGACTTGTACGGTGTTGAAGAGCCATGGCAAGTGTGGAAAAGATTTGGTGGCAGCAAGTTATCTGAATCAGATGATCTTTACTTCTTTACTAAATTGAAGAAGAAATGCGATAAAGGGTCAAGAATTGATAGAACTGTTGGGACTAATGGTACATGGCAGGGAGAAGATCAGGGTGAAAAATTTGAGTTTAAAATCAGAGTTGATGGCAGAATTCAGAATCACTGCATACAAGGCTTGAAGAAGAGGTTTCGGTATGAGAATTCTCAGTGTCCAGAACAGCATGGTCGTTGGATTATGCATGAATTTAGATTTCCTGATATACAAACAGATTGGGTACTCTGTCGCCTGAGAAAGAATGAACGCCATTCTTCTTCTTCTTCTTCTTCTTCTTCTACAGCTCCAACTCCGAAGAAGAAGAGGAAGCTTGAAAAGGTCGAATATTTCGAATGCGAATCTTCTCAAAATCAAGAAACGTCTCGAAGCAAGCTTGAAAGAGTGGAAATATTCAAGTCAGAATTTGCTCAAAATGGAGAAGACTCAGATTTCTATGACAGTAACAGGGCTATAATTGCAGAAACAGAGGATACCTTTACTACTAGTGGATTTGATGATGGTTCTTTAGGTCCATTCTCCACTGAGCTACTGGGTTATCTTCAAGACCCAGTTCCTGAGGATGTACCGCCGTTGGCTTCTTCTTCTGCTTTCCAAACATGGATGTCTAATGACTTTGATTATGAGAAAGATACATGACCACTATTTAGTAATACTTTTTGGTGTTATAGTTTGTATTATGGATAGCTGATTAGTTAATTTGTAATTTTCTTGTTAACATTGATAATTAAGAGAAGTAACGTCTGGGGTTTCTTTCTTTATGGATAGTTGAAACATTTAATTTTAATATCTAGTTTTGTGCCATTGCATAACTTTGTTTGTTCTTTTTCATATTTGAGTTCGATTTTAGACAGATCCATGAAGTCAATTCCCAAAGGTTAATTTAATTATTATTTGGAAAGAGACTGAATTCCCAATTGAACCTGAACTGATTCTGGAACTAATGATGGCTGCTAATTATCTCCGTACTTGAGCCAAATTACTGTGCTTAATTGCTTCTTGGGTAACTTGTGACTAACATAATAATCTCCCTAGATATCATACAACATCTGTATTCTAACTTTACTCTGTTTTGAACTGTTGAATGTGTTAAAATCTGTAGTTTTAATTTTGCCTAACTGGGATGTCACAGGATGACATTGTTTCCCAAGAAGGCTCATAGATCATAGGATTTCTATACTCGTAACATGGATTGCAAGATGATCTCTGCCTTGATCTCATCAAAGCAGGAGATTGTTGTAAATTAACCTAAATAAATTTTGTAATGCTGCTAATTCATTTTTCTCATTTTTATTTATTTATTTTTTAATTTAAAAATGTTGTAAAAAGTAAAAAAAAAAATCTGATGAAAAAAGTAAAAAAAAAAAAAATTCCACACATTTTTTCAGCAATGGAGTTTTCGGTTTTCAATTTCCGCTTTAAACCCTAAATGCAAATTCAGAGAAATGATGGCGAACAAGAAAAGGAAGACAATGTTGAGTTTATTTCTTCAATTAATAGAAGAAAAGAAAATTGTAGAAAAATAAATAAGAATAGGAATTCTCTTATTCGGTGGAAGGATATCATGTCATAACTACTGTATATGTCTCTAGCATGACCCCTTGATTAAATGTGGAGGGAAGATAAATGGCTGATACTACTGGAAGAATTCCTCCTTGGATAATAGTAGTGCACTCATTCCAGATATAATCGACGACATTCTTCTGCGGCTAGCGGTGAAGCCCCTTCTACGATTCAGATGTGTTTCGAAATCATTACGTTCTGTCATCGACAGCCCAGAATTCATCAAAGCGCATCTTGATAGATCAATAGCAACCAAATTCCACAAGAAGGTGATAATCTCAGATATGGACTGCCCATTTCCCGCTGAATTTTACTCAGTGGATTTCGACGAATGGACTCAATGAAGCCATTATGCCCAATAACCCACTTCAATCGTCAAATTATTCCACCGAAATTTTTGGTTCATGCAATGGGTTACGTCTCTTGGTCTTAGATGATGAGACATTTGCATTGTGTAATCCATTTACTAGACGGTACAAGAAATTACCGGATTGTCCAATCGAGTTGCCTGTGTTGCTGGAAGATGGTTCTTTTGGATTTGGGTATGATGTTGTTAGTGATGATTACAAGGTAATGAGAATTCCATTTTATTCAAGTTTGGATTTTTAGCTTTATCTAATTCTTGGAGAAGAACTCAAGATTTCCCTTGTGATGGCTATATCCCCTGCGCTACTGGTGATAAACTTGCATATGCTACTTTGTATTGGTTGTGGACTTGGAATATATTGGAGAAGATAATTGTTGCTTTTGATCTTGCTATTGAGATGCTTCACATACTACCAATACCTTATTTTATATGTGATAATACTGATTTAGATGTTTTTGAAGGGTGCATTTGGTTGAGTTCACACGATTTAACTAGTAATAACCTGAAGAAGGTTGAGTTTTATGTTAGCACGAAGAATTGAGTTAGGCTATCTTCGAGGAGGTTGTGTAAAGTTGCACCACGAAATTCTCAGATAAGAGGCTTTTATTATCTGAAACCATTGGCGTATTCAAAGGATGGGAATAAGATTCTGCTGGATGAGCATCATAGGAAGATTCAAAGGTTTATTTGGTATGACGTTAAAAAGAAAAGACGTCAAAGAATTGAGATACGTACGAGGTAGGCCTGATCGTGTAAGATCAACAATTTGCTTGGAAAGTCTTGTTTCCCTTGGTGATGATAGTGAATTTGATGTGTTTGGGTATTACTTTGGTGATGACAGTGAATTTGATGAGTCAGGGGATAGTGAATGAGGATGAGAGTTACACTATCAATAGGTGTTGGTCTGGGATAGAGCAGCAACTGGACGAGGATGACAATTACACTTACAGTAGGCGTTGGTCTATATAGGTAAGCTTTGAGGTGATAGAATTTTTATCTTGCTTCCCTAGTTAAAAATGGCAAATAATAACTTTCAGTATGCAAGTTGAAAATAATGGAAGAAAAGAAATTTGCTTGCTTGTTTGTATATGTGGCTATATTTGTGCATTGGCATGAAAGTAACGAATAGCTTGGATTGGATTGTTCTGCCCCTTCCAAATTAAATCACAATAAAGTTCCAATACTTGAGTTATCTTGGAATAAAACTGTGGGACTTGAATTTATGGATTGACAAGGTCTAATTTTGTTGTAAAAAAAATACGGACTATGCTAGCTATCCAAACTTTTTGTGATTGTCATGTGGTGGGCAAGATTTCTTTCAATATTTCAAAGGAAAAACACAAAAGATATCTACTGGCGTAGTTATGATTTGTAGTTTTCTTCAAGCATGAACTTGTTTAAGTGGATGACTAATTAATTTAGAACTGCGAGGAATCAAATGTCTGATCTGTAAGAGCATAAATGCAAAGATTTTTGAACTGCAAGCTAGATTTTGTTTTCATTGTTAAGCCTGTTGGCCTTGGAAAAAAAAGAAAAAAAATACATGGCTGTCTGCTGATACATATGAACTGTATTATATTATTTTATACATTTCTCGTCTTCAGGTCCTTGAGAGAATCAAAATTAATTTGCATTTGTTAATTGACAGGAGACTGAGGGAATGATATTATATTTTTGTATATCTCAATCTTTGTTTATGTACAAGAATCCACCTATTTTTATAGTGCTAGTTCTTACATATACAATGGGAAATAAGCAAGCATAATTGAAGGCTCCATTTGCTGCGTGAATAATGGAGCTAGCTGAAGTATCATAAGGTGCATGTGGGTGATTGTGGAGGGCTGCCATTGTTGACTTGCACCAGGAGCCATTGTTGACTTGCAGAATGTGCATATTCACATATTCACACTAACAGCATTCGTTCATGTTGCAATCTTGGTTTTGCAGGGACTTTGAACGGATGGTAAGATCGTGAGGAAAAAGATCAAAAAGTTCATGGATAGATCCATCTATATTCTACTTATATGTCTCTTTTGATCTATTTATCTTAGGCCAATCTCTACTTGACTCTAGGGACCTAATTATATGGAATATAATGTATTTTGACGAGGTTTAGCTGCAATGGCATTCTTTGTTAGTGTCGATATGCTAAATACAAGTAAGACAACAACATGTATGGTACTAATATTGTTCACAGAACGTTAAAGTGAGACACAGAATTTAATGCAGAATATTAATCTGATACAATATATGAAGGAGAAAAACCAACCAGATTCAAGTCAGCTCTATTGGATGCAAAGCTTAGGTTGTGTAATTAATGAATAAGCATCCCATATTTCATTTCATATTTGCATTGCATAATATTGCAAGTGCATTAGAGGTTATGATATGATGGTGGCAGTTTCATCGCCAGGAATAATATTGTTAATGAATTGTGCTTGATATGTGGCATTAGTTGTTATGATAGGATTAATTGCAGTTGCCTGTTGTTGGCGTCAAGTTGGTCGAAGGTGGCACCTATGCTTGTAGCAGTAATCATGGTTTATTGGTTTCTATAGATTGAGTTCGCAATTCAACCTGTATTTACAGTAGAGATGATGATGGCCGCTAAATTTTCTTATAAGGGTGACCAGTCTTCCTTAATATATACTAATGTAATTTCTCTTTCTGGTTCATTCTGAAATTGAGAATGGAATATAATATTTAGAATATGATTTTGTTTCTTTGCTTTAGTTCACAAGGAAACTGATAACTCTATATTTTTAGAGTTATTTTAATTGTTTAAACTTAAATTTTAGCTCAATTCTCGAGAATGCAATAATATTATTACTTATTTTTAGAAATAAATAGTTTTACAATTTATAAATAAATTATAACATATTTTAAGTATTTTTATTTTATTTTTGCAGATCAAAATGATACAGTAAAAATAAAGATGCAAGCAATGATTCAAGTTTTCAATCCATGAGAAATAAATTTAATGGTTGGTGGCCAAAATTCAATGGTTGGTAGCCAACCTAACCATTTTTGAATATTGATAAAGGAATTCAATGGTTAGTGGCCAAAATTCAATGGTTGGTAGCCAACCTAACTATTTTTGAATATTGATGAAAGAATTCAATGGTTGGTGGCCAACCTAACCATCAATATTGAATTTTTGATGTAAGAATTTTAATGGAACTTGAATTCTTCCACCAAACATGTCTATAAATACCATACTTGGCAAAGGGAAATGACATCAAAGAAAATCCATAAAAAATATATGTAGAGAGATTTTTATATGTTTTCTTAGAGTATATTAGTTTTATTTTTTATTTTGATCAAGAGGAGGAGTTTTTGGAAGCTTGAGTTCATCAAAGATTGTATCCCAAAACAAGTTCTCTCTAAACTCTATTCTTGAATTTAATTATAAGTTATTATTATGTTTATTATTTTTATTGTTAATTTAATTATTTCTTTCTTTTTAATTATGAATAGCTAATTTTATTTTCTAGGATTTAGATGTAATCTTTTGATTTGCATATGATTATTTATATTTAATTGATTGGATTTGATTGTTGGAATTAATCTTTTATTTTAGAACTTAATGCTTGTAATTAACTGGCCATTAATTGCATGATTTAATATATTGTGTAAAATAGCGAGAGTGAAAGCACAATATTAGTTCATTAGGATAATTGACCTAGGGAATGTATTGCTTCGATATAAGAATACTCCTTTGTGATTTTTAAAAGGATTTCTATAAAACTTAATGGGTTTGTGTTAATTGCTTATGATCACGAGAGTAGACGTAAAGTTAATATGAACACACATGTTGTATCTTGAGAGAGAACATCATATAATTTAGGGAAATCTAATCATTAATTCCAGCAAAAATAATCCATCTAAAAATTATAAATAAATCATATGTGATCAATTGATGAATTCTAAATCCTAAACCTTTAATTTTATTTCATATTTATCATCATTTATTTACTTAAATTTCACTTTAGCTTAAAATATAAATTCTCATAGTTGATTTTCTAAATAATAGAGTAATCTTAATTTTGGTACTTGTCAACCCTTCCTCGTGGGATCGACACTTATTTCACTACTATATTACTTGTTCACGACCTGTGCACTTGCAGAAATCGCGCAACAGAAACCAAAATATTTTGGATCTTTTTATATTAATTTGAATGATTAGAATTTGTATTAAAGTGATATATTTTTAATTATAATTCTCAATCTGGTGAATAATTCTATTTAAATTTGGATGAAGTTTGCCATCTTAGAGGAGATTCTACCACGAAAAAAGTCTTGTATAAGAGGCTTTTACTATCAGAAATCATTGGCGTATTCGAACGACAGGAACAAGATTCAGCTGGATGAATAAGATTGTGTAGGACGAGAAGAAAAGAGGTCAAAGAATTGAGATACCTGTTAACTATTGGCTCATTATTTGACTATTGGCTCATTAATATGGACTTTGGCATTAATCCCAAAATCCCACATCGTAAAATTATAAGGAATGGGGTGGATTTTTTGGCTATAAAAGGAAGCTTAGTTTCCTTTGTAAAACCATCCCAAAACACAAGTCTTCTCTCTTCTTTGACTTTGTTTTCTTTTCTCTCTCTCTTTTGTAATATTTCTTCAATTAGTGAAATATTATTTTGGTAGTATTCGAGGACGTAGGCAAAATTGGCCGAATCTCGTTAAATTTCTGGTGTTCTCTTTATGTTATTTTGTGTCTATTTAATAACTATTGTCGGGTATAGTTGTAGTGAATTATTGTGCTATTAAAATTACTTGTATTGGTTAAATTCTGTCTAGAAAAGTGGTTTTTAAGTTGGACCGTTGTGACCTCACCACTTACCTGGGAATTTTTCCTTTGGGTGATTTTTAGTTCAATCGTTCACACTCTAGTCACCTGGATAATAGTTCTCAAGGTAAATATTGTTGTTATTGGTGGAAATTAACCCGAATTCCACAACAATTGGTATCAGAGCTCTTGGTTTATTTTAGTATGCTCTGTGATTGCGGTTTAGGCTGATCTTCCACATCATAAAAAATTTTCTTGGGCTAATTGGCATTCCGCATTAACAGCTATTAAATAGAATTTGCAGCAGAAATGGCAGATAGTACAAAAGCATCCACATCTTCATCATCGTCAATTTTGGCAAAAACTACTGTAACAAATGCCAGATTTGCAGTGGAGATTTTTGATGGCACCGGTCATTTCGGCATGTGGCAAAGTGAGGTTCTAGATGCTCTTTTTCAGCAAGGTCTAGATATTGCCATTGAAGAAGAGAAACCAGAGGAAGTTGAGGAGAAAGAATGGAAGACTATTAATAGATTGGCATGTTGTACAATTCGATCGTGTCTTTCTAGAGAGCAGAAGTATGCATTTTCGAAAGAAATTTCTGCAAATAAATTGTGGAAGGCACTTGAGGAGAAGTTCTTGAAGAAAAGTAGTCAGAACAAGCTCTATATGAAGAAGAGATTATTCCGCTTTAATTATGTACCCGGTACCACTATGAATGATCACATTACCAGCTTTAATCAGCTGGTGACTGATTTGATGAATATGGATGTGACTTTTAATGATGAAGATCTGGCTCTGATGTTGGTGGGATCACTTCCTGATGAGTTTGAGTACCTTGAAACTACTCTACTTCATGGGAAGATTGCTGTGTCTCTTAGTGAAGTAACTGCTGCCTTGTATAGTTATGAATTGAGAAAGAAAGAAAAGCAAGAAAATACAAGTGTAGAAGCTGAAGCTCTTGTTGTTAGAGGTCGTTTGCAGAGCCAGAATAAAGGAAGGAGAGGGAGATCAAAGTCAAAATCTAGACTGAGTAAAGATGAATGTGCCTTTTGTCGAGGAAAGGGGCACTGGAAGAAAGATTGTCTCAAGCTAAAGAATAAAGGCAAACCTGAAAAGGGAAAGGCTGTCTTAGAGTCAAATGTAGTTGAGTATGATGAAGCAGATTCAGACTTCTCATTTGCTGCTACACCATCAACCAGTAGTTCTAGCTCATGGTTACTAGATTCAGCTTGTAGCCACCATATGACTCCAAATAGAGAATGGTTCTTTGATTTTAAAGAACTAAAAGGTGGAGTTGTCTACACAGCAAATAATTCCCCTCTTGACACACATGGGATTGGTTTAATTCGCTTGAGGAATCAGGATGGATCAATCAGAACCTTAACAGGTGTTCATTATGTGCCAGATTTAATGAAAAATCTCATCTCTGTGGGAACCTTAGAGTCAAAATGTTTAGAAGTAAGAGTGAAGGATGGGATAATGAGGATTATCTCTGGAGCACTTGTGATAATAAAGGGAATTCGAAAGAGAAACAATATGTATTACTTTCTGGGTAGTACAATTGTTGGGACAGCAGCAGTAACAGCTTCTACTAATGATCAGGAGTCAGAAGCAACCAGGTTATGGCATATGTGTTTGGGGCATGCTGGAGAAAAATCCTTGAAATTACTAACAGATGAAGGATTATTGAAAGGAGCACGGGTTTGCAAATTGAATTTTTGTGAGCATTGCATCAAAGGGAAGAAGACAAGGGTGAAATTTGGAACTAGTTCAGATGGATGTAAAAACTGCATTTTTACATGGAGACTTAGATGAGGAAATCTACATGACTCAGCCAGATGGATTCAAAGTTGCTGGAAAGGAAAAGATGGTATGCAAATTGGAAAAATCGTTATATGGATTGAAGCAATCTCCAAGGCAGTGGTACAAGCGATTTGATAAGTTTATGATAGGGCAGAAGTATACGAGAAGCAAATATGATCATTGTGTGTATTTACACAAGCTACAAGACGGATCCTATATATATCTTCTTCTTTATGTTGATGATATGTTGATAGCTTCTAAGAGTCAAACAGAAATTGAGAAATTAAAGACTCAATTGAATAGGGAGTTTGAGATGAAAGATCTGGGTGAAGCAAAGAAGATTCTCGGCATGGAAATTTCAAGAGATAGGAAATTAGGGAGGCTTTGTTTGTCTCAAAAGGAATATTTAAGGAAGGTACTAAAACGTTTTGGCATGAATGAGAAGTCAAAACCAGTTAGTACACCACTTGCTCCTCATTTCAAGCTTAGTGCATCCATGTCACCAAAGAATGATGCAGAACGGGAATACATGTCAAAAGTACCGTATGCAAGTGCTATTGGTAGTTTGATGTATGCAATGGTGTGTACGAGGCTCGATATTTCACAAGCAGTTGGGGTAGTAAGCAGGTATATGCATGATCCTGGAAAGGAGCATTAGCAAGCTGTGAAATGGATTTTACGGTATATTCTGAACACCGTAGATGTTGGTTTGGTATTTCAGCAGGACAAGCAAGAAGGTCAGTACGTAGTTGGGTATTGTGATTCTGACTATGCAGGTGATTTGGACAAACGTCGATCAACTACTGGTTATGTGTTTACTTTTGCAAAGGCACCAGTTAGTTGGAAGTCCACTTTACAGTCAACAGTGGCTTTGTCTACTACAGAAGCAGAGTATATGGCAGTTACAGAAGCTGTGAAGGAGGCAATTTGGCTTCAAGGGTTGCTTGGTGAACTGGGAATTGAACAAAAGCACATCAAAGTGCATTGTGATAGTCAGAGTATTATTCATTTAGCAAAGAATCAGGTTTATCATGCAAGGACGAAGCACATTGATGTTCGATATCACTTTGTACGAGAGATTCTAGAAGAAGGTGGAGTCATAATCCAGAAGATTCGGACCACTGAGAATCCTGCTGATATGATGACAAAAGTGGTGACTGCGATCAAGTTTCAACATTGTTTGAACTTGATCAATATTGTTAAAAATTGAAATTGAGAGTTGCTGACACTATTGAAGGTAGCAATTTTGTAAGAAATTAAAGAATTTGGAATTCGCCAAGGTGGAGATTTGTTGACTATTGGCTCATTAATATGGACTTTGGCATTAATCCCAAAATCCCACATCGTAAAATTATAAGGAATGGGGTGGATTTTTTGGCTATAAAAGGAAGCTTAGTTTCCTTTGTAAAACCATCCCAAAACACAAGTCTTCTCTCTTCTTTGACTTTGTTTTCTTCTCTCTCTCTCTCTTTTGTAATATTTCTTCAATTAGTGAAATATTATTTTGGTAGTGTCCGAGGACGTAGGCAAAATTGGCCGAACCTCGTTAAATTTCTGGTGTTCTCTTTATGTTATTTTGTGTCTATTTAATAACTATTGTCGGGTATAGTTGTAGTGAATTATTGTGCTATTAAAATTACTTGTATTGGTTAAATTTTGTCTAGGAAAGTGATTTTTAAGTTGGACCGTTGTGACCTCACCACTTACCTGGGAATTTTTCCTTTGGGTGATTTTTAGTTCAATCGTTCACACTTAGTCACCTGGATAATAGTTCTCAAGGTGAATATTGTTGTTATTGGTGGAAATTAACCCGAATTCCACAACAATACCAGGTAGGCCTGTAAGTTCAACAATTGCATACGAGGGAAGCCTGATAGAATAAGTTCAACAATGTGCTTGGAAAGTCTTGTTTCTCTTGGTTATGACAGTGAATTTGATGTGTTGGTAAATTACTTTGGTGATGATAGTGAATTTGACGAGTCAGGGATAGTGAATTTTAATGGGTTAGAGCAGCAACTGCAAGAAGACAATGTGTTGGAGCAGCAATTGCACGTGGATGAGGATGAGAGTTACACTATCAATTGGCGTTGGTCTGGATGAGGATGAGAGTTTTCCCGGAGTTAATTACAGAAATTCTGTTACGGCCGCCAGTGAAACCTCTTCTTCGTTTCGAAATCAATATGCTTTATGATTGTTTGGGGTCCTAGTAATTCGAAATATCCCCCTGCTTTTTTGGCGATGGATTGCGATGATAAGTTGACAGAACCAGTTGAGCTCATTACCCCATTATATGCATCTCGTTACACCCGGATCATAGATTCCAGCAATGGTTTAGTTCTTTTGGTAATGATAACGAGACTTGTGATTTGGAATCCATTCACCAAACGTTTCAAGACATTAGAGAACCCGGTTGTATATGTGTTTGGGTATGATTCTGGAAGGGATGATTACAAGATTGTCAGGATTTGGCCCTATAAACAGCATGATATTTGGGTTTATAGTTTGAGATCTAATTCTTGGAAAAAAACTTAATTCTTGGAAAAATACTTAAACCTAGCAACGATGAACCCAAACCCCAACACCTCCCCATGGATTCGGGGAAGTTTGTGAATGGTGCTTTGCATTTTAGCGGGTCGACGGAAATGGGAACAATTGTTGCTTTTGATGTTGCAACTGAGAAGTTCCAGGAACTGAAATTGCCTGAGGGTTACACAATAAATGATTTTTTTTTTTATTTTTTATGTTTATCTCCCTTTTGTTGGTTTGTGTTTTTAATTTTATTTTTTTAATTATTATTAATTTTTAAATTGGATAGGTATATTTTCAAGTTAGCTTGCTTATTTTAGCACTTGGTAGTGAATGTTAGTGCATACATTTGACAAGATTTTAGCTGAAACAACAATTTTTAGTATTTGATGATGCTGAATACTAAGATAAACAACAAATGTTTGTTTTTTTTAATTGTAATAATAAGGTGTGTCTAATTTCTTTTATCAAATTTGAGAAATTAAAAATTAATAATAAAGATAACAGGAAGATGATGCAATTTATCTGCCCAAAAAAAAGAGAAGATGATTGAATTTTATTTGAAAGAAAGGGGAAGAGATTGTAATTGTAATTATAATGATAATATGTCTGCCCTTTCGAGTCAAACAAGCGGGGCATGTCATCATTCACCAGACATTACAAGGAATTATTAAAGAATCCCCCAATCAATTCCCCCGTTTTTAACTACTCACAAATAGACTCAAAAATAGAAATATTATTCTTATTATTATCAAACACCACCACCTCCTAACTTTATTATTATTATTAATTATTATTATTATTCTTATTATTAGGCCTAATTACCTAAAGAATTTTAAACTATACAGGTTTAACAATTTTATCTCATTTTTTCAGATTTTTCACACACGTATTTATATTAAAATTTTTTTTCTAAAATACAATATGATGATCTGGCACACTTAAAAAATTGTGTTTAAGTAAATGTCAAATCTGTCTCTACCTTTATCTAAAACCTTAGTTCATTACACTTATCTCGAATATTTGTCTTCTTCTTTTATATAAAAGCAAAATTAAGTAATAATGTCTTGAGGATTTAACCAACAGAGTTTTGATTCCATTGTTTCGATACCCAGAGCTATGTGCAGACATGATAATATTGAATTGTTAACATCTTGAACGTTAGTAAATCCAAGCAAGGTTCATTTTTTTTTTTTCGTTTTGCACAAAAAATTACATGTCAGCAACAACCACCACATTTTTGCATATTTCGTTGCTTAATTGTATTTTAGGAAAAAAAATGTATTATAGGTATTTGTGTAAAAAATCTCAAAGAATGTGATAAAATTGATAAATCCTGTATAGTTTGATTTGGAATTTTTAGGTAATTAGGCCTTATATTATTATTATTAGAATTTTGCTGACATTAATTATCCTTATTAATTGCCAATTGAGTATGGTCTAGCTAATTAGTGTTCTCATCCCCTCAAAGGTTTAGGAAATGAGAAGTCTCAGCGGTGAATTTTCCAAATCATGAACTTGTCACTAATTTGCTGAAAAATATTGAAAATGGAATGGCTACTCATATTGTATGACTCGCATTGTTATTTTGACCCGTTGGGCTTCTAATGAAGGAAAAAAATATATATATATATAAATATCGTTATTTATTTTGGATTCACACAAATGACGGTAATTTTATAGCTATACAGCTTGCTGAGACGATGATAGGTTCATTGAGCTTGGGGTCTTTCAGTGGATCAGATATTAAAATTAGATCAATGAGACGATTTAGGTATTGCTTGAAGTGCAATGAAATACTTGTTAATTAGATCAATGAGGCTTTACACTTTGTTTAGAAAAAATAGGGGCAAGGTAAGATTTTAGAAGATAAGGTAGAGTTTTTAATTTTACTTTGTGTAGAAAAAATGGATGGTAAATAAAAGTTTTATGAGGTAAGATATAATATTTTTTAACTTGAATGTACCGGAAATGATGGTTTGATATTTAAGTTATAAATTTTAATCTCTCATAAACTCTATCTCTCAGATATTAATTGATATGGTTTATTTTTATTGCATTAATTTATATATGATTTGACATCATTAATTGACGTGTGTTGTGTTTCTATTGACTCAGTCTACTTAAAAATTTCTTTAAAAGAGTTTCTCTAAAAGTGAATTTCTCTTTTTAAAACCTTCAAAAACTTTACTTCCTAATTAATACTTTCTTTCCAAATAAGGGTTCAAGGTGTCAAAACCTAATAAAACCCTTAAAAACCTAAAAAAAAAAAAATTAATTATCTCCACAATAATTTGAGTAAAACAAAAAAAAAAAATTTATTTTCCGACATCACCTAATTAATTAAGTTGTTAGTTCCTATTTAGGATTTGATATTAATCAATGTCAATTTAGGATTAGATATATTTCCTACTCGGAGAACAAGTAAACGCCGCATATATAAATATTGAAAAACAACTGACAACACATACGTTTGAGTATAGGATTCAATTTATAAATTATTTTAGTTTCTTTGTCACTTAATAATGGCTGAAACCTTTGGTCTTCCATGTGGATACCGCTTCGTCCCTACCGACGAAGAACTTGTAAATTATTATCTTAGAAGAAAAGTGGAAAAGAAACCATTGCCTCGTGGTGTAGTAAAAAAGTGTGATATTTATAGTAAGAATCCATGGGAGATATTTGATAAAAGCTCCAGTGACTATTTTTATGTATTTACAAAGTTGAAGAAGAAGAATAATAAAACTAGAATTGAGAGAACAGCTGGTTCAGGAACTTGGAAAAATCGTTTTTCAAAACGTTTTAATGATGCTCAAGGCAAGTGTTCATGGTTCAAGAAAGATTATGTTTTTGAACTTAACAAGAAACAAAGCTCTGCGGATTCATCAAATAACAATGGACATTGGATAATGCAGGAGTTTTCTTTACAAGATGAAGGGGTAAGTTGCTCTTTTTCTGTTTTTCTTTACAAGTAGATAACTGAAATTCTAATTAGAAACCTTACCGTTTGGAAAATACTCAAATACTAAGGAATCAAATAGCCGAAAAAAAAAATTTATAACGTAACTAATATAAATTGTTTTGCAAGTATTTGTAGTATGATAAGTTAGTATTGAAGAATTCTATGAATTTTCACTCCTATGGTGGGAGAATAGGGTAGCAAATTGATTAGCTAATTATGCAATTCAGTTGGATTTGGATGAACATTATTATGTAATTCACTAGTTGCATTACCTCATATTATTCCTTAATCATTAGTCAAAATTAAAAGTTATAATAAAAAATGTAAACTTATAAAAATTACAGCATTACTGTCTGAACTTTTTAAAATATATTATAGTGTTATACTGCTGTTTGGACAAATTTTTTTATCCAATAAATTTATCAAATTAAAAAAAAAAAGAATTTTAAAAGTCAGTAGTGGCAGCTGCCTCCTACTGCTCCCTTAGTAGATATGTCCTTGTCTCTAGCTCCATTTAAAATTTTGTTTGGTATTCAATAATCTTTTGTCCCTTCTCCAAACTTAGACATGTTAGAGTTGCAAATAAATCAATACTCCATTATCTGAAAAATAGTTAAAAATACTATATGAGATTATTTTTGAAATAGTTATATACACTTTTATGAGATTATTTTTAAAATGCTTATGAAATTATTTTTAGAAGTCGAGAAACTTGTCTGAACTAAAAAAAAAAAAAATTGTCCATAATGTAATTTTTTCTACAAGATAATCTGAAACCCAACTTATATAATAATCACTGAAAAAAAATTACTTTAGGAAAGATAATAAAAAGAGATAGGATTAATAGAAACAAATTGAATAAATATAAACACTAAATTGTTGTTAATCCCCATATGATAATAATTACTGTAAATCCTCTCGTCGTAGATACTAATGCCTCAATCTTTCTGTTGCAGTCAAATAGTTATGTCCTCTGTAAAATAAGCAACAAAAATGCAAGAGATTCACACAAGGAGAAACAAGTAATTACCGTTGACTCTGATCAGATCAGCAAAAGAAAATTTTCTAGTAGTAACGAAGAAGAAGAAGATCAAAACCTGAAAAAGATGCGACTTAACAGCCACTGTTTACCTGTATCGAATAGAATTGTAAAGCAAGATCCTATATCACATTTCTCATATTTTGCTTCTAAAACTATAGTAGACCTTGAAACAGAACTTGAGAAATTTTGGGTTCCATTGAAAGAGCAATTCGATAGCGAAATCTATCCATCAATGCCACCATTTCGACCCAAATTTTAATTAGTATTTGTTTGACACTGTGATAATTTGTAAAAGAATGTTCTATCTTTCTCAAACTATGAGTAATAAAAGCAAGTAAAATAATAAAAAAATAGTTAAAATGCAATTTTGAAAAGTATGTTGAAACTCAATTTATTCTAACTGCTTGAAGAAAGAATATTGAATAATTTTTCCTAAAGAATATGTCTAATGGAAAAATGCTAGAAATCATTTGTCTAAAAACTGGATTTTGTATTTTTCTTATTGATTCTTAAATAGTTTAAGAAGCTTCCATGTTAATTTGTTGGCCTTTTTACCAATTTGGGGTTTTCTTATAAAATAATTATCAATTTAGGTTTTTTTTTTTTTTTTTTAATTCCTATTTTAAATTATTTTTAAAACTATTTTCTATTTTGGATTTTTTTTGCTGAGGCGGCGAAAGTTGGTCTAGCTGCCAGAGGAGATTGGGGCGGTGGGGGAGCTGAAGCTAGCCGTTGGTGAGAAAAGCGGTTTGACTCTAGCCGCTACTGCCACGAACGGCCAAAATGCTTCTTTTCATGAATTTTCCTTTAACTTTTTTGACTTTTTTTTTTTTTTTGGTCAAATGAATTTTCTTAATTTTATTTTCTTTATTTTGTGTCTTTGAATTTTCTTTAATATAGTATAATAATTATGAATGATATTATAATTATCATATGTAATAAATTTCTAATATTCTAATTAAACTATTATTTATTATATATTATAACATTATAATTAATTTTTTATATATGATAATTATTAATTATGTTTAATTATATCAATTATATTTAAAATAATAATTTAATTTGATTATATTAATTATATAAATAGTAAAAGGAAGTGAACTGAGTGTATTTAAAGAGGGGGAGTTGGGGGAAAAAAAAAAAAAAAGAAGGAGAAGAAGAAGCATGCTTAATGCTAAAGCATAGGAGGAGCAGGCCAGTTGAGCTAGCGGGCTATTGGCTGCTCCTCGCTGTAGCAGCTTGGACCTGGGTGCTCTTTCTATTAGCGGGTAGTAATTTATTTGACAAAAAAAGTAACCTAATTTGAAAAATGTTTTTGGATTGAATCTAAATAAAAAATTTTAAATAAAAACAATTTAAATTGAGAAAATCTTTATAAAAATACATAAATTAGTAAAAATCTCAAATTTGTTCATATTCCCATCTTGATTATCTTTTGTTATGTACGTACTTCTGAACGTTTAGGGGCAGGGGCCAAAATAAATTATTATCCCGGTCAAATCAATTGAAATACTCATTCATATATGGTTGATCTTTCCATTGGATTCAAAGTAATATTGTCTTTATTTTTTTTGTTATAAAGCAAAAAAAATAAGAAACTAATGGGAAAATTGCTGATATTGTTAACAATTCAATAATTCATTAATATACTATAGTTTTCTCAAAAGTTGTAAATTAAGACTCAAATTCAAACCAAAATCAAAGCCAAAGTACCTTATGAGAATAATAATAACAATGATTTTTCTGACGAATGCCTTTAAGAACAGTTACTTAAGATAAAATACAATTATAAAACAATTACTTTTAGAAAAATATGATTAAATTAATATAAAAATGATATGTGAAATAAAAGTCCGAGATTTTGATAGACTTATATTTTGTTACAATCACTATTATAGCAAGTGCATGATGGATCAAAAAGAAAATTGTATAAAAATTAATTAAAACACTTTTTGCTTCATAGCACTATACTAACAAAAACAATCTTGCCAGATTATTCTGCAAGGCGAGTGCAATGCATTCTCATTCATAGACCTAATCATAGATCGGACTGCAAATCTCAATTTGTCAAAAAAAAAAAAAAGAAAATTACAAGTTACGCGGATTGAGCTTTGGAAAAGTTTGATATTTTCCTAACCTAGGCTTGGCCTATGAATAGTTTGAAGTTTTTCAAAATCTCTTATAAAAGTTTGAAGTTTCATAGCTCTTACCTTCGCAGTGCTTTGAAATTCATTTCTGAGTGTGTTCCAAGCTTCTTTTGCTGTTTGATAACTCTATATTTTTAAAGTTATTTTAATTGTTTAAACTTAAATTTTAGCTCAATTCTCAAGAATGCAATAATATTATTACTTATTTTTAGAAATAAATAGTTCTACAATTTATAAATAAATTATAACATATTTTAAGTATTTTTATTTTATTTTTGCAGATCAAAATGATGCAATAAAAATAATGATGCAAGCAATGATTCAAGTTTTCAATCCATGAGAAATAAATTAAATGGTTGGTGGCCAAAATTCAATGGTTGGTAGCCAACCTAACCATTTTTGAATATTGATGAAGGAATTCAATGGTTGGTGGCCAACCTAATCATCAATGTTGAATTTTTGATGTAAGAATTTTAATGGAACTTGAATTTTTCCACCAAACATGTCTATAAATACCATGCTTGGCAAAGGAAAATAGCATCAAAGAAAATCCATAAAAAATATATGTAGAGAGATTTTTATATGTTTTCTTAGAGTAAATTAGTTTTATTTTTTATTTTGATCAAGAGGAGGAGTTTTTGGAAGCTTGAGTTCATCAAATATTGTATCCCAAAACAAGTTCTCTCTAAACTCTATTCTTGAATTTAATTATAAGTTATTATTATGTTTATTATTTTTATTGTTAATTTAATTGTTTTTTCTCTTTTAATTATGAATAGCTAAATTTATTTTTCTAGGATTTAGATGTAATCTTTTGATTTGCGTATGATTATTTATATTTAATTGATTGGGTTGATTATTAGAATTAATCTTTTATCTTAGAACTTAATGTTTGTAATTAACTAGCCATTAATTGCATGATTTAAGATATTGTGTGAAGTAACGAGAGTGGAAATACAATATTAGTTCATTAAGATATTAGACCTAGAGTATGTGTTGCTTAGAGATAAGAACACTCTTTTGTGATTTTCAAAAGGATTTCCATAAAACTTAATGGGTTTGTGTTAATTACTTATGATCACAAGAGTAGACGTAAGGTTAATATAAACACACATGTTGTATCTTGAGAGAGAACATCATATAATTTAGGAAAATTTAATCATTAATTCCAACAAAAATAATCTAATCTAAAAAATATATAAAGTAATCATAGGTAATCAATTGATGAATTCTAAATCCTAGGCCTTTAATCTTATTTCATATTATCATCATTTATTTACTTGAACTTTACTTTATCTTAAAATACGAATTTTCATAATTGATTTTCTAAATAATAGAATATTCAATAGTTTTGGTACTTGTCAACCATTCCTTGTGGGATCGACATTTATTTCACTACTATATTACTTGTTCACGACCTGTGCACTTGCAGAAATCGCGCAACACTGTTGTTGCATTCATAATCCTTAAAATATTATCTGTTACAGCTTGAAGAATATTGCTAGAGCATTTGCATCCTTCTTGAGCCAAACTTTCATTTGATTTGCTGAAATTGTGGTAGATGATTGAGTTGTTGTGCTTGTTGCAGAGGCTGGTTCTAGAGTTGATTTTGCAATAACTTGAAGGAATACCTTTCTCCATAACTTCACAAAGATCAAGTGCTCGAAATCTAACTTCGAATCTGATGCTCCAGTAATTATAATTATCTCCACTGAGGATTGGAAGTAGTCGTTGTTGTAGGTTAATAGAAGATGGCATCGTATAGTTTTTTGAAAGAGAGAGAAATTGTAATAGGTTTTTGGGATGTATCTTGCGCTATGATACCACCGTTGTGTTGCTATGTTTTGAATAGTGCAAAAATATTATAGTCTCACTCCAATTATTAATATATCTCTTAGTTTTATTTTATTTTTAATTTTAGAGTATAAAATCTTAAATATTGAAGAATTTTTAAAAGAATGCGTATTTTAGATTTTTTTGTTACTTGAATTTATATTATTACCTCAATCAAATTATTAATATACCTTAATTTTACTTTTTTTTTTTTTTTTAACTTTCAATTAAGTAAGAACATATTTATTTAAGTGAGATAATAAATTTATAAAATTATTTTAAGAGTCCTTTAAAAAATAAAAGTATATTTTAAAAAAATTATATTTTTGCTTTTTTATCCATTCCTTGAATGGAAAGAGAAAAATATAATTTCTTTAAATAAAAAATATTATCTTACATGTGGAATAAATTAATATGAAAACCATTTAATTTGTAAATATTTTTTTAAAAAAAATTAATTTACAAATGAATTCTCATATTCGATTCTTACATGTCAAATATGAATTCATTTTAAATTTAAAATATTATTAATTTATTTGAAAATCTATCAATTTTGATAGAAATTAACTCAAATACAATTAAATTTATAGAATTAATGATATGAAATTTTAAATAAATTATTTTTCATAAAAATAAATGTAAATTTGTAACTTGTAAAATTTATTTATACTAAAAAAATTTAGTGTAATTGCAACGTCACTAAATAAATTTTCTGACTCCGCCACTGCACCTGATGTATTAGTACAATAAGTACAATCTACCAAATCTTAATATATATATATGTGTGCATAGACACATGTGTGTGTATGTGTGTGTGTGTGTGTGTGTATATATATATATATATATATATATATATATATATATATATATATATATATATATATATATATATATATATATATATATATTTCTGACTCCGTCACTGCACCTGATGTATTAGTACAATAAGTACAATCTACCAAATCTTAATATATATATATGTGTGCATAGACACATGTGTGTGTATGTGTGTGTGTGTGTATATATATATATATATATTACAGGAACAAAATGCAATTTAAGAGTATAGTAGATTTTGTTTGAAAGAGACAAGCTTAGAAAGTTATAATGTTGAGGTAATTAAGAATGATATGGAAATAATATTTTGCAATAATTATATCTTTGGAAGCATAATACTATGTCTCTATTTAACTTGAGAGATTTTTAAATTTATGAATTGTGAAATTCATAAATTTTAAAAATTTCACCATTTAGATTGATTATAAAATCAATGGGTTATTAGGGATAATCTTGAAAAAAAAAAATATCACCATGCCCTCATACATAAATTCTCTCATTTAAAATTTCTCGTACTAAACGGGCTGTTCTTAGCATCAACTCAAATTGTGAAAGTATATGGACCAAGTTGCTCTCATAAAAGGAACAAAGCTATGGATTAGAATACTCTATCCTTCCTCCAAGCCTTTATTATCAGCTTATTAGGAGAAATCCTTGTGTTGATACACACAATCGTTAACAGAGTGTATGCCTGTGATTATGTATTAAAATAATTCATTTCATGACAAAAACTCAGCAAATTTATATACAAAATATAATTTGATTGAAAAGAGAAGACACTGTCAACTGATTTGGACCCATGTGAAACAGTTCAATGCAAACTATATATTCATTATTTTATATTTTTGGTTCATTATTTTACTGCCAACACATGCAGAAATATTATGGTTTCCATCATTCAAAGTTGTTTTGATTAACAAAGAGATTCTTTGACCTAAACAAATGAATCTCCATAATTTTTCCTAAACTTATTTTGACTTCCTCAAAACTTTAATCATTTTATTTTTACTTCACTCGCTGCTATAAGCTCCATCAGATTCCCAGTCAACTCCATCAGACTCCCTGTAAACTCCATGCGAACTTTCCCAGCAAACAGCTCCATCGAATTCACTGTCATCACCAAGTGACACATGACTTTCCCAACAAAAGATTGTACGAAGTACTGCCAATATATACCATTCTGAACCATTTCCCTTCTTTTATTCTTCAGATCATACCATATAATTTCCTTAGAATTTATACGAAGGAATAGAACCTTATCTCCCTTCTCTGAGTATGCTAAAGGTTCCATTTGCTCAAGATGGCGCCCCTGGGAAGTAAACAATTTACTCCAAGTAAACCCAATTTTTCCATCATTCTCTCTAACATACAACTGAAACAGTCCCTTCTGCCGCCAGATCCCAGAACTTACAAAGCTGAAAGGAAGACAACCTTCTAAAACCTCCAAATAGGTAGAAGAATTATTTTCAGAGATCTTCACAGGTAGTGGTACTACACAAAATGTCTCAGTTGCAAGATCGAAAGCAATTAGAATCTTCTCCTTATCTCTACTAGACAACAACCAGTGCAAGGCACCTTTGGCGAAAGCATCCTTCTTCTCTAACAGATTCAGAATCAGGTAAATCATACTGAAGCATTCTCCAAGAATTGGATCTCAAACTATAGATCCAAACTTGGCTTGGCTGATCAGACCATGATGAAATTCTAACAACTTTATAATCATCGCTAGCAGAATCATATCCCAGACCAATAATATTAAAATCAGAATCAATTGGGCATTCAGGTAACTTCTTGCATTGCCTCGTGAATGGATTCCACAAAAGAAATCTCAAACAATTAATCAGCAGGAGAAGTAAACCGTTACAAGAACCATATATGCAGGTACAAAGTTTTGATTTGAATGGGTGATTGAGTTGTTTGGGTGGTTGGATTCCCTCGTCATCAAAATCCATGAAATAAATATAGTCGCGAAGTCTTTGTTCGTGGAGAATCAGCTTGCGATGTGTCTTTGTCTCAATCGATCTCTTGAAATGCTCTTTGATGAAATTTTGGCTATCGATGATTTCGCAGAATGATTTCAAAACGGATCTGAAACACAGAAGAGGCTTCACTGGCAGCCATTGGAGAATTTCGGTGATTAACTCTGCTGGAAGTCTTTCCATTGTGTGTGATTGTTGTTAGACTGCAGTCAAGATTAGGGTTTAAAATAGAGTTATTGGCTTTCCAGCTTCAGAAAGGAACGTTGTGCATTGTTAAACGACAGCTCGCTTTCTTCCAGCTACTCTAAACAATAATACGGGTTGTCGTATACTGATAAGTCCATTTTGTTTATTGTTTGATTCGATAGAGTCTAAATTATTAAATAAATTTCCCTTTAATAATTGTGTTCATTAATTAAAAAAAATTATAAAATATATGTGATTGAGCAGTTTTGATAAAAATTATATATTTTTGGGGAGGTTTGATATAAATTATTGAAATTGGAAGAAAAATATAAGTTCTTGTGTAAGAGCCCACTTAATTTATTATTATTTCAATTTTAACTGGTTGGGCTATGTAAACCACTTACAATCCTTATTTCTTTTGGATGTGGGATCTTGGTGAGCTGTTGAAGCTCTTTTTGTTTCACGATAATAACAATAATAATAATAAATCCTTTAGCATAAAAAAAAATGTTGGACCTCTGTTAATTTTAAAGCAATGATATATAGTTAGAATGTGTTTGATATGCCGTAATAAGATATAATATAATGTAATCAAATAATTTTTTAATATAAATTTATATTAGAAAGTCATTTGATTATATTACATTACATCTCATTATGACCTACCAAATGCACTCTTAATGTCTTGCTTGACATACAATTGTTTATGGACACAAATCTTTGACTAAATAATTTAAGAAGAGACTTTTAGAAAACATGAGAAAGTAGTGTTTTATTTTCAATAAGAAGGGCTGTAATTTTTTCTGGATTATGGTAGAAGAGTATCATATTTCATCAATAATTCACCCAAATGGAAATTGTTCATCCACTAAATAATTTCTTGACCAATCTTACCAGCTACTGCCCTCGCCATGGCAAACCAATTTTATAGTGCAAAAGCGCAATATAAATGGACACCTTAATTGGCAGGCATGTCTATACATGTTTTAGTATATTAATTGGAACTAATTCAAGAAAATAAATTTGAAATATAACTCTACTCAAAATTTAAAAATAAAAAAATAAAAGGCAATAATTATGAGAAATCCAAAAACTTTAATCACTTTAAAGAAACCTAACAAACAAAATTATGTTTTTATTTCATGTCATAATATATAAAAATTCCATGTTAGGCATTTTGCTTATAGTAAACTCAAATTTTGAAGCCTATCTTTGTGAAGTTATAATAGTATTTTGTGAAGCATATAACACGCAAGCTTCGTTTGGTATGAGAAATTTCAAACTAGAGATTTTATAAAATGCATGCATTTAGATTAAATTTACTGTTTGGTAATCCAAAAGATAGTTAAAATTTATGAATTTTGAAAATTTCATAGATTTTGAAAAATTCATCCCCTTTCAAAATCATTCATTTGTGAAAATTTTAATTTCCTACCTCTTAGGTGGGAAAGTTCAAAATCTATAATTTTTTATGTACAAGAGATTGTGATAATTTTCTTTTTAATTTCAATATTATCTCTAACAATCCACTAATTTTATAATCAATCTAAATTGTAGAATTTTTAAAATCTATGTATTTCACAACTTATGGATTTAAGAATCTCTCGATCTAAACGAAACGTGTTTTTTTGTACCTGGAAGCAGCTCAAATTGTGGAAGTATATCGACAAAGTTGCTCTCAGAAAAGGAATAAAGCTATTGATTAGAATACTCTATCCTTCCTCCAAGCCTTAATTTATTATCAGCTTATTAGGACAAATCCTTAAGCGGATACACAGAGTCCTTAACGGAGTGCATGCCATATACCCTTATGATGATGTATTAAAAAGAGAAGACACTGACATCTGATTTGGAGCAAAATAAAACAATTCAATGCAAACTATATATTCATTATTTATCTTTTTGGTTCTTGAACTATTCACTATTTTAGTGTCAACACATGCAGAAATATGGTTTCCATCATTCATTTATGTTGTTTTGATTGACCTAAACAAATGAATCCCCATAACTTTTCCTGGTTGAATCCTATACTTATTTTGACTCCCTTATTTAATTTTACTTCCGAACTTTCCCAACAATAGCATTACTCATCACTCAACACCACTGTAGCAACCATGCATCAAATTATTTTATTTTGAATTTTTATATATTATATAAATTTCTCCATACCTTCACAGAGGCAACTATACCTTTTTTTTGAATTTTAAATTTTATAATTTATATTTATCTTATTAATTATGTAAAAATTTTAATTAATTAAAATTTTGAATTTTTATATATTGTATAAATTTAATATTTTCAAATACAATCCGTTTAGAGTCTTGTTCAATCCTCTCGCTTCAAAATTTGTAAAAAAAATATTTCGATATTTGTATATAAAAATTATTAACATTAATAATTTAATTATTAACATATTGATAAAACTGTATCTTTGAATGCACTTTTTATATATATACCAATTGTATTAAGTTTTTTTTAATAATTTTATATTCATTATATATTGTTAAATATCCAAAATTAATTTTATGACAAAAATAAATTTGATATACTAAAAAAAATTCTAAATTAAATAAAATTTCTTATGAAATATTAAAAAGTGAATAATATTAAAAAATTAAATAAGAAATTGCTAAAAATAATTTACATGCAAGATCGGCAAGTATTTTTCATGTATAGAAATTTTATATACAAAAATTATTTTTAGTAATAATTTTTATGTACAAAAATTAACAATTTTTTTTTAATAATAATATTTATGTAAAAATTTTTATAATTGTGAAAATTAAAAAATATTTTTTTTAATTTTTAATAATTGAAAATATTAAATTTATATAATATATAAAAATTCATAATTTTAATTAATTAAAATTTTTTTATAATTAATAAGATAAGTATAAATTATAAAATTAAAAATTAAAAAAAATATATGGTTACTACTCACACAGTGGCAACCATGCAAAAAAAAAAAAATCAAGGACATCGCCACTTGCAGTGGCAATGTATTAAAATAATACTAACAACATTGCTAATTTAAGTGGTGATGAACCAAAATAAAAAAAGAAAAAATAAGATCGCCAGTGTGCTAGAGACTATAATTTTGAAAATCTCATCCTCTTCTACATAACATAAAAGAGTATAGATAGAGAAATATTTTTATACCTAATTCATATGTAGAAATATTTTTTTTTTTTTTACTTAATTAGGTAAAAGCTCCGTCTATATGTGATTGTGTATTAAAATCCATTCATGACAAAAACTCAGCAGATATACTTACAAAATATAATTTGATTGAAATGGTCATGATATTATTCCTGTTTCACATTAGAAAGAGAAGACAATGTCATCTGATTTGGAACAAAGCCAAACAATTCAACGCGAACTACGTATTCATTATTTATATTCTTCGTTCTTAAACTATTCACTATTTTGCTGCCAACACATGCAGAAATATGCTTTCCATCATTTATCCATCAGATTCCCAGTTAGCTCCCTCAGATTCCAGTTCATGTCCAACAGATTCCCAGTAAACTCATTCCGAAATTTCCCTGCAAACAGCTCCATCGAATTCACTGTCATCCCCAAGTGACACAAGACTTTCCCAACAAAAGGTTGCATGGAAATACGCCCAATATATACTATTAATTTGAACTATTTCTCTTCTCTTATTCTTGATATCAACCCACATAATTTCCTTAGAATTTATACCACGGAATAGAACCTTATCTCCTTTCTCTGAGTATGCCAAAGGTCGCATTAGCTCAAGATAGCGCCCCTGGGAAGTAAACAATTTAGTCCAAACGAATCCAATTATTCCATCATTTTCTCTAACATATGACTCAAACAGTCTCTCCTGCCGGTTCCCATAAGTAGTAATGCTGAAAGTGAGACAACCTTCTAAAACATCCAAATCAACGGTAGAATTTTCAGAGATCTTCACAGGTTGTGATACTACACAAAACGTCTCCGTTGCTATATCGAAAGCAATAAGAATATGTTTTGGCTCTCTATTATACAACAACCAGTGCAAGGCACCATTGGTGAAGCATCCTCCGGTTCTATTACCGTAGATATACCCTGTATAAGGAAAATCATCCTGAAGCCTTCTCCAAGAATTGGATCTCAAACTATAGACCCAAACTTGTCTTGGCTTAAAACATGATGCAATTCTAACAAATTTATAATCATCGCTAACAGAATCGTATCCAAAGCCACTTATACAATTCAATCCAAATACAGTATCAACTGGGCATTCAGGTAGCTTCTTGCACCGCCTCGTGAATGGATTCCATAAAAAAAATCTATTATGATCAATCTGCAGGAGAAGTAAACCGTTACAAGAACCATATATCCAGGTACGATGTTTTGGTTTGAATGGGTGATTGAGTTTTTTGCGTTCTTGGATTCCATCGCCATCAAAATCCACGGCGAAAATATCTTCAGGATAATAGTGGCCTGGGATTCTGTGCCTTTGTTCATGGAGAATTATTTTACGATGTGTCCTGGTCTCAATCGATCTACTGAGATGCTCTTTGATGAAATTTTGGCTATCGATGACTTTGCAGAATGATTTCGAAACACATCTCAAACACAGAAGAGGCTTCACTGGCAGCCGTTGGAGAATTTCGGTGATTAACTCTGCTGGAATGTTTTCCATTGTGTGTGAATGTTGTTCGATTGCAGTCAGGGTTAGGGTTTAAAATCGAGAGCAATTGGCTTTCCAGAAAGTTTCGTATTATTAAACGACAGCTCGTTTTCTTTCGGTTCCAGTCTATTTTAAAAATCAAGGGATTTTTACAAAACTAACCAAAAAAAATCAGAGAAAATAACTTTTATAGGGACTCAAATTTTTAGTTGCCAAAATACAGTCGAAATACGTCATTCCTTTCAAAATACGTATTTTGGCGCATTTTGTTGGTTCTTGGTTGAGGGTTACACCTGGCATTTTTCTTTTTATTACTACGAGTGTAATAATAATAAGTGTTGTCAGAATTGGATCGAATCGATCAATCGGATCAGATTAATTAGAACCAATCTTATTTATGGTCTTGTGTCCAGTTATACTAAATGGCCAAGTGAGAATCAGCTCAAACCCATAGAAACCAATCGGTTAACTAGTGAACCAACTGCCTTGAAGCCGGTTCAACAGGTAAATCAACTCTCGGTTGAAAAAAAAATACTTTCATATTTTCTGCAAATACTTTTATATTTTCTTAGCTTTGCTCGTCTCACTTGTTTTAGTCCCAGCCTTATATATATATATAATAAATTTTAAACTTTGTGAATTATATAAGGAGGACTCGTATGTTATTAAAATAAAAAAAATATTAGTAATTTCTTTTGTAAAAATAAATTTAAGTTTTTGGAATAAAATTGTGAGAAACCTCAAATCCAACCCAAAAACTTAAACTATTAGGTGGTAAGGTCTAAACATTATATTAAGTTTTGATATCTTTTGTTATTTTTCAATGTGATATCTTTTAACTCTAACAAAAATAATAGTAAAATTTAAATATATTAATCTAAGTTTTTCTAACACAAAAATTAAATTTCTTTTACTTTTATTTACACAAGAAATTTATTACTCTTAAAATTCTTATTGTCTTTTTATTATATTACTATTTTTAAATTCTAAAATTATATTTATATATTATTTATTCAAATTATTTTATTAAATTGTTCATAAAATTATCAAACAACATAATTATATTAATATAAATATTATGATTTAAATTTTTATTTCAAATATTATTTAATAAATTTATTAAATAATATTTAATTAATTATTTTATTTAAATATATTTATTATGATTTTTAATAAGTAATATTATTTATAATACATTACATATCATATATTTAATTTAATTATAATTCAATTCTGATTTGATCCCATCCGATCTGAAAACTTTAGTTCTTTTGAATGACCAAGAGTCCCCCATTGCACGTCTTTTTATTAATCAACCTTGCCTTTTAGTCAACGTAGAAAACTAAAAATCGAGGTTGGATTAGTGGTCAGGGTCCTTTTGCCTCTTTATACTATATTCAGTGTTATTTTTTTAAATTGTATGGTCCCATAAATCACATTTTTTAAAAAATATTTAATTAATTATAAGTTTAGGCCAACCCTTAAGACTGTATTTAAGATTATTGTTATAGTTAAAAAAGCATTTTAAATATTTTTATTTAATTAATTAGTTTTTATTATTTTTAATAAACTATTTTTATAAATATACTTTTGGATAAGAGATCAATTTATTCGTTTTTGCTTAAATGCTTCTTAAAAAATGCTTTTGGAAACACAATTCCAAATGACCCTAAATCATAAATATACTGCTATATATTCCCATTTCAACTTCCATTAAACCTCTGGAAAAACAATATTTTTATAAAAAGAAAATGTTGAAACAGTATATTCATTGAACTATTTATCATGGAACTACAATTTGTTTATTGTACCAGGAAACAACAACCTCAAGTAAAATTTGGTATCCTTTCAGTATACTAGCAGTATCTAATATTATTTTTATATACTGAGAATTCAAAATAATAATTTCTTCTAAAAAATAAAAAATCAATAGCCACCGCATATGCCATTTGTTATATAAGATTACAAAAATATTTATTTTATAAGTATTATTTGCTAATAGTATATAGTATAATTTAAAAACACTAATCTTTTATAAGAATAAGAGGAACAAATCACTGTAAATAGTATATATTACTACAAAATTTTGTATTCTTTTGCACTATGCAATGATGGAATTGAAATGAAGGGGAAGGGAGAGGGAGGGAAATGGAATGTAAATTGGTAAGTATTTTGTTTGGTTCTAATTTTATAATGAGGAAAAGGGAAGTGAGAAGAATAATTCAACTCTATTTCTCTCATATGAATTGAAATTAGTTATATTCCAAATTACAGTGTAAAAAATTTCAACTCTTAAAGAGAGTTTATATTATATATATTTTGTCCTTTTTACTTTTAATAAATTAAAACTACATAGTTTTTTTTTATTTATTGTACACTTTTGTCTTTTTATAATTATAATTGGCCTTTCTTCCTTTCTATTCAAATAAAATAACACTATTTCCTCTCATTTCCCCTTATTAATCAAATTCTAATTTGCCAAATAAAATAAATTAAAAATTTCTTCATCCCATCCCCTTCCCTCCCCTCCTCTCCTCTCCCTTTCCCTTCCCTCTCCGCCTTGTTGTCATGCATAGTATTAGTTTACAATTGTCTAATACTATTTATACATTGTATGAATTCACAAAAAGAAGATTTTTCAATCAAAGTAAATAATTATATATTACAATGTATCCAATAGATCCTGCAATGTAACAAATATCATAAAGCATGAAAGAACAATCCAAAATTACATGCATGCAAACCTAATTTGATTGCAACAATTGACTTTATGAAGACCAATTTTAAAGTACATATAAACATAAACATGTATGTGCTTTTAAGGAAAGCAAATCTAGTATTGGTAAAGAGTGAATTCCATTAATTAACAAGGTTAGTCAGAAAATTTTTGTCTACACTGAGTATACAGACTTATTTTGTACATCAAACCAATAAGTAATGAAATATTTTACTAAATATAATTTTTTTGTATATTTTTTTATCTAGTGAAAAAACACTGATACTATTTTTTACTCTATGTATTCTTGTCTTTTTGGATTAGTATATATACCCAGTATATGCAAAAATTATCTAGGTTAGTCTGCAATCCATTTGGGTAATCCATTTTCTTTCCAGATTGAGTCTTGATCATTACTACTCAATATAGACAAGTTTGGACTAGCTAACTTATTATCCTGCATATTCACTTTTGCTTAATCCCAACATTAATTATAATTAAGTAATAATATAAACATAAATTCAAATATAATATTCAACAAATTTTCGTGTAGACATCTACGTTCCTATGGTTGAAAAGATTATCAGTTCCATGCACTTAACCAAAAATATTAATAAATGGGAAGTGAATCTGTCTTATCAAATATAACATTTATTACATGTTGAGTATGGGCTTTTTACTATTTTAGGAATTTTTTGTAAAATATTTATCACTTTAAGTGTTTTTTAAAAATATTCCTAGCTTTAGATAATTTTAAAAATTAATTCTAAATTTAAGTGTACGAAAAATTCAGTCCGCTAGTTGAACCAGCGGACTGGAAATTGCATGCAGTCTGCTGGTTCAACTAGCAGACTGTTGCTATGGACAGCAGCATGTTTTTTTTTTACATTTTTTTATTTATATATATAAATAATTTATTGTAAATAAATATAAATAATAAAATAATTAGATAATTAATAAAATAATTAATATTAAAATTTCAAGAGAGATATTATATTTCATATAATAAATAATTGAGTATATAATATAATTATCATTTCAAATTGTATTTTTTCTAAATTAATTAAAATATATGATTAGTATTATTTTTTCTTAATTTATTTTATTTTATTTTATTTGGAACATATACTTAATATTTAGTACTGTTATGATATATTATAAGATTTGATTGATATCTTTCCATATACATGAATATTCTAGTTTCTATATTAGTATTGATTGTATTTTCCTTATTGGAAAAATTTTCTATTTCTTGTATTTTCCTTATTGGAAAATTTTCTTTTTTTTTTTTTCTCTTATGTACTCTATATAAAAGGCCTAATACTATTGAATGGAAAAATTATAAAATTATTCTCTTCTCTATATTCTTTATTATTGCTCTTCTCCATTATATTTATAACACGTTATCAGCACGAATTTGTTCTACCATTTTTTTAAAAAGCTTTTTCAAGATATTTTTTTTTCCTCATCTCGAATGACATATGAATTATATATATTCTCAAAAAGACATATGTCTATGGCTTAATACGCATATATGTTCCAAATATATTTATCTTATTGTGTCAATGAAATTATATATATATATATATATATATATATATATATATATATATATATATATATATATATATATATATATATATATATATATATATATATATATATATATATATATATATATATATATATATATATATATATTATGCTTTTTGATGTGGGTATAAAAAAATTTGCATATACATTCTTTTCCCCAATAATGAAATCGGTTTTTTTTTAATTATTTGATATAAATTTTTTTTATATGTTAACATGCAAAACTTTTTTTTTTTTATTATTATTATGAATCAGTTTTTGTTTTGTTACTATATAAAACAAATGTTATCATATTATATTATTATAAAAATATTTTTGTTTTGTTTTATATATATGTTTTCGTTTCTTGTTATATATTGTTATTATTTTAATAATAATTTGATTATCATTTTTATGAAAAAAAATTATTATTTAATGTTATTTAATTTTCATTAAGTAAATTATAGTTCCTAAAGAACTAGTACCATATTTTAAATTCTAATTCCTGAAAAAATTAGTATTATTTATAGTTCCTAAAAAACTAGTATCATATTCTAAATTCTAATTTTTTAAGAGATTAGTATTATTTATAGTTTCCAAAGAACTAGTACCATATTAATCAAATTCTAGTTCCTGAAAAACTAGCGTTATATTTTAAATTCTAGTGAAGAATTAGCACTGTATTTCAAATTATAGTTCTTGAAGAAATTAGTATTATTTATAGTTCCTGAAAAACTAATTAAATAAACAATTAAGGTATAAATTCCTGAAAAATTTTTGGCCTAAGTTCCTGAAGAACTAGCATTATATTTTAAATTCTAGTTCTCGAATAACCAATAATCTCTATAGTTCATGAAGAAATGATAATCTCTACAGTTCCTAAAAGAACTGATAATATCTACAGTTCCTGAAAGAACTGATAATCTCCATAGTTCCTGAAAGAACTGATAATCTTTACAGTTCCTGAAAAACTAATCAAATAAATAAAATAGACATTCCTGAAAAATTGATATTTTATATTTCTGAATAACTAATAAATTTGATTTAAACTACACGTATTGAATAAATTGGATGTCAATAAAGTACCTGCGTATGGCCATAATATTAAGGTAAATCTTTTTGCTTTGATTTTTTTTGTTTTGGGTGTTTCATTGTTGTTTATATTTATTGAAATGATGGGTATGACCTATTTGATTAACCAACTAAATTGTAACTTTTAATTGATTATCAAGTATAACAACACATTTTATGCATAGTTTTAAAGTCATTATTTATAATTTTTTTTTTTGGCATAAAATCGGACCCTAAATTATTTATTTATTGATTGATTGACTTGCTTTATGGGAAAAGGGTAATCTTGCGTTCATATTAATAGATGTACTTGATTCATTAAATTGAAATTGATTCTACTAGTGTATATATTATTACATATCCTTCGGTCTTAGCATCTCAATTCAAAATTTATTTTATGGACAATACACGTTTCATATATATATATATATATATATATATATATATATATATATATATATGCATATTGACATAAGTAAATTCAAAAAATATATAACACACACAACTTTCTTGTAGGTTATTCAATTAACAAATATATATATATATATATATATATATATATATATATATATATATATATATATATATATATATATATATATATATATATATATATATATATATATATATATATATATATATATATATATATATATATATTTGTTAATTGAATAACCTACAAGAAAGTTGTGTGTGTTATATATTTTTTGAATTTACTTATGTCAATATGCATTGGATGTGAAAGCAATTAGAGATTTAAATATGAGATGAGATGAATATAAATTTTATAAGTGACATGGTTTTGTTAATTTGTGAATTGATGAATTTATTTCCGGATTGCATATATTATTGGATTTATGTTGGTATAAAGAAGCATAATTAATGCTTACCTTTTTTTGATAGGATAAATTATGAATTTAATATTTATTAAAATTAATATTAATTTATTTTCTGATTGGTCTATTTAGATATATTTTAAATATATGCAAATTAAGTTATTTAAATAAAGTGAAGTATAGTAAATTAAAGTTTGGTTGATAATTTTTATATGCTCTTGAATTCAATGGGAATAATTTTTAACTTGAATTGTTGATAAGGAAATGCATTTAGATGCTAGCAAAAGTAAAAGCTATTATTTACTTAAATCTTATTTAAATGAGGATTTAAAGATTGAATATCTCACTATTAATGATTTTTATATTTTCTAGAATAATTTTAAAAATAGATATAATCACTTGAAATATGTGATACTACCATAAGTTTAATATGATTGGCTAAATCTACACCTACAAGACTTGAAGTCTATTTGAGAATAAAATTCAACCATGATTAAAATTATTTCACAGCTGAAATTGTACGGTAATAAAGTTACATGCTCCTGTAGTAGCAGTATAAAAAGTGAAAATTTACAAATATTATTTTTCTAGTGGTTGCAAAGAATAATTGTTAATAAGAAATCATCAAACAATACCTACTAGTACAGTTGCATTCCCTAAAGTGAATACTATAAATCATTTGGTAGATAATGAGAATTCTAAAAGAATAATTGCTAACAAGAAATCATCAAATAATGTCCACTAGTATAATTGTATTCCCTAAAGTGAATGCTATAAATCATTTGGTAAATCATGAGATTTTGAAAAAGGAACTGCCCATATAGAGGACACAACTCAATTCAATATTGATGATTTTATGTAAACTCCTTGAATGAGTAATTTGTAAGGATTTTATAAGTTGTATATTATAATGAGTTATTTCATTACTGTTTTATCCCCACTATACATGCACAATATATTGTGTTAAACCTGCAGTTCAAGCATTGATCTTATAGTTCAATAACTAAACCTTGAATGTTTGGCATGAATACCATTGTATACATCATATATACTCTCCCTTGAAAATTGTATAAGGACATGAGCCATAAATTTTTTTTTTATGCCATGAATATATTAATATCACTATCTCAATGTACGATAATGGGTTCACAAAAAAGACTCAGAATTTATTTTGATGAGGCATATTTCTCAACATTCGGGGGAGGAAAAGCACCTGCAGTGATAAAGAATATCGAGAAATTTATTAAAAGAAAACCCTTTAAATTTGGTCCATGTACAAGTTAAAGTGAACCAGAAGTTCATAAAATAATACAGTTGCAATAAATTGTAACTTAACTGCCAAATGTATTTATAGATGCTAAAAGAGTGACAAAGTCTCATATTACAGCTGCTAATACCCTAACAAGGGTTGTGATTCCAATTACAAATAGAAAATTAATCAATCTCACTACACGCTAGAAGCGTGAATAGTAAATTAGAAATAAAGACAAAAATCCGCAGAAAAGAAAAATAGTGCCACTCATAAAATCTCCTGAAGAGAAACCTTCTGAAAAGGAAGATCTCAGTCAAAGAGTTATAGCCAATTATGAGACACAGACTGAGACAATGGAAGAATTAGATCTTCCATATATGGCTTCTGGAGTTGATGATCATATAAATGAAAAATATGAGATCTCAATTATTTTTGTGATATATGAAAGAGTTGATAGAAATTTAATTATCGTCGACGATGAATTTGCTTCAACAGTAACTCTTGCTGTTACAAGAGAAAATATAGATCCATAATCTATAAGTATAACTGAATATTAGCATAAAAATGATTAATCATCATGGAATGAGGCAATTAAAGTAGAGCTAGACTTGTTTTATCATTGACTATGAGAAAAATAATTCTCTTATTATGGAAATGATTATGTTCCGATATTTAATTAATATGACAGTTAATGAAAGGCTTATTGTATGCCTTATGAAAGTAATAAGAGTTTCAGGAGGACTAAATATATCATAAATGAATGCACATTAAATATGTGACATATATTTCATCAAATTGCAAAAATCTATGTATGGATTAAAGCAATATGAATATGTGGTATGATTGTTTGAGTAAATTCTTATTGAAAGAAAGATATGTGAATAATACACTATGTCCATTTGTATTCATAAAAAACCATAGAATGGTATATTTTATTATTGCAGTATAAGTTGATTTAAATATCAATGTGACTCCTAATGAACTCAAATAAGTATGTACCTATTTAAAAAGTGAATTTAAGATGAAAAATTTAAAAGAAATGAAATTTTATATCGGCCTGCAGACCGATTATTAAAGAGTCTTAATACACCAGTATACTTATGTGGAAAAGATATTTAAGCAATTTTTGCATGGATAAATCTTCTCCCTCAATCACACCAATAGGTGATCCACTCATTAGAAGTGAAGAGAGACCCTTTTAGACCTAAAGAAGATAATAAAGAGTTATTTGGTCTTGAAGTACCATATATAAGTGCTATAAGGCACTCTTGTATCTTGCAAATGCAATATCAGGCCTGATGCAATTTGCAAGAAAAAAAAAATTCCTAGCTAGGTATAGCTCTGCACCTGTAAAGAGATATTAGAGTAATGTAAAAAGTTATCTTCAATATACTATTAATATTATAATTCATATTTGAAATTGGTCTATATGTGAATATTGGTTATTTGCTTAGTTTCCATGATAGTAGATCTTAGACTCGCTATGTATTCACATATAGTGATATTGTAATTTTATAAAAGTTTTTATGGTCTTGAAATACCTCATTAAAGATACTCTCGTTATGTTTTGAAAACAATGCAATTCGCATTGCATAAACTAAAGGAGGGTATACCAAGATTGATGAAGTAGACATATAAACTTCACTCAAATTCTTATATATATGAGCTCTAAAAAAGATATCCACCAAAGTTGCTCGAGTGACAACCTAATATACTTATGTACTAAGTCTTTACCTAGTGTGGTTTTCACACAGTATTATTTCATCGATTAGTATATACCATGTTAAAATTTATCCTCATCAGGGGAGCGATTTAGTATATGATTGTACTCTTTTTCCTTAGTCAAGTTTTTGTCCCACATGATTTTCTTGGACAAAGGTTTTAATGAAACAATTTGTGCAATGACAAAATAGTGCATGAAATGTACTCTTTTCCTAAGCTATGTTTTTTCTCACTGGATTTTCTAATAAGGTTTTTAACGAGGTATATTCATAGCGCAAGTAATATATTAAGCAAGTACTATAAATAAATTATTATATGTGGATATTACTTAAAAAATTATTAAGTATACGATTTGATAACTTGGCAGATTTATTTACAAAGGCACTCCTTACAATCACATTTGAAAAGTTACTCAACAAAATTAGCATGCGTCAGCTAAGAGATATTTGATAGAAATCATATTTTCATGAGGGGGAGATTTTAGTGCACTGTACTCTTTTTTCCCTTAGCCTAGGTTTTTGTCCCATTGAGTTTTTCTGGCAAGGTTTTTAACGAAGCAGTGTTATGGTGCAAATCCCTATAATAATAATGTACTCTTTTTCCTTCACTAAAAATTTTTTTTCCCATAGGGTTTTTTCTTAGTAAGCTTTTAACAAGGCCTATTCTTTATAAAAGATATCAAGGAGGAGTGTTATAATATATTATAAGATTTGATTGATGTCTTTCCATATACATGAATATTCTAGTTTTCATATTAGTATTGATTGTATTTTCCTTATTGGAAAAACTTCCTATTTCTTGTATTTTCCTTATTAGAAAAGTTTCCTATTTCTTTCTCTTCTGTACTCTATATAAAAGCCCTAATACTATTGAATGAAAAAACTATAAAACTATTATCTTCTGTATATTCTTTGTTATTGCTCTTCTCCATTATATTTATAACAAGTACTAAAATTTAACATAATATTTAGTATTAAAACTTACCATTCTTAAATTTTACATAAAGTAGTAAAATATTTTAAATAATTAAAATATAACAATGTAAAATTTAAGAATGTTTTAACAATCAAAACATAACATTGTTATGTTTTAATTATTTAAAATATTTTATTATTTTATGTAAAATTTAAAAATGTTAAATTTTAGTACTAAATATTATGTATATATTCCAAATAAAATAAAATAATTTAGAAAAAAGTACTAATAAAATATTTTAATTAATTTAGAAAAAATATAATTTGAAATAATAATTATATTATATACTCAATTATTTATACACTTTCATTTAATTTTTCATAATTAATAATAAAAATAATTAATATTATACACTTCATTTAATTATATTATATACTCAATTATTTATTATATGAAATATAATATCTCTCTTAAAATTTTAATATTAATTATTTTATTAATTATCTAATTTTTCTATTATTTATATATATTTACAATAAATTATTTATATATATAAATAACGTATAAAAAAAAATTGTTGCTATCCGCAGCATCAGTCCACTAGTAAGACCAGTAGACTGCATGGCTGCCCTTCAACCACACACTTATTTTTTGAATTAGCTTCTAAAATTACTTAAAACTAGAAATACTTTTAAAAAATATTTAAAGTGGTAAAAAGCCCGTTGAGTATTTGGGGTGAGGAAAGGATTAATTGTTATTGTTAGGATCTCCCTGATAATACCCTACTAATAATAATGCATATAGATTAATTGGATCCTTATTCATTGTCATTAATGCATTGGATGCATTTTAGCTGTAAAATCCAAATATGCTTTGGAAAAATGAAACTAAATTAGAAATTGAATACCAGGTTCATTTCTTGAATCCCAGTGCAAAACATATAGAGTGTTTCATTGTTTTTAGAATTGAGTAATGGCTAAGAATAAAGCAACATTGTTTTCTTTCTTTGCTTCTTTTTTAATAGTTACTCAAGGCCTCTTGTGCAGTGCAGCTGATAATGAACATAGAAAGGCAAGCCCATATTGCTTTCTTGTTTGAGAAACTATCAAATTTTGGGTTGTTCCATAATTTTTTTTTTTTTTTTAAATTTCATTTCAGGTCTATATTGTGTACTTGGGATCTCTTCCAGAGGGGCAATACTCACCATCAGCTCATCACCTTAGTTTGCTTCAAGCAGCTGTTGATTCCAGGTAAATTCCTCAATTTTATGATATTTCAAAAGAATTTCAAAAAATTTTATGAAACTGTTCTCCCTTTTCTTGATCACCTGCAGCTCTTTAGCTAATTCATTTATAAGAAGTTACAAAAGGAGTTTTAATGGATTTGCTGCCAAGCTTACTAGTTATGAGAGCCAAAAACTAGCCAGTAAGTTCAACAAAACACTTTCTTTGCAACTTCAATTGAGGACATTTATAATTTCATTGTTACAAATTCTGATATGCAGGCATGGAGGGAGTAGTCTCTGTTTTTCCAAGCAGAACATTTCGAGTCCAAACCACTAGATCTTGGGATTTCATGGGTTTCAATGATAAAACCATTCGGAATCCTACCATTGCTAGTGATATCATAGTTGGTGTTATAGATACTGGAATTTGGCCAGAATCAAGAAGTTTTAGTGACAAAGGGTTTGGTCCTGCTCCAAAGAAGTGGAAAGGCATCTGTAAAGGTGGCAAAAATTTTACTTGCAACAGGTAATATTCCCTTCTTGTGTTGAATTCTCCTGCTTATATATATGCACGTGTTTTTACTTTACCAGTAAAAAAATGAGGCCTTAGAGTCGTCTCCAGGGCTGTGATGTTGCAAAAACATGCAACTCTTGTTCTTTCCTTAAGTTATGACATTGCATTGACAATATCAAATGTTTACTATGCAGCAAGATCATCGGAGCCCGATTTTACTCCTCGTCATTACCTGTTGAATCTGCTAGAGATGATAACGGTCATGGAACTCATACTGCCTCTACAGCAGCTGGAAACAAAGTAAAAGATGTCAACTTCTATGGATTGGCAGAAGGCATTGCAAGAGGAGGGGTACCTTCCGCCAGGATTGCCGCGTATAAGGCCTGCCATTCTGATGGAGGGTGTGAAGGAGTTGATATCTTGGCTGCATTTGATGATGCAATTGGTGATGGAGTTGATATTATAACAATCTCATTAGGAGAAGCTTTCGCTCTCGATTTTGCTCAGGATGAAATCGCTATTGGTGCATTTCATTCTATGGATAAAGGAATTCTTACCATAAATTCTGCTGGCAATAGTGGTCCTAATGTAGGAACCGTGTCAAGTGTAGCTCCATGGATGCTATCTGTAGCAGCAAGTAGCACAGATCGCAGGATCATTGACAAAGTTGTTCTTGGGAATGGAAAGATATTAACTGTAAGTATCAGGGAAATGTAGGCATACATGATACAACTTTCATCTTATGAGTTCTAACGATAAAGTTCTGCAAACAGGGAAGTTCAGTTAATACTTTCACTCTAAATGGAACAAAATTTCCTCTAGTATATGGATCTGAAGCCTCCAGGCGGTGCTCCGATTATTATGCTCTGTAAAATCCACCACTCTAATTAATTTAAGAACTTCAAATTGTTCAAAGAATGAATGCAGCAAATGAAATGCATGTAACATAACATTGTATTGATTTGTGTTTCAGGATTTGTGATGATAACTGCATAAACAAAACTTTAGTGAAGGGGAAGATTTTACTATGTGATAAGTTCAAAGGACATATTGAAGCTCATAGAGCTGGTGCACTTGGCTCAATTTTGCAAACTAGCCTATATGACAATATTCCCTTTGTTGTCTCATTGCCTGCTTCTATTTTAAGACGTAATGACTACTATTGGGTCAAGTCATACGTAAGAAACTCAGAGTATGAATCTCATAATCTCTACAAGTAACAAGATATAAATGTAAGATTACTTGCTTCAAATACTCAAATCTTTCGCGTGTTTTTACAGATCGCCTGAAGCAGAAATTTTAAGAAGTGACATTATTGAAGATTCTGCTGCACCTGTTGTAGCTTCCTTCTCTTCGCGTGGCCCGAATGTCATAGCACCAGAGATCATGAAAGTATATAGACTTTTAACATCAACAGTTTTCTGATAGTTGTTTTTTTTTATTATTTTCCATTGAATTGTTCTTGATGCTATTCAATAATTGCAGCCAGATGTAACTGCTCCAGGAGTAGGTATATTGGCTGCATATGTACCTATTGTTTCACCCTCATCTAGCTCTTTTGATAAGAGGAGGGTCAAATATAATATACTCTCAGGAACTTCAATGTCTTGCCCCCATGCTGCTGGTGTAGCAGCTTATGTTAAAAGCTCTCACCCTGATTGGTCTCCTTCAGCCATCAAATCTGCTATTATGACTACTGGTATGGTAACATTGCATACCAAATTAATTATTAGCTTTATTTATAAGCTTGTTTAAGCTATTTTATGGTGAACAGTTATCACAATTTTATTTATTTATTTATTTATTTTGAAAATTCAGCTTGGCCTATGAATGGTACTGAGAATTTACATGCAGAATTTGCTTATGGATCTGGGCATATAAATCCTATTAAAGCCATTAATCCTGGACTTATATACGAAGCTTCGAAAGGCGACTACATTAAATTTCTGTGCAGCATGAGATATGCAATAGATAAAATTAGAAGAATATCAGGAGATAACAGCAGTTGCCCAAGTGGCAGCAACAAAGCATCACCAAAGGATTTCAATTATCCTTCAATGACCGTTAGAGTTTTGAAAAGTAAATCCTTCGAAGTTGGATTTCATAGAACAGTAACAAATGTTGGCATTGCAAATTCCACATACAAAGCCAAAATCTTTCCAAACTCAGAACTTAGTATCAAAGTGATACCTCAAGTTCTCTCATTCCAGTCTTTGAACGAAAAGAAGTCTTTTGATGTGAATGTTGTTGGTAGAGGTTTGGAAGACGGAACGATGGTGAATGCAGCTCTGGAGTGGTCTGACGGCATTCATAGTGTAAGAAGTCCAATTGTTGTTCACACAGCTATAGAATAGTTAAAAATTTATATGATTCTATTCGTCTTGTGTATGACAAATAAAATTCAAATCATTTTATGTTCTCATTTGACTCCATTAAAGAACAATGATTAAGCTCTTTTAATATTTTAAATGAATGATTAGTCAATTTTAATGGCATTAATTTTCCTGTTAACTACACATACAAAATATATTTATTTGATGAAGATGAACTCTAAGATGACACATGAATTGTCTGATATAGGAGAGAAAATATTCTGCTTGTTCACAGCTTGCTTATTGCAGAGCATCCTATTTCAAGAATTGCATTCCATTTAAAATTCTGGAGAAAACCAAACATGAACTTAATGTATATATCCAATAATTTTTTAGCTGTAATTCCAAATATGCTTTTGATATTTTTTGTTGAGTTTGAGAAATTGTTAAGCATATTTTCTGTTTTCTAACATACTTGGAAAATGCATATATGGGTATAATCCTATATACTTAACCAAAAAAAGAAAAGGTTAGCTATAAGATATGCATTTCATTAAGGAATATAATGCCCTAATACATATGGATTAATGGATTCTTATCCATTTACCATTAACAAATTCATTTTCATTAATAAATTTCATTCACTTTAGCTGTAATTCCAAAGATGCATTTGAAAGGAAACTAAATTGGAATACTAATTGATTCAATTCTTCAATCACAGTATAAAACATAGAGAGTGTGTTAAAAGTTTTTAGAACTGTGCAATGGCTAAAACTAAAGCTACAGTGTTTTCTTTCTTTTCTTCCTTTCCCACAGTTAATCTAGGCCTCTTGTGCAGTGCATCTGATCATGAAGATAGAAAGGCCAGCCCTATATTGTCTTTCATGTATAAGAAATAGAATATTAATTTTAAGTTGTTTGGGTTGTTTCCATAATAATTATTATATTTCAGGCCTACATTGCGTACTTGGGATCACTTCCAAAGGGGAATTACTCACCTTCAATTATAACTCTATATTTTTAGAATTATTTTATTTGTTTAAAGTTAAATTTTAGATTAGTTTTTGATAATGCAATAATATAATTGCTTATTTTTAGAAATAAATAGTTTTACAATTTAAAAATAAATTATAACATATTTTAAGTATTTTTATTTTATTTTTGTAGTTCAAAATAATATCACAATGATGCAATAAAATAAAGTATACAGGCGATGATGTCATAAAAATAATGATGCAAATAATAATTCAAGTTTTCAATTCATGTGAAATCAACTTAGTGGTTGGTGGCCAACCTAACCATTTTTGTTGCAACTTAATTATTATTTATATTTAATTGATTGGATTTGATTGTTGGAATTAATCTTTTATTTTAAAACTTAATGTTTTTGATTAACTAACTATTAATTGCATGATTTAAAATATTATGTGAAGTAGAGATAGTGGAAACACAATATTAGTTTATTATGATAATTGACCTAGAGAATGTATTACTTATAGATAAGAATACTCCTTTGTGATAATTAAAAGAATTTCTATAAAACTTAATGTATTTATATTAATTGCTTATAATCACGAGAGTAGACATAAGGTTAATATGAGCACACATATTATATCTTGAGAGAGAACATCATAAAATTTGAGAAAATATAATCATTAATTCTAGCAAAAATAATCCAATCTAGAGAATATAAAGAAATCATAGGTAATCAAATGATAAATTCTAAATTCCAGACCTTTAATCTTCTTTTAATTTTTTTTCTCTAAATATTTTTTAATGGATTTTCTTGATGCAATTTTCATTTGCCAAGCATGATATTTATAGGCATGCTTGGTGGAAGAATTCAAATTTCATTAAAATTCTTAATCAAAAATTCAACATTGATGGTTAGGTTGGCCACTAACCATTGAATTTTTACATCAAAAATTCAACATTTTAAGTTGGCCACCAACCTTTGAATTTTTGCATTAATATTCAACAAAAATGGTTAGGTTGGCCACCAACCATTAAGTTGATTTCACATTAATTGAAAACTTGAATCATTACTTGTATCATTATTTTTATGACATCATTGCCTACATCATTTATTTTATTACATCATTATGATATCATTTTGATCTGCAAAAATAAAATAAAAATACTTAAAATATGTTATAATTTATTTTTAAATTGTAGAACTATTTATTTCTAAAATTAAGTAATAATATTATTATATTCTCAAGAACTAAACTAAAATTTGATGATTAAATTCTAATCAATTCATGTGAAATCAACTTGATGGTTGGTGGCCAACCTAACCATTTTTGTTGAATATTAATGCAAGAATTCAAAGGTTGGTGGCCAACCTAAAATGTTGAATTTTTGATGTAAAAATTCAATGGTTGGTGGCCAACCTAACCATCAATATTGAATTTTTGATGTAAGAATTTTAATGGAACTTGAATTCTTCCACCAAGCATGCCTATAAATACCATGCTTGGCAAAGGAAAATAGCATCAAGAAAATCCATCAAAAAATATTTAGAGAAAAAAATATATTAGTTTTCTTCTTTGTTCATGTTATTTTTATTAAGAGAAGTTTTGGAGCTCATGTTCATCAAAGATTGTATCCAAAAAAGAGTTCTTTCTAAACTTTACTCTTGAATTTAATTTTAAGTTGTTATTATGTTTGTTATTTTGATTGTTAATTTAATTGTTTCTTCCTTCTCAATTATGAGTAGCTAGTTTTATTTTTTAGGATTTAGATGTAATATTTTGATTTACATATGATTATTTATATTTATGTTATGGGAATTTATATTTCAAACTAAATTAAAATTAAAGAAATTAAATAATGATTAATTTAAAAGAAGATTAAAGGCTTAGGATTTAGAATTCATCATTTAATTACCTATGATTTCTTTATATTCTCTAGATTGGATTATTTTTGCTGGAATTAATTATTAGATTTTCCTAAATTATATGATGTTCTCTCTCAAAATACAATATGTGTGCTCATATTAACCTTATGTCTACTCTCGTGATCATAAGCAATTAACATAAACCCATTAAGTTTTATGGAAATCCTTTTAATAATCACAAAGGAGTATTTTTATCTCTAAATAATACATTCCCTAGGTCAATTATCCTAATAAACTAATATTGTGTTTCCATTCTCACTACTTCACACAATATCTTAAATCATGTAATTAATGGCCAGTTAATTACAAGTATTAAGTTCTAAAATAAAAAATTAATTCCAACAATCAAATCCAATCAATTAAATATAAATAATCATATGTAAATCAAAAGATTACATCTAAATTTTAGAAAATAAAATTAGCTACTCATAATTGAGAAGGAATAAACAATTAAATTAACAATCAAAATAACAAACATAATAACAACTTAAAATTAAATTCAAGAATAAAGTTTAGAAAGAACTCTTTTTAGGATACAATCTTTGATAAACATAAACTCCAAAACTTTTTTTGATAAAAATAACATGAACAAAAAAGAAAACTAATCTATTTTTTTCTCTAAATATTTTTTGATGGATTTTCTTGATGCTATTTTCCTTTGCCAAGCATGGTATTTATAGGCATGCTTGGTGAAAAAATTCAAATTTCATTAAAATTCTTATATCAAAAATTCAACATTGATGGTTAGGTTGACCACTAACCATTGAATTTTTACATCAAAAATTCAACATTTTAAGTTGGCCACCAATCTTTAAATTCTTGCATTAATATTCAACAAAAATGGTTAAGTTAGCCACCAATCATTAAGTTCATTTTACATGAATTGAAAACTTGAATCATTACTTGTATCATTATTTTTATGACATCGCCTACATCATTTATTTTATTGCATCATTGTAATATCATTTTGATCTGCAAAAATAAAATAAAAATACTTAAAATATGTTATAATTTATTTTTAAATTGTAAAACTATTTATTTCTAAAAATAAGTAATAATATTATTGCATTTTCAAGAACTAAGCTAAAATTTGATGATTAAATTCCAATCAATTCATGTGAAATCAACTTAATGGTTGGTAGCTAATCTAACCATTTTTGTTGAATATTGATGCAAGAATTCAAAGGTTGGTGGCCAACCTAAAATGTTGAATTTTTGATGTAAAAATTCAATGGTTGGTGGCCAACCTAACCATCAATATTGAATTTTTGATGTAAGAATTTTAATGAAACTTGAATTCTTTCACCAAGCATGCCTATAAATACCATGCTTAACAAAGGAAAATAGTATCAAGAAAATCCATCAAAAAATATTTAGAGAAAAAAAATAGATTAGTTTTCTTCTTTGTTCATGTTATTTTTATCAAGAGAAGTTTTGGAGCTCATATTCATCAAAAATTGTATCCCAAAAAGAGTTCTTTCTAAACTTTACTCTTGAATTTAATTTTAAGTTGTTATTATATTTGTTATTTTGATTGTTAATTTAATTGTTTCTTCCTTTTCAATTATTAGTAACTAATTTTATTTTCTAGGATTTAGATGTAATCTTTTGATTTGCATATGATTATTTATGTTTATGTTATGAGAATTTATATTTCAAACTAAATTAAAATTAAAGAAATTAAATGATGATTAATTTAAAAGAAGATTAAAGGTCTAGGATTTAGAATTTATCATTTGATTACCTGTGATTTCTTTATATTCTCTAGATTGGATTATTTTTGCTGGAATTAGTGATTAGATTTCCCTAAATTATATGATGTTCTCTCTCAAAATACAATATGTGTGCTCATATTAACCTTATGTCTACTTTCGTAATTATAAGCAATTAATATAAACCCATTAAGTTTTATGGAAATCCTTTTAGCAATCACAAAGGAGCATTCTTATCTCTAAATAATACATTTCCTAGGTCAATTATCCTAATAAACTAATATTGTGTTTCCATTCTTGCTATTTTACACAATATCTTAAATCATGCAATTAATGGCCAGTTAATTACAAGTATTAAGTTCTAAAATAAAAAATTAATTCCAACAATCAAATCCAATTAATTAAATATAAATAATCATATGCAAATCAAAAGATTACATCTAAATCTTAGAAAATAAAATTAGCTACTCATAATTGAGAAGGAAGAAACAATTAAATTAACAATCAAAATAACAAACATAATAACAACTTAAAATTAAATTCAAGAGTAAAGTTTATAAAGAACTCTTTTTGAGATACAATCTTTGATGAACATGAACTCCAAAACTTCTCTTGATAAAAATAACATGAACAAAGAAGAAAACTAATCTATTTTTTTTTCTCTAAATATTTTTTGATGGATTTTCTTGATGCTATTTTCCTTTGCCAAGCATGGTATTTATAGGCATGCTTGGTGGAAGAATTCAAGTTTCATTAAAATTCTTACATCAAAAATTCAACATTGATGGTTAGCTTGACCACCGACCATTGAATTTTTACATCAAAAATTCAACATTTTAAGTTGGCCACCAACCTTTCAATTCTTGCATTAATATTTAATAAAAATGGTTAGGTTAGCCACCAACCATTAAGTTGATTTCACATGAATTGAAAACTTGAATCATTGCTTGCATCATTATTTTTATGACATCGCCTGCATCATTTATTTTATTATATCATTGTGATATCATTTTGATCTGCAAAAATAAAATAAAAATACTTAAAATATGTTATAATTTATTTTTAACTTGTAGAACTATTTATTTTTAAAAATAAGTAATAATATTATTGCATTCTCAAGAACTAAGCTAAAATTTGATGATTAAATTCCAATCAATTCATGTGAAATCAACTTAATGGTTGGTGGCCAACCTAACCATTTTTGTTGAATATTAATGCAAAAATTCAAAGGTTAGTGGCCGACCTAAAATGTTGAATTTTTTATGTAAAAATTTAATGGTTGGTGGCCAACCTAACCATCAATGTTGAATTTTTGATGTAAGAATTTTAATGGAACTTGAATTCTTCCACCAAGTATACCTATAAATACCATGCTTTGCAAAAGAAAATAGCATCAAGAAAATCCATCAAAAATTATTTAGAGAAAAAAAAATAGATTAGTTTTCTTCTTTGTTCATGTTATTTTTATAAAGAGAAGTTTTGGAGCTCATGTTTATCAAAGATTGTATCCCAAAAAATTTTTTTTCTAAACTTTACTCTTGAATTTAATTTTAAGCTGTTATTATATTTGTTATTTTGATTGTTAATTTAATTGTTTCTTCCTTTTCAATTATGAGTAGCTAATTTTATTTTCTAGAATTTAGATGTAATTTTTTTATTTGCATACGATTATTTATATTTATGTTATGGGAATTGATTGTTGGAATTAATCTTTCATCTTATAACTTAATGCATATAATTAACTAGCCATTAATTACATTATTTAAGATATTGTGTAAAGTAGTAAGAGTGGAAGCACAATATTTGTTTATTAGGATAATTGACCTAGGGAATGTATTGTTTAGAGATAAAAATACTCTTTTGTGATTGTTAAAAGGATTTTCGTAAAACTTAATGGGTTTATGTTAATTACTTATGATCACGAGAGTAGATATAAGATTAATATGAGCACACATGTTGTATCTTAGGAGAAAACATCATATAATTTAGGAAAATCTAATTATTAATTTCAGCAAAAATAATCCAATCTAGAGAATATAAAGAAATCATAGGTAATCAAATAATTAATTCTAAATCCTAGGCCTTTAATCTTCTTTTAAATTAATCATCATTTAATTTCTTTAATTTTAATTTAGTTTGAAATATAAATTACCATAATTGATTTTTTAAATAATAGAGTAATCTTAAAATTAGTATTTTGCAAACCCTTCCTTATGTGAACGATACGTACTCATCACTTTGTTATTTATAAATGATCTGTGCACTTGCAGTAATCGACCAACAATCAACTCACCACCTTAGTTTGCTTCAAGCGGTTGTTGATTCCAAGTAAAATTCCTTGATTTTATGAAATTTCAAAATTTTATGAAATTCATTTACACCAAACAGGACTTTTAATCTCCCTTTCTTAATCATCTGTAGCTTTTTAGCTAATTCATTGATAAGAAGTTACAAAAGGAGTTTTAATGGATTTGATGCCAAGCCCACTAGTTATGAGAGCCAAAAACTAGCAAGTGAGTTCTTCAAAACACTTTCTGTTGCCACTTCAATTTAGAACATTCATAATTTCATTGTAACATATTCTGATATGCAGGCATAGAGGGAGTAGTCTCTCAGTTTCCCAGCAGAACTTATCGACTTCAAACCGCTAGATCTTGGGATTTCATGGATTCCAATGATAATACCATTTGGAATCCTACCGTTAAGAGTGATACTATAATTGGTGTTATAGATTCTGGAATTTGGCCTGAATCAACAAGTTTTAGTGATGAAGGATTTGGTCCTGCTCCAAATTTTCACTTGCAATAAGTAACATTCCCATCTTGTTTAGTCACAAATTTCTTACATTTTCACATGTTCTCAATATTCATAAACCGTAACACCATTTTTTTCTTTTTTAAACAATGTTGAATGCTTATTATGGAGCAAGATCATTGGAGCTTGATTTTACTCCTCGTCAGGAGCTATTGATTCTGCTAGAGATGACGATGGTCATGGAACTCATACCGCCTCTATAGCGGCAGGAAACAAAGTAAAAGAAGTCAGTTTCTATGGATACGCAAAAGGCAATGGTTGAGGAGGGTTACCTTCAGCCAGATTGCTTGCATGTAAGGCCTTTAATTCAGATGGTTGTGAAGGAGCTGATATCTTGGCTGCATTTGACCATGCGATTACTGATGAAGTTCACATTATAACAATCTCAATAGGAGGAAGTTTTGCAGTCGATTTTGATCGAGATGAAATTGCAATTGGTTCATTTCATGCTATGAGTAAAGGAATTCTCACCTCAAATTCAGGAGGCAATAATGGTCCTGATGCAGCATCTGTGACAAGTGTAGCCCCATGGATACTTTCTGCAGCAGGAAGCAACACAGATGGCAGGATCATGGAAAAAGTTGTTCTTGGGAATGGAAAGACATTAAGTGTAGGTATCATGGAAATGTAAGCAAGGATACAACTTCCACATTATGAGTTCTAACAATCCAGTTTGGAAACAGGGAAGTTCAGTCAATACTTCCACTCTAAATGGAACAAAATTTCCTCTAGAATATGGAACTAATGCCGCGACTGAGTGCCCCTGTCTTGCTGCTCAGTAATTTCTACAACTCTACCTAGTCTGTTTAACTTGAAATTGTTCAAAGAACAAATAATCCATCGAATGAAATGTGACAAAATATTGAATTGCTTTTGCGTTTGATGAGGTGCTGTGACCCTGAGCAGCACTTTAGTGAAGGGGAAAATTGTGCTTTGTGATACATTATAAATATTAATAATATCGTTTTCCACTGAGCGTGGAAAATTCATTCAGAATAATATTTTTTTAAATATACACACGTGGATTTATAAGTAGACACAGTGTTGAAATCTACTCTCACAAAACCAGTGGCTTCTGCTAGGTCAACATTTCATTATATATTTTCTATTTATTCAATGTAGGATTATATTCCCAACAGGATGGGGATGAAATCTAAGGTCGCTTTCAGATTGGTGACAAAAACATGAATTATAGAAAATATAGAAGTGAAAATAGGAGTGTAAACGTGAATTGTAGAATCCAGATCCATGCTATTTTTTCAAACAAAATGCTACAATTTGAACTTTCCCTTTAATCATGAAATAAGGTTTGATTATATTTTTTGGGGGAGAAGATAAAAAAAAAAAAAAATGAGACTCGAACAGATACAACGCAATCAATTAACTCCTGAAATTTTGCTTTTAAATGATTAATAAAATTATAGTTTATGTTTTTTCACAAAAATACATATAATGTGTGACCAGATTGTATTATTTTACATTAATATAAGTTTACATAGGCTCCTTTTTATTATTTCACTTTGGGCCTTCTAAATCTCGGGACTGGCCCTAAAGATAAATAATGGTAATTTTGTCTATACATGATTTTATATAATTAATTGCTCTGACGATAACAATAACTTGAATGAAAAACTTGAAGAATTTGATTGATGAACCCCTCTATTTTAGGTTATCCAACGTACTTGGAAAATGCATGTGCATAATATCATCCTATCATTGAAAAGGGTTATCAGTTTCATGCACTTAACCAAAAAAAGAAAAGGTTAGCTGTAAGATATTAATTTCATTTTAAGGGAAGTAAATCTTTGTGTTCATAGAATTACTTGTTATTCTGATTCATTACCCTTTTTGAGTATTTTGGTGAGAGAATAGAATTAAATGTTATTGTTGGGATTAGAACCCTGATAATGCTCTAATACATTTGGATTAATGGATCTTTATTCATTTACCATTGACAAATTGATTGTCATCAATGAATTTGATTCATTTTGGCTGCAATTCCAAAGAAGAATTTAAAAGGAAACTAAATTTAAATGCTAATTGATTCATTTCTTGGATCCCAGTATAAAATGAGGGCGGAGTGTTTCAATGTTTTTCAGAATTGAGCAATGGCTAAGAGTAAAGCTACATTGTTTTCTTTCTTTTCTTCCCTGCTCATAGTTACTCTAGGCCTCTTGTGCAGTGCATCTGATCATGAAGATAGAAAGGTAAAGCCTATATTGTCTTTCTTGTATAAGAAATTGTATATTAATTTTAAGTTGTTTCCATAACAATTATTACATTTCAGGCCTACATTGTGTACATGGGATCACTTCCAGAGGGGACATACTCACCATCAACTCACCACCTTAGTTTGCTTCAAGCAGTTGTCGATTCCAGGTAAAATTCTTCAATTTCATGAGATTTCAAAGGAATTTAACAAAGTTTTATGAAATTCTTTTACACCAAGCAGGACTTTTAATCTCCCTTTCTTAATCATCTGCAGATCTTTAGCTAATTCATTGATAAGAAATTACAAAAGGAGTTTTAATGGATTTGCTGCAAAGCTCACTACTTATGAGATGCAAAAACTAGCAAGTGAGTTTTTCAAAACACTTTCTGTTGCCACTTCAATTCGGAACATTTATAATTTCATTGTTAATTATATATTCTTATATGCAGGCATGGAGGGAGTAGTCTCTGTGTTTCCAAGCAGAACATATCGAATTCAAACCACTAGATCTTGGGATTTCATGGGTTTCAATGATAATACCATTCAGAATCCTACCGTTAAGAGTGATATTATAGTTGGTGTTATAGATACTGGAATTTGGCCTGAATCAACAAGTTTTAGTGATGAAGGTTTTGGTCCTGCTCCAAAGAAGTGGAAGGGCGAATGTGATGGTGGCAAAAATTTTACTTGCAACAAGTAACATTCCTATCTTTTCGATTCATAACGATTGCTTATATATGCACATGTACTTAGTATTCATAAAATGTAACTCTACTTTTTCTTACTTGAATTATGGATTGTATTGACAATATTAAATGGTTATTTTACAGCAAGATCATTGGAGCTCGATTTTACTCCAATAATCTTGATTCTGCTAGGGATGATGATGGTCATGGAACTCATACTGCCTCTATAGCAGCTGGAAACCAAGTAAAAGATGTCAGCTTCTATGGATTGGCAAAAGGCACCGCTAGAGGAGGGTTACCTTCAGCCAGGATCGCTGCATATAAGGCCTGCCATTTGGATGGGTGTGATGGAGTTGATATCCTGGCAGCATTTGACGATGCAATTGCAGATGGAGTTGACATTATAACAATCTCAATAGGAGGAGATTCTGCAGTTGATTTTGCTAACGATGAAATTGCAATTGGCTCATTTCATGCTATGAGTAAAGGAATTCTTACCTCAAATTCTGCAGGCAATAGTGGTCCTAATGCAGCATCTGTGTCAAGTGTAGCCCCATGGATACTTTCTGTAGCAGCAAGCAACACGGATCGCAGGATCATTGACAAAGTTGTTCTTGGGAATGGAAAGGCATTAGCAGTAAGTATCATGGAAATGTAGGCATACAACTTTGACCTTATGAGTTCTAACAATCTAGTTTTGCAAACAGGGAAGTTCAATCAATGCTTTCACTCTAAATGGAACAAAATTTCCTTTAGTATATGGAACTAATGCCTCCACTAATTGCCCCAATCTTGGTGCTCGGTAAATTCATCAATTCTACCTAGTCAGTTTAACTCTAAATTATTCAAATCGAATGAAATGTAACAAAATAATGAACTGTTCTTGTTTTTTATCAGGTTGTGTTACACTGATTGCTTAAACAGCGCATTAGTGAAGGGGAAAATTGTGCTCTGTGATCTTTTTGCCGGACATATTGAGGCCCATAGAGCTGGTGCACTTGGTTCAATCGTGCAAACTAACTCATTCGATAACCTTCCCTTTGTTGTCCCATTGCCTGCATCTGCTTTAATTCAGAATGACTACAATTTGGTCAAGTCCTACATGAATTCGACAGAGTATAAATCTCTATTAACAAGTTTCGAGTTATTGCAAAATGATTATTTTCTTTGAATGCTTAATCTTCGTGTATTTTACAGTTCGCCTCAAGCAGAAATTTTAAAAAGTGAAGCTATTAAAGATTCTGCTGCACCTACAGTGGCTTCCTTCTCTTCTCGCGGCCCCAATACCATAGCACCTGATATTATGAAAGTAAAATTTCCAGCATAAATAGTTTTCGGATAGTATTTCATTTCACTGAATTTTAACTATATTCTACAAAATAATTGCAGCCGGATGTAAGTGCCCCTGGAGTAGATATATTGGCTGCATACGCGCCTGTTGTTTCACCATCATCTAGTTCTAAAGATAAGAGGAGAGTTAAATACAATATACTTTCAGGAACTTCAATGTCTTGCCCGCACGCTGCTGGTGTAGCAGCTTATATTAAAGCTTCTCATCCTGATTGGCCTCCTTCAGCAATCAAATCTGCTATTATGACTACTGGTTAACTTGCATACCAAAATTAGTAGTTTTATTTGTAAGGTTGTTCAACTTGTCTTATTGTACAGTAATCACCAAACATTTTTTCTTTTTTTTTTTTCAGCTTGGCCTATGAATGCTACCAAGAATTCAGATGCTGAATTTGCTTATGGATCTGGGCATATAAATCCTGTTAAAGCTATTAATCCTGGACTTATATACGAAGCTTCGGAAGATGACTACATTAAATTTCTGTGCAGCATGGGCTACGCTATAGGCATAATCAGAAGAATATCAGGAGATAACAGCAGTTGCCCAAGGGGCAGCGACAAAGCATCACCAAAGGATTTCAACTATCCTTCAATGACTGTTAAAGTTTCGCCCAATGAATCTTTCAAAGTTGGATTTCATAGAACAGTAACAAATGTTGGTCTTGCAAATTCCACATACAAAGCCAAAATCTTACCAAACTCAGAACTTAGTATCAAAGTGACACCTCAAGTTCTCTCATTCCAGTCTTTGAACGAAAAGAAGTCTTTTGATGTGAATGTGGTTGGTAGAGGTTTGGAAGACAGAACGATGGAGAATGCAGCTGTGGAATGGTCTGATGGCATTCACAGTGTGAGAAGTCCAATTATTGTGCATACATTATAATATAGATCAGAATCTATATTGATTTCATTAAAGAATAATGAGTAAGATCTACTTTTCAATTGTCTGGCTTGAATGGTAAAAGAACATATCAGGATGCTCTATGTTGCAAGCCATGACCATGATTCTTTGAAATGGAACAACACTATTAATAGTAGGGAACTAGGGATCATGAATCATTTATCCTTGTTAGTGTTTTGTCTCAGCCAAAAATAAAAAAATAATAATAATAAAAAGACTCCTTGTATGTGGAGATACACAGCAAGAAGCAGTTTAAAATTTCTTATCATGACAATGACAACAACAAAGTATGAAAACTATGAGTAGTATAATTAGGAGAATGACTGTATTTCTTGTTTGACATTCACAAGCTAAAGACTGTCCTATATGATTTGGAACTGCTAGAGATAGAGCATGCTTTTCTTGATTTTAGTGCAAACACAAAGATGCACAAACAAATATACAAATGAAAGCAACCAATTCCATCTGCTTAGTTTGGACTAAAAAAAGAAGGATTATTTTGAACTAAAACAAAAGCAGATTTACTTAGCTTTTATAGGGAAAAGAGTTTTTATAAGCTTAAAACTTCACTTGTTTAGATTATACTTCAGCACCCCTACTCCACTCCATCAATTCCTAGTGATCATCAAGTCCTCCATCAAATTCCCAATCATCAGTAGGTAGTCCATCAAATTCCCAGTCACCACAGATTTCTACCCCACAGAACATTCCCATCGAGCTTGCTGTCATCACCAAGTGACACAAGGCTTTCTAAAGATACAACTGTATCATAAAAAGGAGGCACGTCAGGAATCTAAAAAATTTCACATGTTTTCTCTTTGAGGTCATACCATATAGGTTCCGTATAATATTTATCCATTAGGACTTTATTTCCCCTCTTTGAATAAGCCAAAGGTGTTGGATGTTCCCAATAAACCTCCCCTAGTCTAAACAATTCAATCCAAGAAAACCCATCTCCATGCTTCTTTCTAACATACCATGCAACCTCATGCTTTCCATAAGAAAATAAGCTCATAGAGAGACATCCTTCTAAAACATTCAAATGAATGCTAGATCCTTCAGTTGTGTAAACAGGCTGTGTTATCCAAAAGAAAGTCTCATTTGCCAAATCAAAAGCAGCAATCATCTCTGAAAATTGAGGGGGAAAACTCCTATCCCTCTTCGACACCCAGTGCAAAGCACCATTAGCAAAGTATCCATGCGATACGATTTCATACCCAGTATAAGGGAAATCTGGAAGCCTTCTCCAAGTATTGGATCTCAAACCAAAAATCCAAACTTGAATGGCCAAATTAACATTGTTTGGCTGCAAAATCTCCGAAATGCACACAACTTTGTAGTCATCACTATTAGAGTCATATCCCAATCCGACGTAGCTGCATCGATCAATACCCTGTTCGTGAGGTATTTCGATTGGGCAAACTGGTAGCTCCTTGCACTGCCTGGTGCATGGATTCCACAGAGCAAGTCTGTGATCACCTACAAACATCTCATTGCCTGCAAACAAGAGAAGTAAACCATTACAAGGCCCATGGATGTAGGTATCTGGTCGGACATCGTTATCAAGCCTTTTTACTTCTTTTACTTCCTTATCAATATCCACTTCCAAAATAACTGTGCGGTGATAGGATTCGGAGCTTCACTCTGGTCTTTCTATGAACTTGCATCGGATAATCAGCTTGCGGTGGGATCTAGTTTCCATAGATCTCTTGACATGCTCCATGATGAACTATGAACTATCAATAACATTGCAAAATGATTTTGAAATGCATCTGAAACGCAAAAGAGACTTCACTGGCAACCAAAGTAGAATTTCAGTGATTAATTCAGGCAAAAGTGTTACCATTGTTTTCTGCCTTGACATTGTTTTACACCTGCGAGTGTGCGGATTTAGGGTTTAGATTTATTGGCTAAATCATGAGCAAAAGAAACAAACTAAATCAAGACAATAATAAAAAATAAATAAATAAATTGCTATTATTCTTGGACATAATCAAACAGCAAAGACACCCTTATAATCACATTAAGTCCCAGAACAACCATACCAATCCCTCATTCTACTTTCAAATTCCGTTCTCAATTGCCAGTGAATACCTAATTCTGCTTCTCAATTGCTAGTGAATCCCTAATTCTGCTTTCATATGTCCTTCTCAATTGCTAATGAATCCCCAATTCTGCTTTCAATTGCGCAATTTTATTCTCAATTGCCAGTGAATCCTTAATTCCGCTTTCAATTTCGTTCTCAATTACTAATGAATGACTACTTCTACTTCTAAATTTCGTTTTCAATTGTTAATGAATCCCTAATTATACTTTCAATTTCGTTTCTCAATTGCTAATGAATCCCTAATTCTGCTTTCAATTTCATTCTCAATGATAAATATTCATCAAAGCAGCAAAACACTAAAAACCCAAACAACTGACCTCGGCTCTTTGAGATTGCTTTTTTTCCTCGAAGCCAATATCAGAAAGGCTCCTCTCTTCTTCTTCCAAGAACAGGGTAATTTATTCTCAATTTCTTCGACAACATCTTCATTCAAAATCAAATTGAGGGGTGGGGTCACTATTACACTAAATTTTTTTTTTAGTATTTTGAATAAATTTTGTAAGTTATAAATTTACATTTAGTTTTTATGATTAATAATTTATTTAAAATTTCGTATCTTTAAAATGAATTCATATTTAGTATATAAGGATTGAATATGAGAATTGATTTATAAATTAATTTTTTAAATAAGTTTATTTACAAAATAAATGGTTTTTGTATTAATTTGTTCCATGTATATAATATAATATTTTTTATTTAAAAAAATTATATTTTTCTAGTTCGATTCAATGAATTTTTGAAAAAAAATTAAAAATAAATGTTTTTAAAATAATTTTACAAGTTTGTTATGTCTCTTAAATAATATGTCATTACTTAATTGAAGTTAAAAACAAAGCAAAATTAGGAGGATATTAACAATTTGAATTAGGAGGTTATAATATAAATTTAAGTAACAAGAAAACCTAAAATACATATATTTTTAAAAATTCTTAAACATTTAAGATTTTATAATCAAAAATTAAAAATTAAATAAAACTGAGTGACATATTAATAATTGAAATGAGGTCATAGTATATATTTTAATGGCAGTATAACTTAAAATATATAAATTTTAAGAATTTAAAAATATTTAAATTGAATCACATTGAATCGCTTACATTTTAATAATTTCAAAAGGATCACTTCAAAAATTTTTAATAATTTCAAAATAATCACTTTAAAAATTTTAGTGGGATCACTATATTTTGTAAAACATCATCGATATAGATCAATGAGCTACATAAGAGAGGCTCATAAATCTTGACCCTACTCGTTAAGACTTAATTAACACAAATAAAATTATATAATTATCGTAGATGGATTATAATTATTTTTAAATCAAGTCACTTTATTCTTTTAACCTTACACATGGATAATTATGTATATATTAAGAAATGATGTATAAAATCTAATTTTTTTGAACTTATTTTTACAAGTAAAGGGATGAATGTGATCACTCCTCGTACTTATTTTTATAAAACACTTATTTTTATAAATTTAAAGAGGCGTATTTTGTTCATTAAATTTATATGACAAAATGTTAAAAAAAATTTATATTTTTCATTGTCCTTTTTATTTGTATATATTGTACTTTCAATACATTCTTTAAAATTAAATTTTAGTAAAAATTATAAATTAACTTTATTGTATTTCTATATTTAGTTTCAACATTCACTCTAATTCTATTGAAACACACTTCTAATATCACATGATAGGCAAAGTGTATATATATCAATATAATGGGATAAAAATATATGGAGCAAAAAAGTGTATTAATATCTTTTTATTAAGTGAAAAATAGACAAAAATATTATGTTTGTTAAAATATATCATCACTCGTATGTTTTTTACAAATTGTACTCTAATTTTTGTATGCTTTAAAATTGATTTAATTCAAAAATAATGAGTAAGATCTACTCTTCAACTGTCTGACTTGAAATTTAATCACTACATATAAGAAACATAATTGTAAGTTAATATTACGTGTCCAATAATTTGTTAGTTGTAATCATAGATAAGCTTTTGAAATTTTAGTTGTAATTTGACAAATTGTTACGAAAATTTTCATTCAAAAGTAGAGTATATAAACCAATACATCCACTTACAAATTTCAAGATTATGTGTCTCTTCCAGTACTACTAATAGTATGTAGCAGCAAGCCATGATCATGGTTCTTTGAAATGGAACAACACTACTGTTAATAGGGAACTAGGGATCCTGGATCATCTATTCTTGTTAGTGTTTTCTATCAGCTTATAACTCAAAAAAGCTCCTTATATGTGGAGATACACAGCAGGAGGCAGTTTAAAATTTCTTATCATGACAAATAACAACTAAATATGAAATTAAGAATAGCATAATTAGAATAAGGATATTTCACTGTATTTCTTGCTAGCCATTCAGAAGGTAAGACTAGTCTTATGACTTGGAACTGCTAGAGATAGAGCAAGCTTTTCTTTATTTTAGTGCAAACACCAAGACACAAACAAATATACAAATGAAAGCAACCAATTCCATCTGCTTAGTTTGGACTAAAAAAGAAGGATTATTTTGAAGTAAAACAAAAGCAGATTTACTTAGCATTTATATGTAAAAGAGTTTTTATAAGCTTAAAACTTCACTCATTTAAATTTTATTTCAGTCTCCTACTCTAGTCCATCAATTCCCAAGTGATCATCAAGTCCTCCACCAAATTCCCAATCATCAGGAGGTGGTCCATCAATTTCCCAGTCACCACGAAGTTCGCCCCACAGACAATTCCCATCAAACTTGCTGTCATCACCAAGTGACACAAGGCTTTCTAAAGATACAAATGCACTATACTCTAAGGGCAGGTCAGGAATCTCAAAAATTTCACATGTTTTCTCTTTGAGGTCATACCATATAGTTTCCTTATAATTTTTATTCATTAGGACTTTATTTCCCCTCTTTGAATACGCCAAAGGTGTTGGATGTTCCCAATAAACCTCCCCTAGTCTAAACAATTCAATCCAAGAAAACCCATCTCCATGCTTCTTTCTAACATACCATGCAACCTAATGCTTTTTATAAGAAAATAAGCTCATAGAGAGACATCCTTCTAAAACATTCAAATGAATGCTAGATCCTTCAGTTGTGTAAACAGGCTGTGTTATCCAAAAGAAAGTCTCATTTGCCATATCAAAAGCAGCAATCATCTCTGAAAGTTGAGGGGGCAAACTCCTATCCCTCTTCAACAACCAGTGCAAAGCATCATTAGCAAAGTATCCATGTGATACGATTTCATATCCAGCATAAGGGAAATCTGGAAGCCTTCTCCAAGTATTCGATCTCAAACCAAAAATCCAAACTTGAACTGCCAAATTAACATTGTTCGGCCGCAAAATCACCTAAATGCACACAACTTTGTAGTCATCACTATTAGAGTCATATCCCAATCCGAAGCAGCTGCATAGACCAATACGCTGTTCATGAGGTATTTCGATTGGGCATTTTGGTAGCTCCTTGCACTGCCTGGTGTATGGATTCCACAGAGCAAGTCTGTCATCATCTACAAACGTCTTATCGCCTGCGAATAAGAGAAGTAAACCATTACAAGAACCATGGATGTCGGTATCCGGTGGGACTGGGTTATTAAGCAATTTTAATTCTTTTACTTCCTTATCAAGATCCACTTCCAAAATCAATGTAGGATGATAGGACTCTGGCATCCAGTGTAGTCCTCGTTCAAAATCGTCTTGGATAATCAGCTTCAGGTGGGATCCAGTTTCCATGGATCTCTTGACATGCTCCTTGATGAAATAAGAACTATCAATAAGATTGGAAAATGATTTTGAAACGCATCTGAAACGCAAAAGAGACTTCACCGGCAACCAAAGGAGAATTTCAGTGATTAATTCAGGCAAAAGTGTTGCCATTGTTTTACACCCTGCGAGTGTGCGGGTTTAGGGTTTAGATTTATTGGCTAAATCATGAGCGAAATAAAAAAATTAAAAGAAGACAATTATAAAAAAAAATAAATAAATAAACTGCTATTATTCTTGAACATAATCAAACAGCAAAGACATCCTTATAATCACATTAAGTCCCAGAAGAACCATAGTAATCCCTCATTCTACTTTCAAATTTGGTTCTCCATTGCCAATGAACCCTAAACTTTGCTTTCAATTTCGTTCTCAATTGCCAGTGACCCCCTGATTCTGTTTCTCAATTGATAGTGAATCCCTAATTCTGCTTTCAAATTTCGTTCTCAATTGCTAATGAATCCCCAGTTCTGCTTCGATTTCGTAATTTTGTTCTCAATTTCCAATGAATCCTTAATTCCGCTTTCAATTTCGTTCTCAATTGGTAATGAATGACTACTTCTACTTCTAAATTTCGTTTTCAATTGTTAATGAATTCCTAATTATACTTTCAATTTCGTTTCTCAATTGCTAATGAATCCCTAATTCTGCTTTCAATTTCATTCTCAACGGTAAATATTCATCAAAGCAGCAAAATAATAAAAACCCAAATAACTGACCTCGGATCTTTGTGATTGCTTTTTTCCTTCAAGCCAATATCAGAAAGGCTCCTCTCTTCTTCTTCCAAGAACAGGGTAATTTATTCTCAATTTCTTCGACAACATCTTCGTTCAAAATCAAATTGAGGGGTTTAAAGGCAATTAACGTGTTCATGAGACCAAATCTCTCTGTCTCTCTCTCTCTCTTTTTTTTTTTTTTTTTTAAGGAAGTACAATTTTTATCATTCTTTTGAAATCCAAATCGGTCTGACCGGTATCGAAACATTTCGAAGTGTGTGTGAAATGTCATATTGAATATACAGGATAAAGAGGAGACATATATAAAATAAATTTATTACATAGAATAGAAAAAAGAATAATCTATATGTGTCTCACTTTATTAATTATAATATTTAAGAATAATTTATATGTGTCTCACTTTATTAATTATAACACCTATTTATTATAGTAAAAAATTATAAAAATATAAATATAAATAGAGTTATATTTACATAATAATATCTATTTATAGAAATAGGATAGATATCAATGTTATCACACCACTTAAATATTATCACAATATTCCCTCTTGAATGTATATTACAAAAAATATGTTTCGTTAAAATCTTACTAAGAAAATAAATTCAATTCCTTATGCATTAGTTATGAGCAGTATAATTTATCTGCAAACTTGTATAAGACTGGATATCAGTTTCACAGTCGAAACTGTGGCTTTAAAACATGCCACAAACTCTGCTTCTATAGTAGATGAAGAAGCAATGACAGACTGCTTAACACTTTTCCATGGTATTGCTCCATTTGCTAAAAGAAGCAGATAATCACATGTAGATTTTCTGCTATCAAGATATCTAGCAAAATCTGAATCCGAGTATTCAATTACCTTTAAATTATCAGACCTTGTATACATGAGCATATAATTCTTTGCTCCTTGCAGGTACCTCAAAACTTTCTTTACAACTTTCCAATGAGCAATTCCTGGATTGCTTTGAATATGCCCAATATTTCAACCATGAAACTAATAACTAGTCTTGTACAGGTTTTGCAGATACATTATATTGCACACAATTGAAGCATAAGGAATTGACTCCATTTTCTTTCGTTCTACATCATTCTTTGGGCATTGCATGAGACTAAATTTATCCCCTTTTTAGATAGAAACAATTCCTGCTGAACATTTATTCATGTTAAATGTAATATCATGAATTTTCATAATTTTAGAATTTTGAAATATTGTGAATTTGACAGAAAATATTTATTATGTTATAACAAATTTCCTAATTAATTATTGTGGTATTGAATTTAAATTTAGTAAATTATTTTAGTAAACCATTTTATTATCATTATTATTATTGTTGTTGTTGTTGTTGTTGTTGTTCTTATTACTATCAGTTTATATATATGTGTGGAGAGCTACTGTAACTGTGAGGGAGAGAGAGAGAGAGAGAGAGAAGGAGCTGTTGCTGCCCACGTCCAACCGCCGTCTGATCACTGGAGTGCAACACGCGCCGGCCAGGAAGACTCTGGAGGTGCCTACCAAGCCGCCCACTGAAGATCGCCATCATCTGCCGTTGCCAGCCACCGCACGCGCAGCGCAAATGTTTGCCTGTAGATTATTTTAGTAAACCATTTTATTATCATTATTATTATTGTTGTTGTTGTTGTTGTTGTTGTTCTTATTACTATCAGTTTATATATATGTGTGGAGAGCTACTGTAACTGTGAGGGAGAGAGAGAGAGAGAGAGAGAAGGAGCTGTTGCTGCCCACGTCCAACCGCCGTCTGATCACTGGAGTGCAACACGCGCCGGCCAGGAAGACTCTGGAGGTGCCTACCAAGCCGCCCACTGAAGATCGCCATCATCTGCCATTGCCAGCCACCGCACGTCTGGAGGTGCCTACCAAGCCGCCCACTGAAGATCGCCATCATCTGCCGTTGCCAGCCACCGCACGCGCAGCGCAAATGTTTGCCTGTAGAATCTTCCAAGCTCGATTCTGGCTTGTTCCGTTGTCCATTCAAGGTGATTTTGGTACCATTGGACTCCTCTTCCTCTAAGCTTTATTTTGGTATATAAATTGCTAATTGTGGATGATGTTGGATTTGACCGGAATTCGATGACCTACCGTATTGCCGATGCAGATTTCGACGAGCGTCCGACAAACTAGAAGAGGTGAATCATATTTTTGGATTCTGCACTTCAAGATGAGTCCTTTGGTAGTGAATTTGTGATGATTGGTTAACGTTCATGTTTTCCGGCGACTTTTGTGGTGAGCATCGTTTAACGTGATTCGCATCAAGTTGTGGCATATTATTATACTTTGAGTAAGATTAGAGGATTAGATGTTGATGGAAGAAGTTTAGTTGATACAGTTTATTTGATTAGTTAGTTAGTAAAGTGTGTGGTATATTAGAAAATTCTTGTCTTTTGGGGGAGATTAGGTTGTCCAAATAGAAAATGATTATTTAATTATCATTATATTCATATTCTGATAATCTTGTAATACTTCACTGTATAGATCGTTCTAGAGCGCCTTCGACAACCCTCAACCATAGTCCATGAATTTTCGGTTCTGTTTTTATGTATTGCGAGTGATACTTCTAATATACTTTCCGGTTAATCATGCATTGCATTAAGTGTATTTACAAATATAATTAATTATGCTAATGTAATGGAATGTATACATATGCACGATTATCTTGACATCTGGTGTGTTTGATATTTTGATTATGTGCTACACATTCTCTATATATGTTGGAGGGAGGCAGAATGATATAGAAACCACCTAGGATTTATGGATATGATAAGATTATGAGGAGATTATGATGAGATTGAGAAGATGAGCTATGACTAATGGATGCTGGCCGGACCTACTCATCGCTAAGGCCTCTATCAGTCAGGTCAGGGCTGCGTAGTACAGACCATTGACGGTCAGGCCTATTGAATATAAGAAACAGATTATTGGATTAAGAGAGCCATTATTTGAGGATCGGCTCCCTAAGTTTGATATTAGTGTGATTTCTGTGGACTAAACTCCATCCTTGTATGTTTTGTAATGATTGGTTGTTGGGTGACATAATTGCATTACATTCATTTATATGTATCTTGTTCACTAGGTCAGCATATTAGCAGTATCATTTATTGAGTTGAGACGCTCACCTTAGTCTCCTTATTATTTTTTTCATGTTACAGGTTGAGCCTAAAGTTATGATCCTTATTGAATCGGTCTCTATCTTTTAATTCGACAGAGCATATGTGATGTGTAATTATTGTAATAATACCTTAGAATTCTGCAATTACAGTACTGTGCCTTGTATTATAATATTATTGGCATTATTGAGTTGTATTATTATGAAACTCTCTGCCAACAACTCTTTATGATACTAGCACTCTTATTGTAAATTACTGTTCTGTGATATGATGAGAACTGACTATTATGTCGGCAGATTGAGTTGATGTTGTGCGATTTTTGCAAGTGCACAGATCGTTTACAAGTAATAAAATGATGAGTGAATATCGTTCCCACGAGAAAGGGTTTGTTAAGTACCAATTTTAAGATTACTCTATTATTTAGAAAATCAATTATGAGATTTTATGTTTTAAGTTAAAGTGAAATTCAACTAAATAAATGATAATAAATATGAAAATAAGATTAAAAGTTTAGGATTTAGAATTTATCAATTGATCACATATGATTTCTTTATAATCTTTAAATGGATTATTTTTGCTGGAATTAATAATTAGATTTCCCTAAATTATATGATGTTCTTTCTCAAGATACAACATGTGTATTTATATTAACTTTACGTCTACTCTCGTGATCATAAGCAATTAATACAAACCCATTAAGTTTTATGAAAATCCTTTTAAAAATCACAAAGGAGTATTCTTATATCTAAGCAATACATTCCCTATGTCAATTATCCTAATGAACTAATATTGTGCTTTCACTCTCGCTACTTCACACAATATCTTAAATCATTCAATTAATGGTCAGTTAATTACAAGCATTAAATTCTAAGATAAAATATTAATTCCAACAATCAACCCAATCAATTAAATATAAATAATCATATGCAAATCAAAAGATTACATCTAAATCCTAAAAAAATGAATTTAGCTATTCATAATTAAAAGAGAAGAAACAATTAAATTAACAATAAAAATAATAAACATAATAATAACTTATAATTAAATTCAAGAATAGAGTTTAAAGAGAACTTGTTTTGGGATACAATCTTTAATGAACTCAAACTTCCAAAAACTCCTCTTCTTGATCAAAATAAAAAATAAAACTAATATACTCTAAGAAAACATATGAAAATCTCTCTATATATATTTTTTTATGGATTTTCTTTGATGCTATTTTCCTTTGCCAAGCATGGTATTTATAAGCATATTTGGTGGAAAAATTCAAGTTTCATTAAAATTCTTACATCAAAAATTCAACATTGATGGTTAAGTTAGCCACCAACCATTGAATTTTTACATAAAAAATTCAACAATAGTTAGGTTGGCTACCAACCATTGAATTTATTTCTCACGGATTGAAAACTTGAATCATTGCTTGCATCATTATTTTTATGACATCACCGCTTGCATCATTTATTTTATTGCATCATTATGACATTATTTTGATCTGCAAAAATAAAAAAAATACTTAAAATATGTTATAATTTATTTATAAATTATAGAACTATTTATTTCTAAAAATAAGTAATAATATTATTGCATTCTCGAGAACTGAGCTAAAATTTAAATTTAAACAAATAAAATAACTCTAAAAATATAGAGTTATCAGTTGACATGAAATATGATATGAAATCTTTTAAAATTATGTTATTTATGTATTATTTTTATTGGTGGTCAAACTTCTCAGACTGATTATGGACACTGGTAGCCTTAAGCTTTTCTATATCCCAGTGTCTATCACGTACCTCGAAAAGCGGGTCGTGACATTAAATCTCTCTAAAATTCTTTCAATATAAGCTTTCTGAGAGAGTCCTAACAATCCTTATGATTTATCATGAAAAATTTCAATTCCTATCACATAGGATGCCTCTTCCATATCTTTCATTTCAAAATTCTTAGAGAGAAAATCTTTAGTCTAATACAGTATACCCAAATCATTAGCAGCAAGTAAAATATCATCAATATATAGGACCTGTAATTGTTATTAGTATTAGTTCTTCAGGAATTTATATATTAATTATTTATTATTTGGCAAAAAAAATATTTATTTAATTATTTCTTCATGAATTATAAATAATACTAGTTTTTCATAAATTAGAATTTAAAATATAATACTAGTTCTTTAGTAATTAGAATTTAAAATATAATACTAGTTCTTTAGGAGCTAGAATTTAATTGATTAATCATCAAATAGTATATCAAATCTTTATAAATCTCAAAAAAAAAAAAAAAGATTTGGTATTCTCTTAAAAAAAATTGCTATTTGTATACAATTTGGTATAATCTCTTCAAAAAAAATTTTCCTACAAAATGTATTTGATACATAAATATTAATAATAATAGTAATTAATTAGATAAAAATTGTTTACTATAAATCTTAAATATTATTTTTTCAAATTTTTTATCTTAATTAGGTTGTAGCGAACCACAAGCTATTAAAAATTATGAACAGTATTGTAAAACGATTTATGTTGATAACATATTATAAAATAAAAAAAATTGTAGAGAATAGAGAGAATAGAAGAAAGAATAATTCTGTATGTCTCACTTTATTGATCATGACACTTATCTATAGGTGTAAAAGGTTACAAAAATAGAAATAAAAATAAAGTTCTATTTACATAATAATATCTATATATAAAGATAGGATAATCATCTAATTTTATCACACCACTTAAATATTATCATAACAGTCTTAAATTTTTGGATTGAATATAGTGTCAAGCAGTGGCAGAGCCAGAAAATGTATTCAGTGAAGTCACTATTACACTAAGCCTATGTTTGGTTCATGGAATAGCCAAGAAATAAAATAGCTATTTCATGTTGAATAATTATTTTAAGTTTTGATTTAAATTTTAGATAAAAACTACTAATTCTATAGAATAGTAATTTCACAATTTTTATAAAATACATATTCTACAAAAAAAGTAAAAAAATTGGTATTCTTTATACTATAAAATAAAGCATTTCCATTTTTACCTTTAAAACAATATTGGCAAGTCCAATCTCACCATTATTGTCTTATATTTTATTTTTAGATTTTTATTTTTATTTTTTAAATTTTAAGTCAAAAAAAATTTTATTTATTATGTATTTAAATTATTTCTTGAATAAAATTATATTTAATTTTAATATTAATAATGATATTAATTTATAATATATTATGGTCATTTATATGAATAGAATAATTATTTTTTGCTATGAACTAGATTATGGAATCGGAATAATTATTTTATTCTTATCCTATTTTATTTTTTAAGAATAATTATTCTATTTTTTATATATTTTATTCTATGAACCAAACATAACCTAAATTTTTTTTAATATTGAATAAATTTTATAAGTTACAAATTTACATTTAGTTTTTATGAATAATAATTTATTTAAAATTCCGTATCTTTAATTCTATAAATTTGGTTGTATTTGAGTTAGTTTCTATTAAAATTGATAGAATTTCAAATAAATTGTAAAAATTAATAATACTTTGAATTTAAAATTCATATTTGATATATGAAAATTGAATATGAGTATTCATTTATAAATTAATTTTTTAAATAAATTTATTTTCAAATCAAATGGTTTTCATATTAATTTAAATAAATAATACTTTGAATTTAAAATGAATTCATATTATTAAAAATTAATAAAAAACCTAAAATACATATACTTTTAAAAAAATCTTAAACATTTAAGATTTTATAATCAAAAATTAAAAATTAAATAAAACTGAACAACATATTAATAATTGAAATGAGATCATAATATATATTTTAGTGGGAGTATAAATTACAATGCATAAATTTTATGTTAAATTGAATCGATCACATTTTAATAATTTTAAAAGAATCACTTTAAAAATTTTAATAAGATTACTACTTAAAATACATATAAATTAGTAGGATTTTTAAAAATTTAAATGAGTCACTTCGTAAAATGGCTCCATCACTGGTGTCAAGCACGTAAATAACTCCTTCACTAAGGTCAATTTGATTCTCCCGTCTCAACACAACCTATTCATTTATTTGAAAAAAAAGAAACAAACATATTCATTTACAAATTATCTTCTAAATGTTGAGTTTAATTAAAAATAATATTTTAATATTAATTTAAATAATTTATTTTGATTTTGTTAATGCGAATCTTAAGTGCACTATTTAAGACTTAATTAACACAAATAAATATATATTAAATAATGATGTATAAAATCTAATTTTTTTGAACTTATTTTTAGTGTATTTTGTTCATTAAATTTATATGACAAAATGTGAAATTTTTTTTATCTTTTTCATTGTCCTTTTTATTTGTATATATTGTACTTTCAGTAGTTTATTTAAAATTAAATATAAGGAGTAAAAATTAACTTTATTGTATTTCTATATTTAATTTTTACATTCACTACAATTCTATTGAAACACACTTCTATTATCACATGATATATAACACTTCTATACTCAAAACCTAACACTTTGTAAATTGGAAAATTCTTATCTAAATAAAGTGTATATACTAATTTAATGAGATAAAAATATATAAAAAAAAATATCAATATCTTTTTATTGGGCAAAAAATAATCAAAAGTATTATATTTATTAAAATATATCGTCACTCACATGTGTCTAACAAGTCGTACTCTAATCTTTGTATGTTTTAAAATTGATTTCATTCAAGAATAATGAGTAGGATATGCTTTTCAACTGTCTAGCTTGAAATTTAATCACTAGATAGAAGAAACATACTTGTAAGTTAATATAATGTGTCCAATAATTTGTTAGCTGTAATCCTAAATAATAAGCTTTTGAAATTTTAGTTGAAATTTGACAAATTGTTATGAACAGTTTCATTCAAAAGTTCAGTATATAAACCAATATATCCACTTGCAAATTTCAAGATTATATGTCTCTTACAATACTACTAATAGTATGTTGCAGCAAGTCATGATCACGGTTCTTTGAAATGGAACAACACTACTATTAATAGGGAACTAGGGATCCTGAATCATCTATTCTTGTTAGTGTTTTCTATCAGCTTATAACTGAAAAAAGACTCCTTATATGTGGAGATACACAGCAGGAGGCAGTTTAAAATTTCTTATCATGACAATAACAACTAGATATGAAATTAAGAATAGCATAATTAGAATAAGGAGATTTCACTATATTTCTTGCTTGCCATTCACAAGATAAGACTTGTCCTATGACTTGGAACTGCTAGAGATAGAGTAGGCTTTTCTTTATTTTAGTGCAAACACCAAGACACAAACAAATATACAAATGAAAGCAACCAATTCCATCTGCTTAGTTTGGACTAAAAAAGAAGGATTATTTTGAAGTAAAACAAAAGCAGATTTACCTAACATTTATATGGAAAAGAGATTTTATAAGCTTAAACCTTCGCTCATTTAAATTTTACTTCAGTCCCCTAGTCGAGTCCATCAAATCCCAAGAGATTATCAAGTCCTCCTCCAAATTCCCAAGCATCAGGAGGTGGTCCAGCTTCCCAATCATCAGGAGGTTGTCCATCAATTTCCCATTCACCACGAAGTTCTCCCCACAAAGAATTCCCATCAAACTTGCTGTCATCACCAAGTGACACAAGGGTTTCCAAAGATACAACTGCACTATACCGAATGGGCAGGACAGGAATCTCAAAAATTTCACATGTTTTCTCTTTGAGGTCATACCATATAATTTCCATATAATTTTTCTCCATTAGGACTTTATTTCCCCTCTTTGAATAGGCCAAAAGTGTTGGATGTTCCCAATGAACATCCCCTTGTCTAAACAATTCAATCCAAGAAAACCCATCTCCATGCTTCTTTCTAACATACCATGCAACCTCATCCCTTTTATAAGAAAATAAGCCCACAGAGAGACACCCTTCCAAAACATTCAAATGAATGCTAGATCCTTCAGTCGTGTAAACAGGCGGTGTTATCCAAAAGAAAGTCTCATTTGCCATATCAAAAGCAGCATTCATTTCTGAAAGTTGAGGGGGCAAATTCCTATCCCTCTTCAACAACCAGTGCAAAGCACCATTAGCAAAGTATCCATGCGATACGATTTCATACCCAGTATAAGGGAACTCTGGAAGCCTTCTCCAAGTATTGGATCTCAAACCAAAAATCCAAACTTGAACTGCCAAATTAACATTGTTTGGCCGCAAAATCTCCGAAATGCACACAACTTTGTGATCATCGCTACTAGAGTCATATCCCAATCCGAAGTGGCTTTTTCTTCTAAAAGCCGGTTCATGAAGGATTTCGATTGGGCGTACTGGTAGCTCCTTGCACTGCCTGGTGTATGCATTCCACAGAGCAAGTCTGTCATCATCTACAAACATCTTATCGTCCGCAAATAAGAGAAATAAACCATTGCAAGAACCACAGATGCAGGTATCTGGTCGAACTGGGTTATTAAGCCATTTTAATTGTTTTACTTCCTTATCAAGATCCACTTCCAAAATAACTGTGGGATGATAGGACTCTGGCATCCATTGTGGTCTTTCTTCAAAATGGTCTAGGATAATCAGCTTGAGGTGGGATCTAGTTTCCATGGATCTCTTGACATGCTCCATGATGAAATATGAACTATCAATAACATTGCAAAATGACTTTGAAACGCATCTGAAACGCAAAAGAGACTTCACCGGCAACCAAAGGAGAATTTCAGTGATTAATTCAGGTAAAAGTGTTACCATTGTTTTCTGCCTTGACATTGTTTTACACCTGCGAGTGTGCGGGTTTAGGGTTTAGATTTATTGGATAAATCATGAGCAAAATCAAAAAAATTAAATCAAGACAATTATAAAAAATAAATAAATAAATTGCTATTATTCTTAAACATAATCAAACAGCAAAGATATCCTTGTAATCACATCAAGTCCCAGAAGAACCATAGTAATCCCTCATTCTACTTTCAAATTAGATTCTTCATTGCCAATGAATCCCTAAACTTTGCTTTCAATTTCGTTCTCAATTGCCAATGAACCCCTAATTCTGTTTCTCAATTGCTAGTGAATCCCTAATTCTTCTTTCAAATTTCGTTCTCAATTGCTAATGAATCCCCAGTTCTGCTTTCAGTTTCGTAATTTTGTTCTCAATTTCTAGTGAATCCTTAATTCCGCTTTCAATTTCGTTCTCAATTGCTAATGAGTGACTACTTCTACTTCTAAATTTCGTTTTCAATTGTTAATGAATCCCTAATCCTACTTTCAATTTCGTTTCTCAATTGCTAATGAATCCCTAATTCTGCTTTCAAATTTCAAATTGCATTCGACTCACTAATTCTACTTTCAATTTCATTCTCGATGGGTAAATATTCATCAAAGCAGTGAAATAATAAAAACCCAAACAACTGACCTCGGCTCTTTGTGATTGCTTTTTTCCTCCAACCGAATATCAGAAAGGCTCCTGTCTTTCCAAGAACAGGTAATTTATTCTTAATTTCAGAACAATTTCTTCCACAATATCAAATTGAGGGCTTTAAAGACAATTAATGACTTTACAAGACCAAAGTTTTTTGCTTTTTTCCTAGAAGTATATTTTTATATTCAATGAAGGAACGGCAACAAGTAGAGAATAAATAGGGCAGCCCATTTAGTACACAGATTAGGAATAGTCTCAATCTCAATCCTAAACTTAGTTAAATTACAAGATTACCAATTTTAAACTTTATTTGATGCAAAAAAATTTATCTATAAAATTAAGTAATCTTAATTTTATAATTCTATTAAAAAAGCACATGACTCTCATACTTGTACCCATACCAGGGTGATACATTTTAAATTAGTCTCTATATCGATAGAGTTTCGGATAATTTATTATTCGAATAATTATCAAATTATTTTTAAATATAAGTATATAATTACTATAAATAAATACGTATTATATTCAAATAAATCATATATTAAAAAGTAACAATAAAAATTCTAAAAAAAAGTTAAATAATTTAAAAGCTATTCAATTTTTCAAATGCATTATATTAGATACATTATTATAATTAATTAAGTTCAATTACATAACTTCTAACATTATATATCTAATTTAAAGAAAAAATGTTGAAAATAATTAAGTATAAACAATACATCATAAGTCATTAAAGATATACGGTTAAATCTATTAAAAAAAATTGAAAGTATACTGTGAAATCACTAACATATCACATCATAAATTTACTAATTTTGATTGATAAGAAAACTAATAAAATATTCTTAAATTGTGTCTTCTTGGTGTAAGAGTTACAAGAAATTTTTTTTACTCTCAAGTAATGCAGCTTAGTATTCTTCACAAAAAGAAGCTTTTTTTTTTCCTTGTAATCATTATTTATTTATATGTTTATACTTATTTTAAAAATTTTAATGTGTCACATACTAATATTATAATATCATAAGTTTACCCATTGAATTCTAACCTCAATGTTATTTTGTTGACTTGAGTATTTATATCTGTTTATGTATAAGGCATGGATATGGGTGGATTTGGGTATAGATAAAACTTGATAATTTGATTAGAGTATCGGTAAAGATATATATTACATTATTCATTTTCTATCTAAATCTAATATTATTGTTTTGGGTATGGATTTATCCGTGTCTATTACTCAATCAACTCAGATATTATATGTTTTGACTGAATATGTTCGAACAATATCCACAAATGGAGTATAAATTGTCATCCCTAGTTCAATCTACTCATCTAAAAAATTATTCTGTAGATGTTAAATTTCAAAAATTTAGAAATTATTTTCTAATGTTAACTCTCAAAAATTGAGCTCCAATTGATAAGCTGATGAGCAAAATTAATTAAAAATAATGTTTTAATATTAATTTAATTTTTGTTTTTACTTCGAGTCCTAATTGCATTAATTAGTTAAAATGTAATTATTACACATAAAATTACATAATTCTCGTAGATGGATTATATATATATATATATATATATATATATATATATATATATATATATATATATATATACCGTAGTAGTATTTAATAAAAGTAAAAACTAAGTGCTGCAAATTTAAATATTGAATTTTAAGTGTTAAATAAAATAAATGATATAATTTTTAAATTATAAAAATATTTAAAAATTTAATCACTAATTGTATTTAACACTAATTTTAAGTTAAAAATTTTGACATACTATTTTAAGTGATTTTTTACTTAATCAAGACTTTTAAAACGTAAGTTACTAAACAAATTCAAAAACATTAAGTACTCAAAATTATAATTTTAAGTGTTAATTAAATAGTATTATCAAACACTATTTATGTGTATATTAAATAAGGAAAAATTATTATTAAGTGTCTGAAATTTGACCTAATTAATTAATTCGTCTTTTTTTTTAGAAATTAAGTAATTAATCTCTCATTCTTTATTTTCTCATGCTATTTATATTTTTTTTTCTTTTAAATTTACGAGAAATGACTAAAATCCTCTTTTATATATAATAAATATAATTTTAGTTTTATTATTTTAAAAATAAAAATTCAAATTAATAATTATATAATAATCATTTGATTATATAATAATTATTTAATTTTATTAATATAAATAATTTTATTTTTATAGTATTTATATAATTATATAATAATAAATGATTTTATAATTTGATGATATTACATATAATTACTATATAATTATATAAATATTATTTACTTTTATTAATTTGAATTTTTATTTTTAAATAATAAAGTTAAAATTATATTGACTTTATTATATATATAAGGGCATTTTAATTATTTTTCATAAATTTAACAAAAAAAAAGTATACAAAATAAATAGAATGACTGAATAGTTTTATAGTGCTAAAATTGAAAAACTAATTAATTAATGTTTCAAAAAATATAGACAAATTAATTAATTAAGTTAAATTTTAAAAACTAAATAGTAATTTTTTCAATTCAATAATGATGTATAAAATCTAATTTATTTTTAAAAATAAGAAGATGAGTGAGATCAATGGTCGCAGTTATTTTTATAAATTTTAAAGAGATTTATTTTATTAATTAAATTTCTACGAAAAAACGTGAATTTTTTTTTTATCTTTTTCATTTCCCTTTTTATTTCCATATATTGTACTTTCAATACTTTATTTAAAATTTAGTTGAAGTAGTCAAAATTATAAATCAACTTTATTGTATTTCTATATTTAATTTCTACATTCACTCTAATTCTATTGAAACACACTTCAATAATCACATGATACATAACACTTCTTTATTCAAAACCTAGTACTTGTAAATTAATTTACTTCAGTCGCTTCATCACCCTGAGATTAATCTAAAAGTTCATGAACAAAGTTCCTAATCACCAGGAAGTTCTTCTCCCCACCCCCCGGAACATTTCCATCAAGCATACAATCATCAGTCATCACCAAGGTGAAATAAGGATTTCCAAAGAAGCAACCATATGACGCCCAATAAGAAAGTACAATCATATCCCAATCCACAGCAACTGCTTGGTTCCCCGAGGGATTTCAGTTGGGCCAACTGGTAGCTTCTTGCATCGCCTAGCGTAAGGATTCCATAGAGCAAGTCCGCGATAATCTGAAGCAAGTGTTGGGCAACAGGATTTTGTGATCAATTCTGGATTCTTTATTTAATAGTCTGGGATAATCAGCTTGATGTGGGTTCTAGTTTCCATGGATCTTTTAAGATGTTCCTTGATGAAATATGAACTATCAATGATATTACAAAACGATCTTGAAAGGCAGAAGAGGCTTAACCGGCAATCAAAGAAGAATTTCAGTGATCAACTCGGGCAAAGTGTTACCATTGTTTGCTCAATCACAAGGGAAAAGACAGCAAATCAAGAAACCCAATTAACAAATTAACTCAACTCGGCTCTTTGTGGATGCTTTCCTTCAAGCCAAGATTAAAGAAGCTCATCTCTGCCTTGCCACCTTCTTCAAGAAACTGAGTGATAATGATAATCAATTTCTTAATTTGAGATCAATTTCTTCGACAATATCGCCATTCAAAATTCAATTCAGAATTAAAAAACTCATTCAATCGAAGATTTTGTGATGATCTGTTTGTTTTAATGTGAATTTAAATTACAATTTCTTGTCTTTGTCTATCTCGGTTTCCTTATGGAACTTGGAGAATCAGGTTTCAATTTGCTCAATAAAACGCTGTCGTTCCCAGTTGATTAAACTGTATTTTCTATCCAAATCTAATTATAATACCTTTATATATCATTATAATACATCTCATAATTTAAATTTTGACTGTTGAAATTTTTTTAAAAATAATTAATTAATATCTAAAAATTATTAATTTTGTAATATACAAATTTATATATAAATTTAGATTATGTTATTTTTTCAAATGACCAAATAATTTCATCTTCTATTTTATAATTTATTTAAGTGTGAAAATAGTTCAATACTACAAATTATAAATGGGCAAGTGTTGAAATCTACTTATACAAAATCAATTATTCACTTATAAATTTTTTATACATTTTATTATTATTCAATATCAGATTTATTTCTCAACATTGCTGGTTAAAAAAAATTTAGTAAGGAGAAATTTAAGGGCAACGTGGTTTAGTCACTACTTAGTTGCTAATCATATTCAGCGATTAAAAAAATTAATTAGCGGCTATTTTATATAGTCGTTAAATCACATATTTCTAGTAGTGCGAAGGGCTCAAGCAAGTGCTGGCTTTGATACCATATCAAATTCTCTAGACCAAGGTAAAGTCGGATACCATCTAGATCCTGGGAGCCCAAGTCAAAATAAGATAACTGACTTATAATAAATTGAGATTTACAACACAAAAAAAAATTAAAGCATTTATGTTATTATCTTTTTTATCACACAAACTGTAGACAAAAAAATTTCCTTACCGTTTATAATTCTTGTAATTACTTAATTAACATGAAATCTATTCTACACGAACTTTTTATAAGTCTAATATTATTACAATTAAAGATCCCATATAGAAAAATAATAAAAAGTATCAAAACTTAATATAATATTCGGCTTTCACTATTAATAACTTAAATTTTTATATTAAATTTGACGTTTCTCACAAACGTAATGGCTTGAATAGTGGAGAATCCAAATTCAGGCCATTTAAAACAAATGCTATAACTTAAGCTTTTTCCCTTTTATGTTGACCTTCTTATAGAAATTAAACATTATCTAACAAAGCATTGTCTGGCTCTCGAAAGAAGCATATTTGTCAGGTCATTGTTGAGTTTGAGAAATTGTTTAGCATATTTTCATTCATAAATTTCAAGATTGTTTAATATTTCAGCAACATTGGCAATGATTTTTGTGGAAATAATTCCTGAATATGGTACATGATCATGTCAATTTTTACACAAACGGAAAAATAAGATATGCAAATTTAATCTATAAAAGAGCAGAGATAGAAGTCAATAACTACCCTGCTATCCAAAGATATTACAAATGATTTTCTGAGATTAGGCTCATTCTCTTATTTCTAATATAGATTTAGACAGTCATCATCACTTCTATAGTTCTCTCAGAAATTGAAAATGTTTAACCATGGATTTCTGTTGTTCTCTTGTAATTTCCTCATTTTCATGCTCATTGCAAGTACGTCTTGTAGTGCCACTGATGAAAATAGGAAGGCAAGTACTTTTTTTTTTTTTGTGCTTTTCTTCTTCTTCTTCTTATTATTCATTAGGCTCTGGTTCAGTTTGAAGTAGCACCACTAAACTAAAATTCATTGATAGTTTTCTCAAAATTACTCCCATAAAGACGTGAAAAATGTTAAATTTTCAAGAGTGGATGGCAATGCTGAGAAGTTTTCTTTAAGGTCCACATTGTGTATATGGGAGCAAGGCCTAAGGGAGAATACTCACCTTCATCTCTCCACTTTAGTATGCTACAAGAAGTCGTTGATAGCAAGTAATATATCAATCTTTTCATCATTGTTATCTCTTCTATTGTTGTCCTGTTTTGATCTTCTCTCTGTCTTTTTTTTTTTAGTTTCGTACAAAATTCTTTGATTAGAAGCTACAAAAGAAGTTTCAATGGATTTGCTGCCAACATTACCACTGGTGAAGGGCAAAAATTGGCTAGTGAGTATAACAAAATAAATTCTTGTTTACCATATTAAATGGAGTATTGAATTATGATATCCTATATCAAAGTACTGTTCTGTAATATGCAGGCATGGAAGGAGTAGTCTCTATTTTCCCAAGCACAACTCTAAAGCTTCAAACAACAAGATCTTGGGACTTCATGGGTTTCCATGAAACAATTAGTAGAACAAATACCAAAGCGAGTGATACTATAATTGGTGTTATTGATACTGAAATCTGGCCTGAATCAGAGAGTTTTAGTGATAGAGGTTTTGGCCCTGCTCCAAAGAAGTGGAAGGGTGCTTGTGAAGGAGGCAAAGACTTTACTTGCAACAAGTAAATACCATATCCTCTCAATTTGTCATTATTTTTCTCATTTCTTTTGTAAATTTTATCCAATAGGATATTCCTTGAGTTTGTTTCCTAAAATATTTACATTTGAAATTTGATATGCATATGGGATTGGTAATTTTCAGCAAAGTTATTGGAGCTCGATATTATGCCTTGTCAGAACCAGGAGCTGAATCTGCAAGGGATGAAATTGGTCATGGTTCTCATACTGCCTCGATAGCAGCAGGAAACATTGTAAAGAATGTTAGTTTCTATGGACTTGCGGAAGGAACAGCAAGAGGAGGGCTTCCTTCAGCAAGGATTGCAGTCTATAAAGTCTGTAATCCAGGTTCTGGATGCAGCACAGCTAACATCTTAGCTGCTTTTGATGATGCTATTGCTGACGGAGTTGACATTATAACAATATCACTTGGATCGGACTTTGCAACGCAGTTGGAGCACGATGTCATTGCCATCGGAGCTTTTCATGCCATGGAGAAAGGAATACTTACATTACATTCTGCAGGAAACTCAGGTTGTGCAGCTGGTGGAACAGTGTCAAGCACAGCTCCTTGGCTGCTTACAGTAGGAGCAAGCAGCATAGATAGAAAGTTCATTGACAAAATTGTTCTTGGCATCGGATCTTCACTAACCGTACGTATCATTTACTTTTACATCTTTTCTAAGGCAATTCTTTTTATTTAATGTGTGTGTGTGTATTTTTATGCTACAAGTTCTAATTCGATTGTTTTACATAAATAGGGGATTTCTATCAACTCATTCAAATTGAATGGAACAATGTTTCCTCTAGTATATGGAAAGGATGTTTCCCACCAATGCTCTGAATTCGACGCTCAGTAGGTTTATTGACCTGCTAACTTTCTTAGAATTAATATATTCTTTTTCACGAAATAATGGACAATAGAAGAAGAATAATTTCCTATCGCATTTCAGGGCATGTGCAACAGGGTGTGTAGACACAAACTTAGTGCAGGGAAAGATAGTTCTATGTGATCAATTTGAGGGAGTATATGAGGCTTATAAAGCTGGTGCTCTGGGTGCAGTTCTGCTAAATAACAGATTTGAGGATGTTTCATATATTGTCCCCTTACCTGCTTCAGCTGTTAGCCTCCTTGACCTGTTTTTGGTGCAGGATTATGTGAATTTCACCAAGTTTGAACTCATATAAGCTCCCATTTGTTATTTTTTCTTCTTTTACTTTGAATGACATTAAACTGACACCTCTCCTATCTTGCAGAAATCCTACAGTGAATATACTCAAAACTGAAGAAATCAGAGATCTTACTGCTCCTACAGTTGCTTCCTTCTCTTCTTGCGGACCAAATTTTTTTATTCCAGAAATTATGAAGGTATCATCTTTAGAATCTATTTGGCATTGAGATTAAAATTGTTTTCACATAAAAGCATAATTCTAAATGTTAGAAAAAAACAATTTGGTAGTGCTCTTTACCTGTTTTGATTAAAATTTTTATGATCTCTAATCAATGTTTTCAATATAATACCTCTCTCAATGGCAACATAATAGTAGTAAATTGACCCTTAATTCTTATGTTTCACTTCTAGCTTCACTTATTATGTAATGATAAAATGGAATGCAGCCAGATGTAGTTGCACCAGGTATAGATATCTTGGCTGCATATTCGCCTGTTGTTTCTCCTTCAGATCGCCCTCTAGACAAAAGGCAAGCTCAATACAACATTTTATCAGGAACCTCCATGTCCTGTCCTCGTGTTGCTGGTCTAGCTGCCTATGTTAAAACAATTCACCCTGATTGGTCTCCTTCAGCCATCAAATCTGCTATTATGACTACTGGTAATTAAATCTTTGCAGTATCATCTAATTAATCATTATTCATGTCAATTTTCTATATATAAATCATTGAATTATCCTGGCATGTAGCTTGGCCTATGAATGCCACAAATCCAGCACTGCACTTCGCATATGGCTCTGGACATATCAATCCAACACAAGCTACAAATCCTGGACTTATATATGACGCTGATAAGGAAGATTATATCAAAATGCTATGTGCCCTGGGCTATAAATCTAGTTCACTTGAGCATATCACAGGAGATAACAGCACTTGCCTACCTGGGTATGACAAAATTTTGCCAGTAGATCTGAATTACCCTTCGATAACATTTCGAGTATTGCCAATGGTAGCCTTTAGCTTCAAGTTTCATAGAACAGTTACAAATGTTGGGGTAGCAAACTCCACTTACAAGGCCAAAATCGAACCAAATTTTAACATTACTACCAAAGTGGTGCCTAGCGTACTTTCCTTCAAGTCTTTGGATGAGAAGAAATCTTTTGTTGTGAATATTGAAGGAGAAGGCCTACCAGATGAAGCAGTCACGTCAACTTCCCTTGTGTGGTCTGATGGTGTTCATATCGTCCGAAGTCCAATTATTGCATTTGGTCTACGAACTGATATCTGATGTGCTTATTGGCAACTAAATAAATTAAAGACTTTTGTTTATAGAAACATTGAAGCATTTCATGGTCTAAGATTGTTGTATTTTGCTTAATATTCGTTAAAAATTTACATATGTGAACTGGAACGTCCTGGTACTCCTTCTGAAGATCTCATTAGCAAGTTTGCATAAAAATAACATGTCAACCTACAAGCAATTATAAATTACTGATTGCTAAAGATTTTGATTCAAGCATATGCCAATGGCTTCGTTAGCCTACTGCATGGCCAATGTTCACTACTATCTCCATTAAATTTTGACAATCAGGTGTTAGAAACTGATGTATTTTAATATATAGTAAGAAAAAAATATTTTTAATATATTTTTGTATTTAAATATATATTTTCTTTTGCATTTTGGTTGATTAATTCAATTATTTGGATTGAATTTTTATTTTTTTTTTATTCATTACTATTTCAATTGAATCAATTCAATTCGCTTTTCATCAATTTCAGTTAAATTTGAGTCTTTTTTTTTTTTTTTAAATGAAAACAATATAATTTTTGAGAATTGAAGTGACACTACTTAACCCCAAATAAAATGTTAACCCCAAATAAAATGTTCTTAGGCGCAGCGGTGTGAGCGAGTGTTTTAATTTGTTGAAATTGGGTTTGATATATTTTTTCCGAGTTTGAGATTGAATTCGAGTTTTGAATCGAATTTAAAAATTATATTAAAATTTGGCTTGAGTTTGAGCTCGGTTTGTTAATAAATTATAATCGAATTAAATTTAAATTTGACTCATTATAAAATTTGTTTATAACTTATCAGAATACTCAATTTTCTAAATATTTATTTTTAATAAAATAATTATAATAAAAATAACTAAAACTAATATAAAATTTAAAACATCATATTAGTGAAAAAAAAATAATTATAAAATTGAGCACTATATGTATCACAAAGATATTAATTAATAAAAAATATATTTTATATAATATGAAAATAATAGGTTATGTTAATCATAAGTATATATATTTTAGTCAATTTAAATTAACAAAAAATTTATAAGAGTATTAAAATATATTTTTTAGAATGCTAAAATTATAATAATAATAATAATAAAATTGTTTATGAGTCTATTAATAGAGTTGCTTGCGAACTTATTCATGAACTTATAATCAAGCTGTTCACGAGCATAATCGAATCGAATTTAGCTTTGCTGAAGTGCGGCTCATTTATTTACCGAACGTGAATGAATTTTTATTGAGTCAAATACTAAATCTCTCGTGAACAGTTTGGCTAATTTACGCTTTACCTAGGCATTCGTTACTCATATCAAAACGTCGTCGCTTCTTGTGCGTTGGTGTCTCCTTCAGTAACGAAGTACCCCGCCAAAGCCGTTCCATGGCTTAAACCCAGTTTTCTCCCAGCAGAAAGCTAATGGCGATTCGCGCCTTTTCTTCAAGATCAAAAATCACAAAACTCGGTACATTAATCCTTCAAAACCTAATAAATAAACCAATAAAACAGATCCCATTACCTTCAAACCCCCAAAATCCATCTTCAGATTTTAATATATTATCATATAATCAGTTTTCTGGGTTAAAGCAATACCACGATGGGAGGCCCAGAGGACCCCTCTGGAGAGGTAAGAAGCTGATAGGCAAAGAAGCCCTTTTTGTAATTCTGGGATTGAAGAGGTTTAAAGATGATGAAGAAAAGCTTCACAAGTTTATAAAAACCCATGTTTTGAGAATGTTAAAAATGGACATGATTGCTGTACTCACTGAACTTGAGCGCCAAGAGGAGGTCACTTTGGCAATCAAGGTGAATGCTTATTTATTGATTCTTTTACTTCCATCTTTTATTGCTAAAGTTTCTTTTCTTTTTTTTTTTTTTCTTACTTTATTTCACTGTTTTTGTTTTTTATTTTTTATTTTCCATTTGGGTTGTTCTTAAATTTCTGTTGTTGTTTATCGAGTCTGTTATTTGGTATTGGGTTAATTAACTGGAGGTGTGAATGCGGCATGGCCATACATTGTTTGGCTTATATGGTGTTTGATAAAATGCTTCAAAGAAATGTTGCTTCCTGGTCATAACTCTTTATGGGGGCAATTGACTTAATCTTATTAGAAAAACTTGTTAAATGTTAATGTGTAGTAAGTAGAGATGCTTCTTGATTTAGGCCTTAAGTAAGCTTCAAGACTGCTGTCGAATTGCAGGATTATGTATGACTTGAATTACTTTGTTTGTCTATTGGCCAACTCATTGAATTTGTTTCCAGATGTTTCAAGTGATTCAAAAGCAAGATTGGTATCAGCCTGATGTCTACCTCTATAAGGATTTGGTCATTGCATTGACAAGAGGTGGAAAAATGGATGAAGCAATGAAGCTGTGGGAAGCTATGAGAAATGAGAATCTGTTCCCAGATTCTCAAATGTACACAGAAATAATCAGGGGCTTCTTAAGGGATGGGTCTCCTGCTGATGCGATGAACATATATGAAGACATGAAGAAGTCACCAGATCCACCTGAGGAGTTACCATTTAGGATTTTGTTAAAGGGGCTTCTACCGCACCCACTTTTGAGGAACAGAGTGAAGCAAGATTATGAAGAGCTTTTCCCTGAAAAGAATGTTTATGATCCTCCAGAAGAGATATTTGGCATGCGCTAAGGTTTGAATGAGGCACTATTTTACATACTTACCTTATGCTTGTTTGGAGATAATTCATTAGTGTGTTAGGAGGCAACAAAGAGTGTTTTAATCAGTTCTTAATTAACTCAAAACTTCATATGAACAAGTTATCTACAATAAAAGCCTTTTCCTTGGACATTTCGCTGAACTGATGCTGTTTTGGTACTCAAACTCATTGTTTTGAAGTCAGATCTTGTTCTGGGTACTTTGCCTGTTTGGAATGCCTATGATATGCATTTGTTTACATTATCTCCATTTCTCATATTGGGATGAGAGCCAAACTTTTGCAATTCTTTTAAGGGTGTTGTTATCAGTAGATCTTCCCTGATTAATTACCTGATGCTATTGATAATTGAAAAAGAACTTGTGGTGTCAATTCTTGATGAACAAAAGGAGGGTAGAACATAATTTAGATTACAGAATTGTTTCATGTCTAATACAAATTCGGTTCCCATGTTTTTTTTTTTTTTTTTAATCCAAATGCATTTCATTTCAGGGCTAGAATTGATCCATCACTTTACTGAAGGAGTGAAGGGCTGCAACTTGTGATTTGGCTCTTCCATGAAAGAATGCATACCACCATTGCCGTGCATTTTTAACTTTCAGAGCTTCAAGCTATGGGTTTCCTCCCTTTCAGGATGTGACTAAAGTTTAGGGTTTGGGTGGTTCAAGATTAGATCAAACTTAATTGTTTATGCATTTAAAATTCAAAATAGAAATTTTTGCATTAGTAAAAAGCTCCACCACATATTGTCTGCTGCTTTTTAATTCCTGACCCTACCAGCAACTTGTGATTCTTGTGCTATTGGTTTTGATTTATGGTTCATTTAAGCCTACAAGCATGCCAATGTTCATCTTTTTAATTATGTGCTATTTCATCAACTTGGAACTTGAAAATTCATGCTTATAATGAGATGTACGACTGATGGTTGCTTGTCTATAGATTGCCTAATCCACAACCAGTCAAAGCATAGATGGGGTCCTATTTTGAAAAATGGCTTATCTCAGATATCATTAGGACCACATTTGATTATCCAAGTCATAACAGAGAAAGAAAATCCACATATTTATTCATGTTTGGCAGATTTGGGTTCAACCATCAATATCAATCAATGATATATAAGAAACAATGAATAAATCTTTATTTTTTGAAGAAATTTACATGATAAAATAATAGCAAATAATTTTAATTGGTTAGGTTTAAAATATTTGAGTTTATTACAATTTACGCTCTTGGTGAGGTTTTGCTGCCGACATTTTATAATATTTAATTTATAAAATTACGCTTAATGATCAACATTCAAGTGGGCGTGCCGGAGTGGTTATCGGGCATGACTAGAAATCATGTGGGCTCTGCCCGCGCAGGTTCGAATCCTGCCGCTCACGGGTTCAATCTTTTATTTCCGTGGTTTTTAATTGTTGCTATTTAGAGTATTGGTTTACTTTTCTTGGGGCCAATTACTGTTTCATACTTAAAGCTTAACTTAATTAATAAATTTATCTTTATTTTTAAAAAATTAATTAATTAATTTTTCAAAGGAAAAAAGTGAAAAAAATTGGATGAAATGATTAAATAAATTGACGAAATCAAAATTTTATGACTAATTAATTAATTTTTTAAAAATATAAACGAATTAGTTAATTATGTCAAATTTCATGGACAAAATAATAATATGCATTTTTTTAATTATTGTATTGCACAATTTAACTTAATTATTACTATTTAATTATTGTTATTAATAATATTAATTAATTTTTTTAATATTATATATATTAACTCAATTTAGCTCGATTATACCATGGGTTGGGTGATTGGCAAAAAAAAACACCCGCTAACAAAGAATTGATATCTCCCTGACCAAACAAAAATTTCCAGCACCCAATCATGTGGAAAATGACCAAAACTAGCAAGCAATTTGCCTCTAAGTCAACAAAAAGTGAGCCGCCAAACCAATCAAGATGATGAGGTATTAGACTTTTTAAGTTAATGATTAAAAATCCCTAAAAAAAATAATCCAATAATTGTATTTACTGTTCTTTAAAGTGGAATTTTGTTAGGGTTTAAGAATCCACTTCATTATATTAATTAACTATACCAAAAACAAAGATTTGGAAGAACTTTATTCCCAAGAATAAGTTCTTTGATAATTAATTTTATTACCCTAAAAGTGCAAAGTTTTAGGAAAGAGCTTATGTTCAAAATAAACAACATTTAATTATAAATTCACTTTTTTTCCCAATTATTAAAAAAATAAAAATATAATGGCGACGATCGTCGTTCTGTTTAGATATATAATCGTTTAAAATTACTGTAAATCTAAATTTAATTTCAAGTATAAATCATTAAAAAATAAATATAATATCAAATTTCAAATATTCAATCATTTCAAATGTCAAATTATCCAAACTGAACTACATATTTAAAAGTTTCGTATTTGAATGGTATTTTGGTATAGGACTATCTAGCAAGTTTGATAATTGTAGGCAATGCAATCAATTATCCACATCCAAAAGGGATATTGAGTGGAAAAACAAACCTTATCTAGTTATCTTCTTGTGGGATAAAAAAGAATGGAGATTTCTTGAAATCTCTCTCTATGTTCCTTTGAATTTCTTTAACTTAATAGCCAAGAAAATCAAATCTTAGGAAGGACCATTGTCCATTGGTTAGGAAATGATGAGAAAAAAGAGAGAAAAGTTTATTATCATATTAGATATGGGCCATTTAAGAGTTGGACTGTTTTATTTATTATGTGACTCTACAAAGCAAAGAGAGGTTAGAATTATCCATTAAAGGACACATGTCATTCATTGGCTTGTCCACTTAGGATGACATGTGGACCCCCCCGTGGCACTTACCCATTTAAGTTTCATGGAAAAAGAAGAAAGAAAGATGAACATGGTGGTGAGAGAGAGAGAGAGAGAGAGAGAGAGAGAATAAGAGACTTGCAGAGAAAAAAAATATAAATAAAATAAAATAAATTCCCATATCAAATCAGATAAAAAAAAAAAGGAAAAAGAAAAAAGAAATCTTATTAAATAAAATAAAGGGTGAGTTTTTTTTTTTCTCCCTTTTTCTTTTCTCTCTTTTCTTTTCCTTCTTGATCATGGCACATGGGCGGCACAGCTAGTGCCGTACGTTTAGTGTAGAACTATATATATGATACACATAGTTGTTGATTTTAAAAGTCAGTTTAGATTTCTCTGTTTTTATCATTTCTCTGTTTTTATCAGCTTTTAGTGTTTCTTGGAAGGTTGTTGTTATTGGATTTGGTTAGAAATAGCTAGTATTGTTGGTCTTGTTAAACAAGGTAGAGAAGAAAAAAAGGGCAATAATGGAATCTAAGAAGGAAGGATCTTCTTCTTCTTCATCATCATCATTTACAGCTGCTCTTTTTGGAACCAAAGAGTCACCACCATCTTCTTCAAGTGGGATTTTTGCTTCTATCTTTCCACCACCATCCAAGGTATATTCTTGATACTATTTATATCATTATGTGACTTAGATTTCTTATCTTACTTACTATTTCTTGAACATTAAGTATATTTTGTTGTTTATTGGTTGCTTTAGAAGTTGATGTAGTCTATTTTATTTCTTGGGATTTTCTTTATATAATAACAGAATAAATTGAGAAAATGGGGGAGGGAAGAGAAAGTTTATAACTGTCTAATTTAGAAGTTCTTGAAGTGCACAGATTTTTTTTTTTTTTTTTTTTTCTAATGTAACTTCGAATGAAACTACCTAGTTAATGGATTTCACTTGGTATCATTATCGGCTCTACACTATAATCCTTTTGTATTATCTCGTGTTTCGTCATATTTACAGCCACTTGTCTGTAGGGTCAAAGCCTAACACATGTCAAGAGAACATTAAAAGTAAAAAAAAAATCTCATTTTGAAATACAATGAAAAGATCTTAAAATATTATTTAACACCCATAAGCTTAGTTTTTTAAGTTGGATTGAGGTTCTCACAGTACTAGTTCTTGAACTGACCTAAAAAGGTCTATAATCTGCTTAATTTAGAAAAGCAATACTTTTAAGATAATTCCATTTTGGCAGATTTATTAGATTACTTTGCTGTTCAAATTAATATACATAATTCCTGGCAGCAGATTTCTGGAAAAGTATCTGAATTTTTTTTTTATTTTTTGGTTATTCAGGTTTTAGGAAGGAAATCCTCAAGCTCTGAGGTCATAGAATCTTGGCAAAAGCAGGCCTCTGGAAATCAAGGCTGGAACAACAAACAAGGAGTTCCCGGTTAGTGTTATTATTATTATTAAGGTTGTTCTATATTTCCATCATTTCAATGAGTCAAGAATGCTCACTGAACTCTAATTTACATAACCCTGCATTTTTTTATTTTTTTTTTTGCATTGATCATCACTTGTTTCTTGTAAAATGCTAAATATTTTTCAAGTTTTATGAATAGGGCAAAAGCTTGGAGAAATTTGTCTCATATCTTTGTGTTTTACTAACTATACAGCTATGACTAGTGAGGCTGCAAACCATAACATACCTAACAAGGACAGGAATTCAATTTTTATGGAAGAAAGAGCAGAGCCATGCCATTTAAGTTCATCACTTTACTACGGTGGGCAAGACAACTATTCTCAGCCTCCAAGTAGTCATATTTCTGGATCATATCCCATAGTAAGTCTTGATTAGTATATTACTAATTCAAACACTATGCCTGCGATATCATCAGCAAACTAATCATTAAGATTATGCATCAAGTAAGTGTACTAATGTACTCTACGGATGAATTAGCTCAAGAAAGATGGGGGAGAAGATGATCCTAATGGAAACAATTCTAATGATGCTTCTAGAGGAAATTGGTGGCAAGGTACCATATCGTAAATGAGGCTACAAATAGCTATTTATGTTTCTGTTTAGACCATGACATTAACCTCAAGCTTATGATGTGCTTTTCTGTAGGTTCGCTTTATTATTAGGACCTTGCCATCTCTTGGCATATGAATTCTCCGTCAATTTTTTAAGGTATACAGTAATAAAAAATCTATTTCAGACAAGATGGAGGAGTCTTTTCAGTATATAAACATTCATTTTTGCTTTGTAATTTCAGTTTAGTAGCAGGAACATAATACAATGTGTTCAGTCTCCCCTCCCTCCCTACCCAACCACCTCCCTACCAAGAACAGGAAAAAGAAAATCAGAGATATACTAAACGTATGCCTTAGAAAACTATATATCAATTTATATGCATCGCCATACCATTATATACAGTTAGTTCATAGCTGCAAGGCAGTTATTTTTTTTTTCTTTTGCTAATTTTGTTCTTTTCAGCAGTTTTTCCTTTTTTTTTTATTTTATTATCATTTCTGATAGAAAGCAATAAAAATTTATATAGAAGCAAAAGAATATTTCATTGAATATCTAGGTAACACAGGAAAATGAGTAGCGCGGTATCTATTCTAGTTCCTGAAAGTGGGTTTTACTTTTAGTTTCATCTTTAGCCCACTTGTGGGAAGAGTGGCAGTGGGTAGAATTATACTAGCCTGTGGCAGAACCCTTGTGAACAGTGAAAATATCAACCATTTCTGTCTATATCAGCTCAAATATGCGATCAATTATGTGTATTTGAGTAAAGACACAAACATGAAAACCCCCAAAGATCAGTTAACTTGAGATTTTTTTTTCTTTTTTTTTTTTCTTTCAAGGTTCCTTATCTGATCTGTTCCTTTCCTTTTTGTTGCAGGAATTCATGAAGCCTAAATGATAATAACAGAAGAAATGCAAAATAAATAAGCAGCTGATATAGATAGATCTTGTCAGCAATTTGTAATGTTTTTCCCCAAGTAAAGACATGCTTTTGATAATGAGTATAGCCTCAATGCAAGAGAGGTTGAAGAAATTGTATAATATTAGTTAAATCTTTCTGTATTTTACTCTGCCGATTTATCTAGGCCATTGAATGTTGTTTTCATGCTCTTTTAAGCATGCAAGCAACAACAATGCATAGATAGTTTGAGCCTTTTATGTTGTACATGCAACATGGATACTAGAAGGTTCAATTCTTAAATTTTATGTATTTTCCTATTGTTTGTAGACCTATATGAAACTCAAACAAAACAAATAAGCTCTTTTTTTTTTTTTTTAATCTTTTTTGTTCTGAAAGGTACAAGTTTCAACCTTTAGTAGAAAATTTACTGGATATTGTCATCGAATGAGTGGTGAATCATTGATCACAAGCAGAAACCAGTATGGCTATTTCCAGAGCTAACTAGCAAAAACATATGGTTCAATACATATATGTGTCATTTCTTTCAGATTTTCATAATTATAAATGGTAATTCATCTCTCTAACTTTGTTGGCTAGTCCATCCACTAAAGTTACTGCCAAGCATGAGTAACTTGTTTATGGCCATCAACTTTCAAACCCTGTCCAAGCTTGAGGCATATTATAGCCCGTGAATCTACAACTTGAAAAAAGAAAAGTAATAAGAGAACTAAAAGCAAGAAGTTTCAGATATCAGCAACATACCATAAAGCTAATTTATTTACCTTTAGGCAGATAGGAAATAAATGAGTTTTCAGTGCCTAGAAATGGTCGTGATAACAGCTACTTCTGGATCGACTTCAGATCTATCACATGTCTGCAAAGGATCACAATAGTAAGCCATCTTAGTTTCTGTAATCTTACTTTCTTCTTGAATTTCTCTCTTCATCTGCCTCCTACAGGCTTCAGCCTGACCACTTAGACATAATGACAAGAACTCAAACAGAATTATAGAGTGCCATATAACTGTTCATCGCTAGCTCTCTCAGAACTTTATGAGGTAATGATGCTGCAATTTCATTTAACGGAGGCTAGTATTGGCAATAATCTTCCATTCTGTTACCATCATTTGATATGCAAAGGAAAAGCCTTTCATAAGCAACTGCCATTTTTGTAGCAGTGAACAAATGCAACCCTCTCTGCCTAGCAGCCTTACCTTTCATTTCTAGGACTCCTCTGCCATCTTCCCAAATTCTATATAGAGCATTCTTCAATGAAACTACTGTCGGTGAAAAGATATAGCCAGTTTCTTTGCTGACAATCACAGATCCCGTGATGCTGGCTACCCTTGTGGCCATCACAGGCTTACCAGTAAGCATTGCTTCCAACAAAGTATGATCCAAGCCTTGAGCTCGAAGAGTTGGATTCACAAAAATGTCTATCGCATTGTAGAACCTTGCAAGTTGAGCTTGTTCAAGTGGGCCTAGAACAAGTATATTAGCCCCAAGATCTCTATATCTAGGACCCCAAGGACCATCTCCAGCAACCAGAACAACAATGTTCTCACGAAACGTATCATTTTCCATAAGCATCTGCTTCAGGGCTTCAAACATTAAGGGGTGTCCTTTATCCTTCACCAACCTCCCTGCCATGCCCAAAACCAATGATCTACCATCTGTGACACCAAACTTCCGCTTAAATTCTTTACCCTTGACAGCATCAGGCTTGAAAATCTCTTCATCCACACCATTAAGAATAATATGAACTCGTTCTTCTGGGATCATATAAATCCTTTTCAGGACGTCTCCGGCATGATCACTAGTAGCAACATGGTGAGCATAATCAGGGAAAAATTTGACCTCTTCAACAACCTTGGTAACTCTTTCAGTCAATGCATATGCTAGTGGTTCTTCAGGATTCCGTAAAAGTTCTTGAATGATGTCAGTATGAATGGTTTCATATGCAATCCCATGCCAAGTGACAGCTAAATTTGTCAGATTCCGTGACCGAGCATGCCAAAGCCCAACACTTTCAGTGTGGACCACATCAAAAGGTTTTCCAGTTGAGTTTTGAGTTTGAAATAGCTTCCAGACCAAAGCTTGGTTCAGATAACCAGCAGCTGTTGGTTTTGAAAGGTGAAAATATAAATTGCTCATTGGGTACCTTGGAAAGGAGTTGTTGAGGTGAGAAGTTGTGAAAACATGAAGCTCATGCCCTCTTTTGGCAAGAGCAAGATGAAGAGTCAAGGCATGCCGTTCAAGCCCTCCTGCATGAGATCTATCAGGCCATTTCTTTACAAAGAGTGCAATTTTAAGAAATTTTGGAGGTGCTTTTGAGGGAAAGGAAAGATGATTCCAAGCGGAAGGGAAAGAAAGGAGATTAATGAGTTGGTTTTGGTTATGCAATATCATTTGCGATTTGAAATAGCATGGAACAGAAAATTGAAAGCAAAAGAGAAATGAAATGAATGAAAATGCAGACAAAACTGCAACTATGAAGCATAAACAACGAAAACTGAAGATAGAAACTTGATTCCTAGCCATGAAAAATCCTTCCAACAAACTTTTCTCAGCAAAATAAGTCAGGTAACAGGTATAATATGAATTTAAAACATGAAAATATTAATTAGATGGAGAACCAATATTAAAATCAGCACAAATGCAATATGGAACCAGATAGGATGCATTCTTTGAATGCCAGAAGAGCATTTAGTTTTGGTTCTTGAATTAGCAGGCACCTGCACATGGTTCTCTTCTAGCAGTACAGGTGAAGCAAATACCACAAACCATCCATTTTTTTGGTATTTTTTTAATGAAAACTTCAAAAAAATAACGAAAATTGAGGTTAAGCAACTGCATCATCCATTGACTTCGCATATTAAATTATCCTGCTTTGATATCTACACCTCTTATTATATATTAAGAAACAAAATTCAAGCTATTGTCACTACCAACTCCCTATATCATAGCAAATATTATAAAGGAGACAAAATGAACCATTCCCAATACAACTTGCAATTTAATACTGCAAATTCCGCCAAATTATGCACCTAAACCAGTAGAACATATCTAAGCAGTCAAGAACTTAAGATAGTAAACCTCAAATCCTTAAAGGTCATTAAAAAGTAAAAATTTCTTAAATTTTCAGCTAAAAAAGACCCAACAGTTAGAAAAAAAGATAACATGTCACAAAACTATCTGTTGCTTCAAATTAAATGCAATGCTTTTACTCCACAAGGCAAGGGTAAGCATATTTAGAATATCCCACACAATTTTTATTCTCTTCCTTTTTCAAAGGCCCAATATATAACATTTCACAAATTGAATATAAAATGAAAACATAAAAGGTTATAACATGTTAATGAATCTTATACACATAATTCAAAAATCTCTAGCGAGTAAAGGAATAAAGCATGAGAAAAACATATATTATTAACGCCGAAGGAACCAATGTCACCAAAGGACCAATTGCAGCAAAAGTATATAAACTCCCACAAGCCAAAATGCCCAACTTTATTTGCACCAAATCCACTAAAGCCATCATCAAGAACACACATCCAAAAACCGACCCGAACCCAGAAACCAAAGTCCCCACCCTTAAAGCCACCAAGTTAACATGAACCAGAGACGCACTTCCCACTTCCTCAACAGTAATAATATTATTATCATCTTTATCTGCAATCTTGATGGCTTGCTTGAGAGCCAAAGCAACAAGGCTGGAGAAAAGGAAGGAACTGAAAGAGTACACATGGAAGGCGACGAGGTCCTCGGCGATGGCGGAACTGGCAGCACAGGAAGGATCAGTGATGAGGGAGATGGAAGGGTCAGGAGCAGGGTACCAAGCAAGACCAAGAAAGAGAGCTAAAGTGAATAAAGAGTTCACATTAACGATTCCATCTAAGGCCATAATGTGAATTTTGGTGGTGATTATTATATTGGTACGAGAAACTTGTGGACGCATAGGAATTACGGCGGCTGCGGTGGAGGTGATGGTGGAGGAAACAGAGAAAACAGAGGAAACAGGGGAAACAGAGAAAACAGAGGACACATTGTTTTTTGTGTGAAATTTTGGGAATTATGGATAATTTTTGCTGTGAGTTTGGCAAAGAGACAAGGGATTGAGCTGTTAACGTTGAAGATGGAAAGTTTGGGCAAGTTTAGTATCGAATTATAGCGTGTCTTCTCCGGCAAGGGAATCGAAAAATGTGAATTGTTGAGTAAAGAAATGAAAAAGAACAAAAAAAAAAAAAACTGCACTGTAGCAGTTGAAGAGAATCGAAGATAATTATTTCTAAAATACTCCTAAAGCTTCATATAAATAACTCTTGAGTACCTTTTTCTTTACTTTTTTTTTCATAAACACACACATAAATCTCTCTCTCTCTCTCTCTCTCTCTCTCTATGCATATACAAACTATCTTCTTTTTTTTTTTTTTTAATTTTCAAGAAGATAATGTAATAGTTTCTAAAAATAAAATTTTAAAATTAAACACAAAAGGATATATGATTTAATCCCATATGTTAGATTAAATAAATATTAATATTTAAAAAACCTAATTAAAAAATGCAATAAGTAATTACAAATAATAATATAAAAATAATACCACACTTCCATTTACAATTAGAAAACTTGATAATAGTTAGGTTTGCATCAATTTAATGATTGTTCCCTACAATCTTTCTCATACTGTCAATATTGGCACTGCCAAATTTGGAACAAGTCTCTGTGCATGCTTTAGTACAATCATCTTCAGATGCACCAGTCTGTTGCTGACATATTTGTAGATTAAGAAGGTGGTAGTGGTGCTAACCTTCAAACCCATTTTAGGGGGGTTGTTTGTATATAGAAGCGGGTACTTCTGAAAAGAGGAAAAGTGGAAAGAATTATTAGGCGGTTTCACTCATTTTTATTTTGATATCTGTGAATTTTTTTTTTTTTTATGACATAAATTTTGAAATTTGTTTCATTAACACTTTACCATCTTGTGAATTCTAAATTTTGCATTCTTTAGTATGCATTTGAACCTTAAAAGTAATTAGACTCGACACACAAATTTCCAAAAGCCAAAAACTTTCAAAAGAGAAAATCGAAAAAATCAAAATATGTTTTTTTGACATTTGAACATCTTTAAATTATCCGGAACTGAGTAACAAATACAACGCAACTAAAATCATGAAAACAGACATGAAAAGAGCAAGAACAAGCGAAACGAGCAAGAACGAGCGAAGTGGGCTGAAACGGGCCCGTTATCATAGAGCCCCGTGGCATTGCCCCTCTGTGGAATTGCAGAGAGCTATACGGCACTGCTGCATAGACCTTTGCGGCATCATAGAGCCCTCTGCGGTAACTCCTGTGAATTCTTCTGTTTTGGCAATCCCACATCGGATTTTTAGTATTTTCCTCCTCCAATCTTCCACCTATATATAGAGAATCTCTTTACATTTCAAAGCAATCAACTTTGGAGTCTTGAAAGCTTTTGCATCAAGCAAACCACACTAGTTCTAAAGCTTTTCTGTTCTTTCACTTTGCATTTGCTCCTTACTTAGCAAAGCGAGTTGGAGAGGTTTCCCCTTGATTCCTACTCTATAAGTTAAAGGCTTTTCCACATGTCTGTTTGAAGTAAGTCTATTGCCCAATGCTCATGTCCGCCATTCAAGGCTAGCCACCGCCCACTGTCTAAGGCTAGCTGCAGCCCACCATTCGAGGCAAGCTGTCACACTATCCGAGACAAGCCACAGCGCCGTCTAAGGTTAGTTGTCGTCCGCCGTTTGAGGTAAGTTTCTCTCCCTTTTCTTTATTTTATTCATTATTTTTCTCCTTGGGATTTGTGTTGTAAGGCTTTTTGCCTAATTCTTGATCGTTAAGGTAATTAATTAGAATTTGACTTAATTAACTCAACTTGATAATCAATTGGTTCAATCAATCAACTCAATTCTCTTTTAATCAATCAATTAAAATATTATAAAATGGTTAAGCTAAATTAACCCATTCGCAAAAAGGGAAAACTGTGTAGGTTCTTATTCTTATTTAAAGGGATACGCAAGCATGCTTAGTTCAAGCATTGAATTCAATTAAAAACTAATCAATTCTCTTCCTATCACCTTTTTCACTTACTCTCATTTTGTTTCCTTTACTTTGTTACTAGGTTTAGTTTAGGGAATATGTGACTTCCCTAGAACCCATAAGGGTTAGAGGAGGTAACCTTTGAGTTTGGGATTTTTTATTATAATGATAACTTTCTTTTGAACTTTACCTGTATTCATTTTATTGTTGAATATATGGATTCAATGATCGTGATATTATAAATTGTTCATGCATTTTAAATTATTCATGAAATATATTTTAAGTTACTTTTATTTGACCAAACTTATTTTGTTAAATTAAACTGAAAATCTAGCACCTAAATCCTCTTTGATTTTTGTTTTTTTTTTCTTTGGATAATAATTAGGGTCAAATGAGTTTTTTCCTTTGAATAATAATTAGAGTCAAATGAATTTTCTTCTTATATTTTTTTCAAATAAAAATAAATTAAGGTGGCGACTCTAAAAAATAATTTTCAAATATATTAAAGATAAGTCCAAGAACTTTCCTGTGAGTTCTTTTTCAAATAAGCATTTCCATTCCTTTTAAAGGATCGAATAGGTATTCGGGTAAGGCATCACACATTTATAGTTTTAACATCTTTATTTTACGATTTACAGTCTTAACATTATTAATTAATATAAATGTAATATAGTCAATACTGATGTAGCATTTATGAGCTCTCTTTTTTTTCTTTTTTTTTTATTTCTTAGATAGTCACTTTGATTAAAAAAAATAAAATTTACAAGTGCCACATCAACACAAATAGGTGACATTAGACATGTAAATTTCAAAGTATTAACGGATCAAATATCAAACTTTATTCTCCATAGAAATTTCAAATGTTGTGAAAATGGGACAAATCATGGAATATTTATCATACAATATTTTTTTATACTTTTTCCTTTAAAAAGATGTGTCCTTGTTTATTTAATGTGACAATTTTCGCCTATTTTAGAAAAAAAAAATATTTTCACATATTTTATGAATTTGTTTGAGTAAAATATGTCAATATGATTATATTTTATATTTGGGACCATATTTGTAGTACTCCAAATTTTTATTTATTTTATAAAATCTTATTTTATTTAGAAATGTAATATTCTATTATTTTCTTTATTTAAAGCAAAAATTAAAATTATACTTTAACTAAATTTTATATATTTTATGAATTTAAAATATATTATTAATTGTAATTTTATTTAGATATTATATATGTGTAGAAGATTGAAGAAATAATTACATAAATGTGAAGATATTTTGTAGTTATTTTAAGAAAAAGTATTTATTAAATAAAATCTTATATTTGTGTCCTATTGAGGTAATGAAATTGATATTATTAGTATTTTTTTAATATTCTAAATTATATTTATAGTCAAGTTATTTATCCATTAATTTAATTTTAGTATTTTTTTTGAAATTTCAAATTTGGAAAATATTTATTTATTTACTTATGAAAATGCTTAATTGGATTTTATTTAACAATTATTAAAATTTTATAAGGATTAATTCTTATCTAAATTAAGTTTTATTATTAAGATTATTATTATTATTATTGCTAACATAAGTTGTATATATATATATATATATATATATATATATATATATATATATATATATATATATATATATATATATATATATATATATATATATATATATATATATATATAACTGTTTAAAAAAAAAAAAACAAAGAAGAGGAAGATGTGAGCCATCTAATTGGCTGGTAAGGAAACAGCCAATTAGATGGCTGAGGGAAGAACAGAACGGGAAATAAAAGTAGAGAGAGCAGAGGAGAGAAAGAGAATGTGGCGCTATTGCTCCCATCGAAGACCTCCAGCTAATGGTGTTGAGCACCACCACCACCACCTTGTAGATCGGCGTCCGGCGAGTCTAAGTAAGGTGACTGCTATCAGAACTGATGAGCTTTGGAGGCATACTCGCATAATGAAGATTCTCGACAACCAAAGCTTTCGGACTCATTTTTCGACGATCTTGACCTCAAACGACAATGATTTTAGTGTCATTTTCCTCCTCTCATCCTAAGTTTCAATCTGGCAGTTGTCTTACCCTCTAAAAGTTGCCGGAAGAGGACATCAGAGTTGTAAAGGCTGAAACTTTGAAGATGTTTTCCAAGGAGAGGTCGGTGAGTGGCGATCATTTCTAAGCTCATGGCGTCGAGGCAAACCTAATGTGTGAAAATCACCCTGATCTGCTACCGACAGCGACGGCATATGGAGCACATCCAGCAACTCCGTTTTGTCGTTCTAGTGCAATTTTCAATGTTCATTCGATCAGATTTTGTGAGGGTAAATCCGAACTTATGAATTTTGATTATTTTGAGTTATAATTGATACAAATTATATTATTAGATTTTCTTAGTAATTGTTGATGTTATGATTTGGATATCCTGATGTCGTTGGTTGTGGTTTGGGAGGACTCAGGAAAAGTCATTAATGTTGTATTGAATTGTTAAGATTATTTAGAAGTGGTTGTTTTATTTATTACAATTGGGCAATGTCCTAGTTTAGGGAAGATTCTGCCTGAATTCCGGCAAGAATCTCAAGAATTGTTTAGTTATGTCTTATTAGACGAGTCGTTCTTTTCTGATAATATCGTCTATTGCTTAGGTGTCGATGCTTTCGACATCTTTCTGATTCTAAGAGTCGCACTTCAATTGGAGAGTCTGCTAACAGTGTCATCAACTAAGTAAGTGATACTCCCTAATATATATTATCATTTTCTTTTCATGAATTTGCATTTATTTTGTGCGTGTGTGTGTGTGTGTATATATATATTGTGTGTGTGTGTGTGTGTGCAATATTATTGTATAGATGCATAATAACATTTGATTATGGTTGATGAATTGATATTCCTTATTACATAATGATTGTGGTTGACGGATGGAAATCAGAAGGATACAATACCACTTAGCACTTATGTATATGATTATGATTATGATGAGATTGAGAAGATAAGCTATGACTGGTGGATGTTAGCCGGGCCCGCTCATTGTCAGCATTACTATCAGTCGGGTCAGGGCTGCGTGATACAGACCAGTGTCGGTTATGCCCATTGGGTATAAGAGAACTTATTGGATTAAAAGAGTTAGGATAGAGGAATTGGCTCTCCATATTAATAATTAGTATAGTACTGTGGACTGTATCTCATCTTTGTTTGCTTGTGTAATTTGTCTGCCTCTATGGCATGTTGCATTGGCATAAATATTAGTTACATGTTTATAAAACACCAGTTTAATATATTAGTTAGTATCATTCATTAAGTCGAATGCTCATTCCTATTCAAATTATTTTTCAAATTGTGAAACGAGTTTGTGAAGGAAATTGTAAATTAAGTTAAACTACTATTTGTCTTTGGCAGTGTTCTGTATTAATAAATACTGAATTATATAAAAGATATTTGTATAATTCTATTAAAATTATAGAATTATGCAATATTACCTCTATTATCTGTATTTTGTTTAATTATCAGTTGTATTATATATGTATCTTTTGAGTTGATAAATGGTTTGTTAAATAGAATCCAATAATATATTATTTGATATTATGGAATGACGAAGATATTAGCCCAGTGTGGCGTTGATTTAAATTGATATTGGTTTGGATCTATTTAACATGTGGCCCATAGCCCTGTTTTGTAATAATTTTGTCGTTTAGTGTGATGTCAGACTTATTATGGGCACTGGTAGCTATGTGCGTCATCCATATTCTAATGCCGGTCACATGCTCTCGGATTCAAAGCGTCACAATATCATAATACATTATAATCTCAAATTACAAATTAATTATTATATGTATAAGAAAAATATTAAAAAGAGGAATTGGTATAATTGTTTATCACTTTAAATTATATCTTGAAGTCCCAAGTCCCGTGTTTGAACCTCAACTTAAACATTTGCTAATTTCTTTTAGATATTCTTTATTTTTTTTTCCTTTTTTAGTTATTCTATTTTTTTTCTTTTTTACTTTTTTTATTTGTTTCTTCTTTATTTTTTCTTTTTTAGTTATTCTATATTTTTTTACTTTTTTTATTTATTTGTAATATTTGCAATTAAAATTATGTTTATTTTATTTTATTTATTTAAGAAAAACTATTCTATATTTTTTTACTTTTTTTATTTATTTGTAATATTTGCAATTAAAATTATGTTTATTTTATTTTATTTATTTAAGAAAAACTATATTAATGGTTGAGTTTTTTTCTTTGTTTAATTATTCTAATTAAATTTATATTAATTTCTATAAAAAAAATTATGTTAATAGTTGAATTTTTTTTTAATTCTTATAATAATAATTAATTTTAATATCATGAATATCAATAAAAAAATAAAGAAGCTTCTCTCTCTCTGTTTTTGCCCCCAAGAACACATATTAGAACCAATCAAACCTATCCCCAAATAATAATAATAATAATAATAATAATAATAATAATAATAATAAAAATTTTGATTTAATTTAATTAAAATTAATAAGATTCTAGGACAATATTTAATTAAATAAATACATAAAAAATAGTAATTTAAAAATTTAGAAAAATTCAAGATATTATATTTTCTCTCTAAAAAAATTAGCAATAAATAAATATTTTTATTTCTTCATTTGTATCCAAATTACTAATTTCAATTTTTTTTTCATTTTTTAGTTGAAAAAATATAATAAAAACTTAGTTTTCTAATAGTTCTTTTGACTAACAAGTCTTTGAACCAATTAAATAATGTTTTAATACATTAGATATATCTTATTTTTATAATATGTAAATATTTAAATTTTTAATATCATGTACATTTATATTTAATATCATGTCTTATATAATAATTTTTTCATTAAAAATAATATAAAATATTATAAACTGCAGTGCAGCGAGAATTTAATTACTTGTGCATATATATCACCAATGTTTACATAATAGAAGCTATGTTTAGCTCATAAAATAGCAAAAAATAAAATAATTATTTTATGCTTTAGTTTCAATTTTAAGAAAAAAATATTAATTTTATAGGATATTAATTTCATAATTTTTATGAAATATGTTAAATTATAAAATAGAGCATTTTCAATTTTTACTCTTAAAAATATTAGTAAGTACAAACTCATCGTTATTACTCTTTGTTTTTCACATTTTTATTTTTAAATTTTAAGTCAAATAAAAATTTTATTTGTAATGCATTTAAATTATTTTTTAAATAAAATTTATTAAAATTATATTTAATTTTATTATTAATAGTAAAATTAATTTATAAAAATATTATAATTATTTACATGAAATAAAATAATTATTCTATTCTATAAATTAAACTCTGTATTTGGAATAGCCAGAGAGATTAAAGTTAAAGCTAAATGCTAAACCACGGAAAATTATTATGATTCAAGAACAAGGCTTAAAAGTCATCACAGTCCAAAGTTCAGGCCAGACCCATTCAATCTTCAAAACCATGTTCTATTGACCCAAACCCAAAGTACAATTGGCGGGTAGCATCGAGTCCGATTCCAAACCGCCCATTGCCAAGGTCCAAGCCTGTAATCTCGTAAATTTCGCCTGAGTTGAGTTCGACCAAAAATGGTGATGACGGAGGTGGTGTGTAAACTGTAATAATGGTGATCACTGGACTGCATCATCATTGTCATTGATCTGGTATTTGTCAGAACCCTATTGCTTTTTATTCTTTCTGTAGATTAATATATTTTCGTCGAGAAATTATTATATTTTTGTGACTGGATCACAAAAGCACTGGATCTTGTCAACGAGATCGGTACTGTTGAAGGGGATTGTTTGAAAGCTTTGTCTTCCTATCAGAAATGGGAAATTATCGTCGAAAACTGTACTTTGTTAGACGTATTCACACACTTTGAATCAATGCCGGAGCAAATGGAACTCGTTAAACAATAACGGAAGTATAATAAAATAAAATTTAATTTACAAGAGAGAGAATTTCTATATCATAGAAATTACAACTTCTGATACTCAATCACAATTAAAATTGAAAATGGATCTTCACGCCTTTCATCAGCAAATCAGTAATCGAGTGCCTGTATATGATCTTCAAAGCCAATCGATACAGAACTTAGGCTCCTGCATATGATCTTCGATTAAGATCTCTGACTCATATTTCTTGGAGTCATTTAACAATGGCTTTTTTGCATTAGAAGACACAGCACTAGCATAAGAAGATGCAAAAGAAGAAGATGGCCGTGCTATTGTTGTTGTGAAAGCAAGATTTGGGTTCTTGGGTCGAAGAAGAACTGACAACAAAAGCATAAGAGAAGCCATGAAATTGAGTAAAGACTGAACAAATTTTGGATTCTTAGTTTGGTTAATTTTTCAATGAATGGAAATAAAATGAAATGGGTTTATGATTTTTTTTATACTGTTATCATTGCAGTTAAGAACGAAGAAATAACACTTAAAGAAAAACAAGGGGCCGCAGATTCAGCTTTCAACGGTGGAGAGGCAGATAGTAGTTTTGTGCTGTTTTGCGGCTATTTAATAAGGATAGTATAACAAATATAGTAAGTTTCAACAATCCAACGGGCAACCATCTGTCGGTGGGCTCTGACACTAATTACAAACAGCTGCACCTGTTTTTGTTGTCATCAATAAATGGAAAGACTAGAGAGTATGGACCATAGTTTATTGAAACTGGGCTGCTACTGGTATTTATACCTAGCCCATAATGCACTCAGCTGATGGATGGAGGATCCAGAATTTAAATATATTAAGGGTCCGTTTAGAATTGTATTTTCAAAAACACTTTTTAACAAAAAAAAATTATTTTTTTTAAATTATTTTTAAATAGAAACAGATAAATTGATATTTTTTCTAAAAATAAATTTAAAAAAGCAGTTTATAGAAAAAATAAAAATTAATTAATTAAATTAAAAAAATTCTAAAAAGACTTTTTTAACCCCTAACAATCCCAAACAAATGCTAAATATATTACTACTCTGCATAGTTTTCAAATCCAGCTTAATTTAAGAATTGAGAATAAACAATCATAGATGAAAAAGTTCCATTTAAATCAAATTAAAATTTAACTGAAAATAATTAAATTGATAATATATATTTACTAGATGAATGATATTATTATTTTTTTATTTTCATGATTATAAAATTGAATTGTCAAAAAATAACTAAAATATAATGTCTAGATTAAGTTATTGGTGATTTTGGAGTTATTTTTTATCTAAAAGCCACGGGTTCAACACTTATAATCTCACTTGATAAAACCAATTGACATAGTTTGATTGGTTTTATGACTATGAGGTGGAACTCATTAGGATGAAGATTTATCCAGTCTGATCAATTTCACCCCCTTTTTTTTTCAAAACAGAGATGCAACATAAAAAAGAAAAGAAAAAGGTAGATTTGCTACAACTACCGCCTAAAACCGCCGGCTGTAGCCACAGAAACTTACAGAAAAGCTGTGTGTTTTAAAGAAAAGAGTTATACACCTCCCTTTAAAATAATAATCATTTAAAATTTCGACACATAAATTAAAAAAGTCATT